>JAVKLF010000063.1:10520177-10535590 GCA_034783495.1 Millerichthys robustus | reverse complement strand
GGATCGTGTAAAGCCGAGCAGTGCTGAGGCAGACAAAGTCAACTCTGGCATAGTGTGTGTGTGTGTGTGTGTGCGTGCGTGCGTGCGTGCGTGCGTGTGTGACGAGAGGAAAGTAGCAAATCAAAGCTCCCTCTGTTGGACTCTTGGGAAGCGTTAAGTGTCGACATGAAAGCTGAGAGATGGTCTTTTTTTTAACCACTGTGGCAACAAATCTTCTCACCTGTTTGACAGACACACAAGTAAAATTCAGAGGAAGCAAAAGACACAGAGATCCAGGGGTTTCTAGAGATATTTAGCCAACAGACAGGGTTGACTGTAGCAGTTATTGCCAAAGATATTTCACAATGTGTTACACTCACTCAGACTGTATATTGAGGATAACTCTCAGCTGGTACTATGCCAAAGTTTAGCTAAATATCTGTAAAATTGGATGTGTTGCAGTCATTTTTTGTTTTCTAATGCCAGTTGGCTGTGGCAGACATCTTTGATTTAGAGTTCCTCTAAATGTTAATCCACTGTTTATGTCAACACAATTTAGTCCTGTTCATTTTATTAAAATCCATTTATTGGTTTGTGAGCCATTCTGTTAACAGACAGGCAAAAAACACACAGTCTCAGACAAAATAATAGTCACATTTTCACTTTTGATGACAGGCTTTAAATATTGTTAATCGACAGCTATATCATTAGATATGCTGTTGTTTGTGGAGGTTTGTTTTATCTTTTAAAAAATGTTCTGATATTAAAGAGTTGTAGAAAAAGCCAAGACATTAAATTGTGCCCGAAGATGCCGACAGAACACCATCAACTGCATAAAGCAAAGACGAGACCCTGAGGTTTTCAAACCGAACATGACAACACCTTGAGGTCCTGTCCATGAACGCCACAAACAGGATTGGAGACCAGGGATAGACCTGGAGGAGTCCAATCTGCACCAAGAATGAGCTTGACTTTTACTAAGTATGCAAACAGAACTCCTGCTTTAGTTCAACAGGGAGCAACCCTGGCACCTCATACTGCCACCGCTACCCCACAGAATGCCTGATGATCTTAAGCCAGGTTGAGAAAACACCTGTAGACTAGTGAGTCAAACTGTCATGACTACCTTAGCAGCTCTGCAAGGGCAACGATCTGGTCCACTGTTTCAGAACGGAACCGCACTGGTCCTCTTGAATACGAGGTTTTGACAGTTGGTCGGAACCTCGCTTCCAACACCCTGGAGTAAACTTTCCTGTGGAGTCTGAGGAGTGCAATCCCACAAAATTAGAAACTCACTCTGTGGTCTCCCTTTTTAAAAATGGGAACCACCAACCACGGTCTGCCATTCCGCAGGCGTTGTCCCAGTCCTCCATGTGACATTAAAGAAACGTGCCGAGCTTGGCATCCTCACAACATCCAGAGCCTGCAGAACCTCAGGGCAGCTCCCGTCCACCCCTGGCACACCGCCAACAGGGAGCTTTTTCAGATTCTTAAAGTGCAAATGAAAAGATGAATCATGTTGCACATCTGCACATCTTTAAAAGACAAAGTGTTTTTCTTAGACTAATAACCTGTTTGTGTGTATGTGATCAGATAAATTGCAAAGACTAATAACATTAATTGCCTGTATTTTATCCTCATGTCAGTTTAAATTTGCACAGTTGTTTACTTCCAATGTTGATCAAATACCACAACCCCCGCCCCCTTCCATCAATTGTAGTGTTCAGGATAATAAATCATCTCAGTACAATTCAGTTGTTCTGGTAATTAATTAAATCTCATAACAGAGTCAGTTCAAACGGATACTTTTATGGAAAAAGCTTTATGTTTAAAAACTTTACCACATTTCAAGTCAAAACATGATGCTCTAAATGAGCTGTAAAATAACAAATTTTCTGTTATTCTAGTCCTCTGATTTGACTTTGGCAGCGTGAACCGAAACAAGTGCTTTCACTGTTCAAAGCAAACAAATCAAGAGCAGAGGCCAACAAGTTGTCAACACAACAGAAGAGCTACTTTATTCCTCGATCTTATCTTTATGTTTTAGTATAATTAGCAACACGTTCTGGTTTGGCTCACGGAGAAGAGGTAATGCTTTTCTTGTATGGTTACATTAATTTTGTCAGTGTTTTGTTTAAAAAAGAGAAAGAAAATGGAAGAGCAACTTTTCAGGACAACCTCATTATACAGAATCACGTTTTATAAATGAAAATTTTATTTTAAAATAGTGCATTGAAATCATTTTTCTTGTTTACCTATTTATTTAATTCATCCTCTGGTCTCTGAATCTTTAAATTCTGGTCAGATGTTTTAATCAAAATGTTGGAGCAAGTGTCAGTTCCTCTGATTTGTACAAAATATCAGATTGCCTATGATGTCAATACTCATCAGAATCATACAAATCTGTGTGCTGACACGTGAGGCTGTCATGTAACATGTCTCAGAAGTTGCAAAAAGTAGATTTCCGAACAAAAAATGCTTGCTGTCATTAAATCTGCACACTTTCCGTAAGAACAAAAACAATTGAACTCACCTAAAGTTTATTATTTTGCCCTTTTTCTTGTAGGTTCCGTCAGTTTTTCTCACTCAGACCTTTAATCTGTGAGTCCATGTTTCTTGTGCACCTCCTGCAGCCTTTGCCCTGACACTGAGCCGCCTCGATTAGATTGACTCACTAAATGTGTATGAAAATAGTTGATGGGTCGGTTTCAGGTTGTTTTTTTTTTGTTTCGTTTTTGGCAGCTCAGAATATCAACCTCATGTTCTGTGTATGTGTGCTTCTGGCACTCGTCCAGGCTAGCCCAAGCAATAAGATACAGAGAAGGGAAAAACCTGCTGCAACAGGTTCCTCAAAGGTCCTCTGGTGCACTCGTTGGCAGCCAGCAGCGCTCTTTTTTTTTTTTCTCCTGCCTTTATCAGTCTTTTCTTTTACCCCCGCTGAATGGTTAGCTGTCTGAATGGGACACAAGATCTACCTCTGATCACAGCCAGTGCCAGAGATCAGGCGCCTTGTCCCGCTTTCAGAACATGCCCATGGCAAAGGCTGACTTAAACGAGATCTGATTTCACCTGACTGTTGAGTATTCAAATATGTGTGCCCTGAAAAAAATAAATGTTGCATGCAAAACATCGCAAATGAGGCTATTTTGTTAAACTGGAATATTCACTTCAAGGTGAAACTAAAAGACTTGACTAATGACAAACTGACCTTGAGGCAAGGCCACAAGAGCATCTTTAACAAAACTGAACTCTTTATGTAGTGAACTCTGTGTTAAAGATCTTTGCTGAAACCTGTACAATAACTGAGGCTGAAGGAGAAATAAACGGAGAGATGTAATTAAAGGTATGTCACTGCAGGTAGAATCTTATTCTATCCTCCCAGTGAACCGGGAATCGCAGCGGCCCCGGCTCGTAGCTATACCTCAAATCAACCCTGATCTCTGTGAATGGCAGAAAGACAGGGGGGATTAATTACAGATTGAATAAACTCTTGTGTTTCAGCTCAAACCTCTGCAGGGCAAAGCTGCAGCCAAAGGCAAGGGTTGTTTTTTTCTAAAATCCAAGAAGGATTGACTATAAGGACGGCTCAAAGTCTCATTGTTCTTAACAAATAATTGCTCCCATGCTCATGTGTTCACTGTGTTTTTACAGACACCAGCGCGTGTCATCAATCACGTTACAAGACTTTCTAAGCTGACATTCTCCAAATTTTACAGGCCTCTTTGTTGCCAAATAATCCGGTCCTACACGACAACATCTAATGGCACCCTGACAAGCACCGTGTGGCTCATGTGGACCTGTGGGCGTGTTTTATTTTTATTTTTGCTAGGCCTATATGCAAATCACATGTGGAATGTTTCGCCAGCTGCCTCCACTTGTCTCATGAGAAACACGTGCTCCTGTGCGGAAAAAGCTACATAACGGACTGTTTGATGAGACCGTGGGACCACAAGACGTACTAAGACCTGAAAGAGGAAATTAGAAAAGTTGTGGAGAGTCAAGGCCTCAGTGGTCCCTGGTGCACTCAGTGCTGTGACCCCCAGACCCCCAAAGTAGCTCCAACTGATCCTCAGAGATCCCTGTCCAGAAGAGTGAAGTCACACTAAGATACTGCACAGAACCCTCAAACTCCAGGCCTCTGGTACTGGACCTGAGTTTGAAGTGAACAACCTAAGTGGAAAAGTAAGGCAAGATGGGTATTTTTTTTATTTGTACATTGAAAAGACACATATCACCTGCCACTTGAGATCACCTTGATTGATTCCAAAAGTCAATCAGGTGAAAAATCCAAAAACTTTGTGTGTTTCATTAAAACCCCTCTAATGGTTCATGAGATACTTTAACAGACAAACAGACCAAATCATTGTTGCCCGAGGCATCAATTATCAGCTAAAAATGTCAAATAATCCACCA
This sequence comes from Millerichthys robustus, assembly GCA_034783495.1. Taxonomy (NCBI): domain Eukaryota; kingdom Metazoa; phylum Chordata; class Actinopteri; order Cyprinodontiformes; family Rivulidae; genus Millerichthys; species Millerichthys robustus. The sequence goes on along the minus strand of JAVKLF010000063.1, from coordinate 10,531,198 downwards.
ACTAGGGATGTAAATAAACAAAAAAAAAGACATCCAGAGCTGGTAAATGATGAATGAAATGATTCTTTATCAAAAACTGTTGTAAATGGTGGAGAAAAGTGACTGATAAGGGTTCAAAGAGAAAGTTTTATTACAACAGACTTTCTTTGATTGTGCAAATAAAAAAAAAGAAATATCAGGTTTCTGTAATACTTTCTGTGATCAGGCTACAAAAGTCCTGCCAGATTATGTTTCTACCCTCTGACAGTGATGACTGTGCATTTTTTATATGAACATAAACCTTGCAGAAGCTTGCCTTCTCACAACTCTTTGTTGCAATAATCTATTAAAGAATTTCAAACTCTCATAAAACAGAAATACACACCTTAACAACTATATGACAAGCTTTTTATTTTTTTATTACCGTCACCACAGCTGTGATGACTTTCTGTTCAAATATTTGTAAATCTTAAGATTACTGTGGGATTAAGTCAGAATTAAAGTCAAATTGAACGTCGTCAGTAATCAGAAACAGTGATTTATGAACATCTTGAGAAATCGTTCAGATCCCCCTGAGGCTGCACTCTTCATGACTGAATACTTTGCTCTTATTTTTGGCTCAAGGTGAGCTTATATATGTCCAATAATTACTTTTCCTGTCCCAGGGACATCTCATATAAAATGTGCAGCTGTCTCTTCTAATGATTGCACTCAAGATGGTATATTACCATTTTATGAGGATTTATTAAAATGAACAGGAAGATTAAAGAAAAACCTGCAACTGCATCAGGGTGTTTTTACATTTCCCCACTTCTTATTAAGGTCAGGAATGAGACAAAACTTTTACGATATGAATAAACCACATTATTTCAACAATAAATCTGAAGACACACGCACAAAATTTTAAAAAAATCATAAATATCTTACCACTGACAACAACCGTCCAACTTATTTTTCTGAATTTCCATAATTCTGAGAACCAATTTACCCACGTAGAAGGTGATAAATATTCCTGCCAGCAATGCCGTTGTTCAGTTTGTCTCTGGAGCATGTTCCCTGGATTAAACAAAATTTATTTGGGATTTCAAAGCTGCGCATACTTTTGACCTCTGAATTTTGTGGTTCTACTTTTATTTAAATCCTTTATATTTTTTTGCTCAGACCCTATAATGTATAAAAGATATATGACCCTCAGCTGAAGAGTTCAATGATTTCATTCAATCAGACTTGTATAACAGAGTTTTTTTAAGGGATTTAACTTCTGTCCTCGTGATTCTCCTAAAAATTAAACTGGAGCCATGTGCTTAATCCTATGGAAGGCAATGGGATTTCGAGCTTGTCATTAACTTCAACATAAAGGCATCTTTGTTTCAAATTTACTTCTTTCTGATGGTGAACATTCGGTCTTAGACTAAAAATATGTTGATAAACCAGACATTGAAATAAAAATCAGGAAGTTTGGTTATCACACTCAGATTTCCTGGTGGAGAAGCACCAAGAACGGGAACTAAGAATTTTACAGGGAAAAAACACAAACACAATGAATTCTCATTGTGGAACTTTGGTTTCTGACCAGGAATTTTAACTGAAACATCTTTACATCAGGGTTGTAACGGTGGATCAGTTGGTGGAGCTGTTGCCTCCCAGCAAGAAGGTTGCCGGATCGAATCCCGGCCGGGGACATTTCTAGGTAGAGTTTGCATGTTCTTGTGTGGGTTTCCTCTGGGTACTCCGGTTTCCCCCCACCATCCAAAAACATGACTGTTAGTCTAATTGGTAACTCTAAATTGTCCCTAGATGTGAGTGAATGATTGTTTGTCTCGTTTGTCTCTATGTGTCCCTGTGATGGACTTGCGACCTGTCCAGGGTGTCCCCCGCCCCTCGAACTGCTGTGACCCTGAAAGGAAGAAGCGGGTAACAAATAATAAATGGATGAATGTTTACAGTACGTGTGTTATAAAAAGGACACCAGTGATTGATCGAACTCCCACAAAGTAAATCCCATTATGGCCAAAAACAAACGTGCTTGAATGCATCAAATCTAACATCAATATAACTAAACAAAGTGCTGAAAGGTTTAGTTTGAATGATCGCTGTGTCTATTGAAATAATTCCTGAACTGTGAATGACAGAAGAAATTGGTTCTTAATCATGTCAAAGTTAAACATTTTCCCAGCCCTTTATGTCAGAGATATGACGAGTTAAGTCCTCAATTCTGGTCTCAGCCGCAGAGTGAGAGAAAAATAACATGGAGGAGAATAGGACCAAACGTGGAATCACTCTGCCTTCTGAAGAACCTTGAGAGAAAACTGTATTTCTACAGCAAAACCAGAAATACTGTCTGAAAGATGACAAAAATGTCTACGTTTTGATGTATAATTTATATGTGTATCATAAAAATGTGGCTGTAGGAAGAAGTTCTTTTTGTAAGAAATGCAAATGTAGAACTAGTTCCTCTACTTTTAGGAAAATTATGCACAAATACAGGAAAAATTTGTAAGTAAAAAAAAAAGATTCTATTAGCAGTAATTTTTACAGTGTATATGAACCTTGATCCAAGATAATTCAATGTTTTGTCAACATCCAAATAAAAACCATTTTTTATATTTTTACTCATTTGTTCTGTTCCTGCAGCTCAGTTTCCATGGTGACACCCAGGATGTCGCTTTGATGCAGATGATCTGATAAAGGGATTTTTGTAAGCTGCTTATTGAGAAACTTGACCCTTCAGCCAAAATATTGCAGGTCAGCGTGTGCGCTTGTAGATGTTTAATTTTCAACCAGTCTGATCGTGTCCAAAGAGTCCAAGTTGCTGTGGTGGAAGATGTTGGGGGCAAGATCCAGAGGAGGTCATCCCAACGTTCCCTATAGTACCTATTATATTATATATACTATTATAAATTATACACAAAAAAGAAAAGGTGGAACCACTGTGCCCTAGGACTGCTGTGTCGTACTTTCAACACATTTCTTTCCATTTTCAAGGTTGACAAATGAACACCGGCTCCTCAAAGTCTGCATTACACCTTTTAAAGTGTGTGTTAATCACTGTGTCAGACCCCAGTGTGTACAAAACACAGCTTTCAAGTTTTTGAGTAACAGCAACGATCTCGTGGCTTTACAGGCAAGAGAAAGAACATGCTTGACTTAATTTACCAAATGAAAAAAAGAATCAGCTTTGCTTAAAAAAAGGGAGTTTGTGGATCAGCACAGCATGAACTGCTGCACAGGCTTGACCCAGAGGATATCGGGCTACTGTCACTCAGGAAGGAGAAGGGATAAAGTTTTTTAGAAAACACTGAATCAGCCAGATCCACCGTCTCTAAAGATAAAAGCTGCTGAGTGAGAGTCACAGAGCAGAGGTGGAAAGTGCGCACATTTTATTGACAAAATGTGATAGTTTATTTCCTTATTGTAGGCCCAACACTTCTTGTTTTGTCCTTCACCCGCACACTTTCTTCATTTGTAAGCATGACTGAAACATGCCATCATGTTCAGGTAAGTATCTCAGTAGTCTGCAACTCCGATATGTGAAAAGATTGTGATGTTCAGTTGTAAACTCACTCATCATTGTGTGCTAACCTTGCGAGTTGTACTCTAGGCCATGCACATTATTTCTTGCCTAACTCCGCCCACTTCATGTCCACCTTGACCTGCTTTGTTGAGTAGGGGTGGGCGATACTGGGAATTTTGGGATTAGAGATTGCACCTTCATTAATTTTACACTTTTTTTTGTGAAAAATGCAGGCCTTGAAGAGGACACGGGCTCTAAGCAGATGAAACTCACCTGTTGATCAGAACTTGCCCGATCCTGCTGCCTTTTCCAATGGACCCAACAGAAACTGTAACCCACTTTTGTTGCCTCGTCAGAAGAAATGAAAGGTGACATGATTACGTTTCTAGGTTAGTTTAACATGGATTACTTAGTTCTGTTATAATAATGTTCGTCTTTGGATATTGTCACAAAAATTAAATACAAGTTTGTTTGGTTTTTTTTCATCAAGTGGCACATAGTGGATTATCAAGACACATAAACCATGTTTAAACCATGCTTAAATCATTACTTCAACCACCAGCTTTCAAAAGAACAGAAACAAAAAAGTGATAAAATAATATCAAACTACTGCATTTATTCACATAAAAACCAGCTGAGATTGTCGTCTTTGATCAAACCATTTTGATTTAGTCCTCGTTCGTCATCCCACTTCTTTCGAATTTGGCCAAAGATTACAGGACACGAGGTCGCTGATGAAAGCAAAGCAGCAGGTATGCATTGAGACAGATATCTTTCATCCCTCCTGATTATCAAAGGTCTTTCATTTCAACATTTTGTAAAATTTGGCTGCAGATGTAGATCGTAATAAATCCATTCATTTCAATAATATTTTCTTGTGGCTCGAGGAAATGAATTTAAAGCAGAAGAGAAGCAAAATGTTTTTCTTTTTTTACATGAATGATCAACTATGAGATAGGTCATGCATGTTTGCAAAAACTAAATGTCTTATTATAATAATTATTATTATTATTATTTCACGTTTTATTCATTTTGTTGCATTTCAACAAGATGTTTACGCATTTCTGGCTGATTGGAAACAAAATCTAAACATGAAGGTCCTGCCTGGGTTCTAGCCCTGGGTTGAGCCTGGATGGGGTTTGCCTGGGTAAATAAAGGTTCATAAATTAATTTAAAAACAAAACGTTCGATCAAGCTTTTGAAACGCTTTTTCTGTTGTTTTTGTAAAGTGGCAAAAAAAACCTCTCTTGTACTTTGGATAAACCCAAATGATATAGATTGTGCAAATAAAAAATGGGCTACCTGAAGTAAATGCTGCAATAACTAAAACTAAGAACCAATAAAAGTCCAGGTTGGTGCAAACACTAATGATGTTCAAACTTGAGAGATGAAACCCAGAGACGACATGCATCAGCCTCTGCTGTGACCTGGATGAAGATGAAGTGTTTGGATTCCAGTGAAACCACTCCAAGGCAGAAATGTGGACTAACCAGATCATGGTTAAATGCCAAACGTTTCCACGTATGACAACAACAAAGGAGAAAGTCTCTGACAGCTGAACATATTCATCAGCCGACATGGAGAGGTCAAGCACTTCTAGAAGGAATGCATATCGCCCGCCGCCTTTCACAACACAGCTGTAGCCAGAATTGTTCAAAATCTTTTAAAGGCAATCCCAAATGACATATTTGAGATATTTTGCTAACAGACAAAGACAAACCTGACTCCATATAGGTTAATGGCAAAATCTAAATAAACAAAGATCTGGTGCGATCTGTTAGTACCCACAGGGGGGATCAGTCTCAGCTACTACCATACCTAATATGAGGTCAATTTGTGTAAAACTGATTGTTTTATAACCATTTTGGGGAGTTCACAAAGTCAACTGACTTGGAACTATAGCTCATTTTGTATCAGGTTGACTCCAAAACCTAATCAGTTGTAGACGTCCATCCAATGATTACTTACTGACAGTTTCATCAAAATTCATCCTGTGCTTTATGAGATATTTGCTAACAGACAGGCAAAATATTATTTTGGTACCCTTTCCTTTATGCGGTGAGCAGTAATTCATTTATAGTTACCTTTTTTATTTAATCGGTCCAACTGAAATGATTTTAAATGTTATTTGGGTGTGATTGTTTGCCGTGAAATATAATCTTTTTGACTATGAGGCTTTGGGTAGAAAATGTGAAATTTTCAGAATAACATAGAGGGTTTATTTTAAATTCATTTGATCACTATCTATGCTTGAAACTGACTTTTTTTAGTGTGTTATAATAACAAAAAAAACTGTTTCTGGGCCTGTCTGGGCCGTTTGTTGTAAAAATATATATATATATATAAAACTAACACTTATTTTCACAATTTATCTAAAACTTATATGTACTAAACACTATTCTATTATGTGCATACTTCTTTATGATAAATAATTATTATATCTATCATTGAGTTATATAAGACATAGTTAAACTTTTTAAAGTATTTATATATAACTATCTTAAAAGTTATTAGTGAGGAATATATGTGAAAGCAAAAGACCGTAGTTCTTCGCTTCGTCCACTAGGTGGCGCAAACTCTCCATTTTATGTTTTTTTTGTAGCTAAATTATCACGAGCTCTGCTAATGGTTAAGCTAAGACAACAGTTCACCTAGCCTTATGCTAGTTAGCGTCTCAGAAAAGTTTAACTTTTCAAGTATTTAATTTCATCCCCTCATTCAATGGACGAGCCGGACACCGCAGCCATCCTCCCCGGAGACCTCGGCGCCGCATCGTTGAACGACCAGCTACCGGACCCTGATGACCTCCATGACGGGGAGACTGGTGCACCGACCACCACCGGAGCAGCAACGAGCCCGGTGTGTCCACCGCCTGTTTCGGTGGAGCCGGTGCTGTTCCTCTCCATGTTCTCTGTGGCCCTTCAGGCTCCTCTGTGCACCCAGTATCTGTGGGACCGCATCAGCGAGGACCTCGGCTACAACGGGTCCAAGAGTTCGGACTGCGTGAACAGTTCGGCTCCCCCGGACCCGCTCCAGAAGGTGGGCAGACAGCTTTGAACAACTTGGGTCACATGTAGGATGTGTAGGTGGAGAAAATCAGCCAAACTTATCCTAAATCTGCTTTAGTTACCCTAAAATGTGAAGCTTGGATTTTAAATCATGTTCAACTTTTTGCACTTTTATGCACAAAAAAGATTAGGTGGAACCACTGCCCTGGGACTGATCCGAACCAGAACCACCAATAAAGTGCATGTTGGGCATTTCTTCTCAAATCAGTGTATGAAATATAAAAGAGTATAAACGATCAAGGTGATGATATCTTGTGAAATGCATTGAAAGTTTTAGAAATATTAAATCTGAAAAAATGACTAAAATGCTGTTTTGCCTGTACGTAACTTTAAAAAGATGTTGAATATATAACAAAATAATAATAACATTATAACAGATATGGATTAAAGAGAACCAGAACATCTTTTTACAATAAAACCAATTGAAGTGATTTATTGCACATTCTAAACACATTTAAAACAAAATACTCTGAGACAGAAAAAGACAAACAGAAGCAAAACCATCCCCAGAATGCAAATCTTTAGAAACAGCACTTATTTGTTAACAAAGAGGAACAAGTGTCACAAACTGAAACTAAGCCAGGGGGATTTGATGATCAAGTACTTTAGGAAATGGTAAATGGACTGTACTTAAATAGCACCTTTCTATCCAACCAGGATACTCAAAGTGTTTTACACTACAATCTGTGCACTCATTTACCCACTCACACATTTCTCTACAAAGCTAATCTAGTTAAATCATTCTGTGATTAGAAGATGACTGACATAACCACTCAGCCGCAGCCACCCCGTAGTAATAGTTTGGATTTGTTATTAGAATAAAATGGACAGAAATGCACATACACTGGTTTGTATCTTTTCAGTTTTGAGCTTCATTTGTCTTTTCCAGGTAGTGGAGACTTTGACGGCCCACTGGAACCTGTACATCAACCTGGGGGGCTTTTTGGTGGGAATACTGGTGGTGCCTCTCCTAGGTTCGTGGAGCGATGTTGCAGGTCGCAGACTCGTTCTGGTCCTCCCCAACCTCGGCCTGGCCCTGCAGGTAGCAGTCTACCTCGTGGTGATGTACCTCCGGCTTCCTGTGGTCTACTTCTTAGTGGGCAGGCTGCTCAGCGGCCTCTCGGGAGACTTTAACGCTGTGCTAGCCGCCTGCTTTGCTTACGTGGCTGACGTCAGCGACAGGCGGTCCCGCACTTTCAGGGTGGCGGTTCTGGAAGCTTGTCTGGGTCTGTCAGGGATGCTCGCCAGCATCATCGGAGGCCAGTGGAGGCGGGCACAGGGGTTAGGAAAATTGTGTGAAACTTTGCCTAAAAATAGCTAAATAATGCTGTGTAAATACAAAATAATACTTAACCATGAACATTTCTACACTCTCCTCAGGTACATCAACCCGTTCTGGCTGGTCCTAGCCACCAACTTGGCCTCAGCTCTGTACGCCTACCTGTTTGTCCGTGAGTCCGTCCACCCAGAACCAAGCGCCAAGCTCCTCACTACTCGCCACCATAAAGCCGTGTGGCGCCTGTTCTCGACAGGAGGCGGCAGCGAAGGTGTTGGGAGGTTTCACCGCTGCAGGCTGTGGCTCTACACTCTGTGCTTCTTCCTGGTGGTGACCGTTCACTTCGGCAGCAGAGAGCTGTACGTGCTGTACGAGCTGAGCTCCCCGCTGTGCTGGAGCTCGGCCCTCATTGGCTACGGGTCAGCAGCGCTGCACCTGGCTTACCTGAGCAGCCTGCTGGGGCTGAAGCTCATGCAGCGCTGCCTGGAGGACTCCTGGGTCGCTGTCGTGGGTCTGACCTCAAACATAATCGGACTGGTGGTCTTTTCTGTAGCTGACACCACTCAGCTCATGTTCACAGGTGAGACACAAGCTTTGTAAAAATTAAAAAATACAACATATTATTAGATATATATTTAAAATATTCTTATATTAAAGTCTTTATAATTCCAAAAGAAGGTTTGTGGAAAAAAATGTTGGGGACTGAATTGATTTTGACAGCAGTTTGAGGAGGGAGCATGAATTTAAATAGTCTGGATCAAAAAGTTGGGTGATAATGTTTATGCATCGGGTCATTGTCGTGCTGGAAGACCCAGCCATGACCCATCTTCAAGGTTCTTACTGTGGGAAGGAGGTTGTTGTCCAAAAAGTTGGCCTATTTCCCTGTAGCCCATCCTAGCCTTGTGCAGCCTTGAGCTTTGTATGTTAGAAGTAAGATTTTAAATGCTATTCTGAATTTAGAAAGCCAACAGAGGCTAAACAATGTATTTTTGTTTACATTTCCTTCCAGGTTATGGTCTGTGTTTCCTCTTCATGGCTGCGACTCCCGTTCTCAGGTCCAAGCTGTCCAAGTTGGTGGACCCATCAGAGCAAGGTGAGCGCCTGATCCTGGCAGATGTTCAACCCATATCTGGAGCAGAGAGCACGCTCAGGGTGTGACGAGGGGTCGCTTGTGTCCTGCAGATTGTGGGTGATTAGATTTGTGTGTTTTCGGTCCTGCCAGGTGCCCTGTTTGCTTCTGTGGCCTGCGTGGAGAGCTTATGTTACCTTGTGGGCAGCAGCCTCTTTAACTCGCTCTACCCAGCCACCAGGCACTTCATGAAGGGCTTCATTTTCCTGTTTGCTGCCATCGTCCTCTTCATCCCTGCTGGAATTATTGGGTGAGTCTTTAATTTGTTGGCCTTCAGCCGTTGGAGGGGAGAAATACATCAGCGTAAAAGAATATGAACGAAGTTTATTTGTTGTTGCTTTTTTAGGACTCTGCAGTGTTTAGACCAGAGGAGAGCCCACAGAGAACCCACAGAGAGCCCTCGGTGTCCTGACTGATACGATTTACTTAGATTTGTTCCTGATGTCAGTCAGAGAGGTGAGCAGCTCGGACGCCAAGGCGCCCGGAACCTGAGACTTTCACCCAAGAATGAAGAACAGGATTCTTAAAGTATCAAGACTGAAGACATGTTTCATCTTTTCTATTTAATAGACATTTGTTTAAAACACTTAAATCATAAATGAAGAGCAGAATGAGCACCTAAAGACTGAGCCTGGTTTCGTCCTGAAGTTTTAATTTAAACTTTAAATAACTTAAACTCAACTTTTATATGAAACAGTAATCTACAATACTCTACTACCCATTTTTATATTGTCATTGTAACTTCATCATTCAAGATGCAGTTTTTAAATGTTTTTATATTTTTTATATTGAAATGTGATGTTTGTTTAAATTTTGTGTAAAGTCCAGTTTTAATGATTTTTTTCACTTGCATTATTAACGATCGTGTTTCCAATAAATGGAGGAAATTTTAGTTTTATTGTTTTCTTCTGACAAACAAATTTGTTAATTTATAACTGTTTTTTTTTTCTTGTGGTTCCTGAAGTTCAGCAATAAGTCAAGATCAGAAAAATACCTGAACAAAAAAATAACGTTATTTGTAAAAATCACTTATGTACCAGTACATCAGATTTTGATTTGTGGCGCCAAAAAAAAGCATTATTTACAGCAACATCAGTTTTTTTAATGATAAACTTTACTGATACACTCCTAAAAGCTTGATTAAAAATTATATATTTTTTTCTGCTTCCTTTGTACCTTTATACTCCATTCATACAGGTAATAAATACAGTTTGCTCTTTATTTGCCAGACAAAAGTTAAACAAAACTAACATGTAAAATTACATACCAGCTCTAATAAATTCTAGTTTAATCTGTTACAGTTTATCTGTACAACAGATTATGGTTTGGTGTTTTAGGTTCATATTTGACATCTTCTTCCATTGTAAACAGAAATATTTATTTAATGCTTAGATACATTTTATCTTCATCTTTAATTAGTTTGAGGATAAAATGGAGGTGGCTCAAATTTTCCTGCAGCTCACATCAAACAGAGCAATCAGTTTTAGCAATGATTACCATTAATTTTTCTATGGCAACACAAAAACAGCTGAGTCAGATCAGAGAACTACATCATTTTATTATTTTACACGTTAAAAGAAAGTAACTGACACACTGACGGGTCGGTAGAGCTTCTAGAGATTATTATTGATGACAGCTGGTTGCCTATTTTCCTGAGATACTGAATGTGGTTACATTTATACAGCAGTACTGACATTAAAGCTATAGTTCAAATCTCTTAGAGTGGGATCCACTTTGTTGATGAAAGCTCTTTGAACAATCTGTCCTTGGAAAAAACAAAACGTTTAGTCCTGATTGCAGAGAATTAAAGTGTTTTTTTAACACTCGTTAAACGAGCTATCTACAACAGGTAAGATGTCATTTATAACCTTTCCATTGAACCCCAACTCAAAAGATCTGAGCTATTAATTTCAGGTTATTTATACGGCAATCTGAAACTCCCAGTTCAACTGGATTCTATTTATTAGGCATTTATGTGAGGAAGTTATCTAAGCATCATTAACTTCACATGCTGCTGGGCCAAGCAGGAAAAGCTCGAGACAGCTTACAGTCGTA
>JAVKLF010000063.1:10505650-10520077 GCA_034783495.1 Millerichthys robustus | reverse complement strand
TATTTATTTCTTCTTCTGGTCTTTAGATTTGTCCAGGCCATCGATTGCATCTTCTTTCCGTTCCAGAAAGCGGATGAGCTTCTCAATCGTGGCTTCTTGGTATTCATGGGACCATCTGCGTCAAGAGACAACAGAATGTGGAAAAATCAAACCTTGTTTACATTAGGTTCAACTTTGCACTGATAAAATACCCATGATAGAAATATGATAAATGGTACATTGATTGAAAATACTCACTTGACCCCATTGAAGTTGAGGACAGCTCTCATGTCCTCTGGTAGTAAACTTGTGTCAGGCCACGCAAAGTTATCAATGACAGGAACTACGGTTTTCTTACCAGCTAGGGCCGTGACTATTTCCTGAAAAAAAAAAACAGATATATTTTAACAAAATATGAAAAAATAAAAGTGTGCAAAAGTTTACACTTGTTGTAGATTTTCTTTCTAATCCCCACAGGGTAAAAATTATGCATTCATTCATTTAAATATTTCAGTAAGTAGAAGAGTCTCTCGAGGTGTCGGCTGTAGACGTACTAAATTAGTAGATTGAGTGTCCCCAACCAAGAAAGCTGCCCCTTCTCAAAAAGTGACCCCTTAAAGCACGAATGGACAAGCCAAAGTCCCTCTGAAGAAAGGTTTCATGATCAGATGAGATAAAGAGTCAGCAGGCCACAATGACAAGATGTATGTTTGGAGCATGATGGTAGTAGCATCATGCTGTGGTGCTGTTAATTGTTAAGAGAATCATGGAGGAGGGGGACTACCTCCGAATTCACCTCAAACCAGCAGCTTGGTGGTTTAAACTTGGAGATTTTGGTGTTCCAACAGGAAAATGGTTCAAAACGCATCAAAACTGGTTTGTGATTGGTAAATTTAAGCTAGAAAACAGAGCCTGTGTCAGGAAATAAACCAATTTCCATGAAACACCAATTCAGCCAGGAAGAGTGGTCAAATACCCAGTCAGAATTAAGCCAGAAACTATGTTGATGAAAACAAATATCAGTGTTTGAGATGCAACTTACTAAAAGATGTGTGTATCATTTTGGAAATCTCCTGACCTTGTGAACCCAGTCCTTCATAGCGGTGTCGCCTATGCACTTGTCAAGGGCGTTGGCAGACAGTACCAGGATGAAGACGCGGGCCCTCTGAACACTCTGAATCAGTTTTTCCTCAAATTTTCCGGCCTCCAGCTTCTCCACGTCTATAAAGACGTTGTAACCTCTGACTTGTAGATGTACCTTCAGAAGGCTGGGTGGGGGTAGGAAAAAAATAAGAAGAAATATTTATTTTAATTCATTTCTATGTTCTCCTTCCTTTTAGTCCTGACCTGGCCAGCTGGGACCCTGTAGTCCGACGGTAGCTGATGAACACGTCAGGCCCCGGAGGCTTAGCATCCGTTTGGCTCGGTTTTATCGGCTTGCGAATGGCAGACAGTATTTTTGCTCGGTGGACTCCGTTGTCTATGTGGCAGTCGTGCTGGAGCTGCTGATCGGTCAGGCTTTGAATGATGTTGCGATCTACTCCTGCCTGGAGCAGGCTGTACGTGTACTGGCGAAAGCGAGGGTCCACCTCGGCTAACCAGTCGGCCATGTTGTGAGGGTCACACGTGAAGTAGTCGGCGTAGGTCTTCAAGACGCGTAAATCTCTCAGAAACCTGGAGAGTTAGGAAACAACAGACTCGTGACACTCTGCCTCAGTTTTGGGTTTTAAAAGGTTTCGGGGACTAACCTCTTGCAGGTGAGCCCAGTCATGCCCAAATCAGAGCTCAGATCCTGAGCAGTGACATTCAAAAGGAGATCTCCATCCACCTGAAGCTCCTGTAAAACAGGATTCAGCACTGACTGAGCAACTCTTTAAAAATGTGGTCATCTCTCTGAAATGCTTGGTGGTTTTACTCACCTGGAAACGGTCGCAGAAAGCACTAAAGCCAACCTGCTGCAGCCACGTCTGCACCTCACGGGTCTTCCAGTTGGGCACACATGACAGCATTCGTTTCGGCACTTCCTCTCCCATCGTACGCAGGGCCCGCTTGGCGAGGCCGGAGACTGTGTTGTTGCTGGTGTACATGACGATTCTCTTCAGACTCTGGACGGCACCAATCTCTTGAAAAATCTTGAGGGAAAAAAAAAATCACATACAAGTAAACCAGACAACTAATTATTTGAGGTATGTGACAATTAAACAGCGATTGTACCTTAGTGTTGCGCTGACGGGATTTGATACTGGCCTCAACACAAAGATAAAAAGCTGCAATGCACTTCCCTTCCACTCGAGTGCCATCTAGTAATGGTAAGAGGTGCTGCAGGTCCGATGCTGTTCTTCCTTGCATGCAGTCTGCACTGTCCAACAAGCAGCGGGCAAAGTCGTCTGGATCCAAGGAAGCGATAAATGGCTCCACCAGCTCCAAGGTTCCCGACTTCACCACCTCTTTCTCAATCTCTCGATTGGTAGCCAACACCGTCACTGCCAGGCAGGCATGGAAGCGTATGAGCTCGTCCTCTTTGGAAAAGGCCAGGGGGAAAAGCCACTCGGCCGCCTGCTTCTCGATCATCCATCGCTGACAGCGGTGGCCTCCGTACATGGCACAGTTAGCCAGCGCCACGGCACAGTGACGGAGCACGGTGGGGTCCGTGCTCCGGCACCAGAACAGTAGGGCGTCCAGGGCGCCGTTGGAAATCAGATGGACGGCCGTCTCCTCTGTGTGTTTGAACATGTGCTCCAAGATGCCGGAGACGCTACGAGCCAGCTGAGCATCATCCTGCTGTCGGGTCAGATTCAGGATGACCCCCAGACCCATTCGGGCAACGTAGTCCCTGTCAATAGAGAGGGAGTCAGAATTCAGGAGTATGGCAGTGTTCGCAGTTGGACTGAAATGAAGAAGGGATACAGTATTGTACAAAAGTCATCCCTCATTTCTTTATCATGCTTCAAAGCAGCCAAACTTTCTTGTGATCTTTGGACTTTTATGTGGGGAGCTTGGCTGCTTTTTCTCAGTCCTGACCATTTTCTGGGGAAAATATTCTGTTTGTTAACCCAAATAACTCTGACCTTTCAACCAAAATCTCCTAAACCTAAGAGATGGACCAACACATGGACAGAACCTAAACGGGATCTTTGGGCACTTTGTTCCCAGCAGGTTGTCACAAAGACACAGTTTGTATCAATTTCAGTACCTGTTCTCAGAGATCAGGATCTGCTCCAGCAGTTTTGCAGCTTCATACATGATCTCCACGGTGGGAGTCTGCTGCAGCTGAAGCAGCAGCTCCAGGCCTCCGTCCAGACGGATCCTGGTGCAGATCTCCTCGGCCACCCGACGGCCCACGGCGGGTAAGACCCAGGCCTCCTTCACCAGCTGATATATCTCTGCCACGGCCCCGCGAGTCTCCTCCGAGTCAGACTGCTCCTTGGCCGACTTCAGCCTCCTGATGGCGGAGCGCAGGGCCGGCAGCGAAGCGTCCAGGGCGGCCTGAACGTCCGCTTGGACGCCCGGGGACACCGGCTTGGTCTCGCCCCCGGAGCCGCTCCTGCCTCTCTGCAGCCGGCTGACATAATCCGGAACAGTGAGTCTGTCTGAGCTGAACATGAAGGACAGACGTCGGCGGAGCCTGAACAGAAAGAGGAGCAGAAAAAGGAGCATCTACCAGCGGAGACAACAGAAGATGTTTACGGACTCCGTTTGTTGTTTACACACATAAGTAAACACATGTTTACACGAACACGCCACGCGATCTTCGTCCGCCGGTTGTTCTTATATCTTTTCACCGGATATATAAAAAAGCAATAACAATTTCCGCCCCCCACCAAAAAAACAAAAACAAAGAGGCGCTCACTTTCCTCCACCTTGCGCTCAGCGCGGTCTGAGCATGCGCAGAGGAGGGTTTGAATGTAAACACTGCAGACCCTCTGCTGGAAAATCAGAAGAAAACCCTCAGACATTCACTTAAATGATGATCTAATTTTTTTTTATAAATTCCTTCTATATTTACAGTTGAGTTCTGGACTGTCTATGATGTCATTGGCTCCTTTGTCTCCCTCACTGTCAGCAAAATATCTCACAAACCACTTAAATCATTTTAAATCATCGCAGAGTTTTTATTCAGTCCACTCCTGTTTAAAACCTTTTATAACCTGGTTTTTAGTCTTTAATGGGTTTTAGCTTACATTGTTCTCAAACACAGATGACTGTTTCTGCTCTTTTGGTTTTTTTGCTTCCTTTTATTTTGCAATAGGCTATCTGTTTTCAAGGCACAATCAGCTTTTAATGCCTTAATGTTTGTAGATTTTCTTTATCTTATACTGAATAACTTGTTTCATTTAGATTTCAATGGTTTAAGAAATATTTAAAGAATAAATAAATGATACATGTATTGTAGTTGTTAGTTGATTCATTCATTTGGTGTGACAAACTAACTTTGTTTTCTCTCTTAAGGTTATCAACCTGCTCAGTATCATCCCTGTACTGTTCAATATTAGCTAAATCCTGTTACCCATTTTTAACAACCTGCATCAACCTAACCAATAAACTAAAAAGATGAATGAATGGTGTTCTACTTAACAGATAACAAACATAGATTTTTTTTTAAGTTATTGGTCACAACTTAGAGATACCATGTCTTGAGAGGCAGTGTGGAGAAATACTTTTCTCATGTCTTCGGGTTCTGTTTCGCATTCGACATGTTCAAAAATACTCATGGAGACAAACATCATTACATTTTAAGAGTTTTCCTTTTGATTTTACATCTTTTAGCAGCAGATCAGTAGTTGCCCTGGTATTATAAGTCCTTGTGATGACTCGGCACAAATAGCAGAAATTGCAGCAAAAATGCAACTTGGCAGGGTGTCAGATGGGTCTGACCCTTTCGTTCCGTATTGATCTCAGCTGTTCTGTGTTTAGTTGAAGAACTGGGGTCAAAGCAAACAAACAAGGGTTGACTGACTCGTGTTTCCAATAACTGTGGCTCATCGTTCCTCAGTCAGTCCGTCAGAAGACACAACATGAGGCTGTTCATCGTCCTGCTGCTCGTTCTCGTCTCTGAGGCCTCAGACGGTGAGTTTCACCAGAAAATTTTGATTCAGCTCAGTTTCACACATACTTAACAACTACTGGGTCTATTGAAACAAGTGACAAATCTATGTAATTTCTCACTTTATTTTTTAAACAGACCTAACTTTAAGTAAACTAGTTTTTACTACTATTTACTTTTATATTGCTTAGCATCTTGTTGGGTAAATGTTTTAATCATTTAGTTGTTTTTTCTGTTTATAAAAAACAAATATTTTATATCAATGGTATGAGGGAGATGTGTTCAGGTTTAGGCTAAAATGCAAAATTCTCAGTATATTTTTCTAAAAATAAAGGAAAAACTAAGGTTTTTTGGTAACTTTCACAATTTGGGCTGAGGTTTCATGACTGAAAAATAAATAATTGCTTTAAAAGGAAAATATCTGACCCTGAAATATTTGAGAGGCAAAATGAAAAAAAAGTCTTAAATAGCTAGAACAACAAAGCCAATTAAATTATTATTATTAAAGGGCTGAAAGTTACTTTGCCTACAAACTTGGGAATTTTAGGCCAAGAAAACCACTGATTTCTGCTGTGATTTAAAAATTTAAACAGGAACCAAGAAGCTGAAGTTTTCTCCTCCTGAGCTGTAACAGGAGTTTTTTATCCAATGTTTGTTTTGTCTTCAGAGTCATGTTTGGATCGATGTGAAAATGGTTTTGACTCTCAGAGGAGGTGCCAGTGTGACTCCATGTGTAAATACTACAGAAGCTGCTGCTCAGACTACGAGGCCATCTGTGGGATGACGAGTAAGAACCCTCGCCACTCCTTTGGTCCAAGCCCAACACGATTCAGAAACAGAACCATATAACCTGTGTTCCTCCCTTCAGCTCGTGGAGACACGTTTGTGTTTGCGGAGGATGATGATTACGACTTGTCCGTGAGCGCCACTCCATCTTCTGGACTTGCGGTCGTCATGCCCTTACAGCCTGCCGTCCCAGATCTCAACCGCAGACAGGATCCACCTCCAGAGACCAGTCTGCAGATGACCAAACCCCTATGGCTGATGAATACCAGAGTCACACCTGCTCCACAAACAGTTCCACCCAAAAGTGACCCCTCTGCTGCGACAGGAGCTCCTCAGATTCACGGAACAGCTGAGACCACCATGGTCCCCGTCACGGCAGCCCCAGATCCAGACGCCGAGGTCTGCAGCAGTAGGCCTTTTGACTCCTTCATGCGGCTGAAAAATGGTTCAATTTACGCCTTTAGAGGTGAGTCGTACTTTAACATTAGGTATCATTTCGTGATACTATAATGGTGATGGACTTGGTTTGCAGGGGAGTACTTCTTTGAGCTAGACCAGAACTCGGTACTTCCTGGTTATCCAAAGCTCATAAAGGACGTGTGGGGCATCGTTGGGCCCATTGACGCTGCGTTCACACGCATCAACTGCCAGGGGAAGACTTACATCTTTAAGGTGAGGGCGCAGAAACTTCCCATCTGAGCAGACGATTTATTGTCTGAATCAAAACTCTCATCAGGGAGACAAGTACTGGAGGTTCAACAACGGCGTGCTGGACAATGACTACCCTCGAGAAATCAGTGTTGGCTTTGAGAAGATTCCAGACCACGTAGATGCAGCGTTTGCCCTGCCGGCTCACAGTCACCACGGGAAAGAGAAGGTCTACTTTTTTAAAGGTAGGGTCACAGAACGCAAGAAAGATGCTCATTATTGTAAACCCAGATGTTCAACGAATGTTCTTGTCCAGGCAACCAGTATTACGTGTATGAGTTCTTACACCAACCGTCCCACGAGGAGTGTGCTGCCATGTCTGAGAGGTCTCCGTCCACGTTGTTCAAGCGCTACACGGACCTATACTACAGCAACTACGAGCGCTTCTTCACCGAGCTCTACTCTGACTGTAAGTTGGGACTCTCATTGACCTTTTGTTTGCAGATGAACTCGGGCTGCGTGTTGACCTGTTTCACCTTCTTCAGCGCCGCAGCATCGGGACAAACACCACTTCATTAACAGAGACTGGGTGGGCCTCGAGTCTCCGGTGGATGCAACCATGGCTGGCAGAATCTATGTTGCTCCCTGGAGGTCAGGGAGGTGGTCTGACTACTGGCCTGACCAGCAGTGGGGTCAACAGAACGGGCAACAGAGAGGTCGGAGGAGGTGGAACCGGTCGCCCTCCTGGGGGTCTGTAGCCGAGCAGGGGATGAGCGTGGGTCAAGGGTTTGCTGAGAGAGGGATGGAAATGGGTCTCAGACTGGCAGAGAGGAGGATGGAAATAGAGGAGAGGCTCGGTCGAGACTGGGACAGACGCCGGGACCAGGACTGGGACCAGAGCAGACGCAGAGACCAGGACTGGGACCAGAACAGACGCTGGGATCGCTACAACCAGAACAACCGAGGCAACTACGACTCCAGAAATGACCGCTTCTTCCAGAGAGACATGCCCATACAGAATGTTTACTTCTTTAAAGGAGGTAAAATTAACTCAAACATCACTGTCTTGTAATAATTATTCAAATACGTAATTATATCTAATGTCTAACACAGCTTGTTTGCATTGCTTGGATGTGAAGCTTCACATATAGAAGGAAATAATTCATCACTGTTACAAACACAAACATAGATGTAGACACAACCTGAACTGATTTGATCATCTTCGTGTCGTCTGACGGATCACAGAAAACTCGTTATAATAACTAGTTTCTCATGTTTCCTGTTTGTCAACACGAGGAAGACACAAATCTTCTCCATACTCCCCTTGCTGTGTTTTTGTGTGTAGGGCTGGTTTTTTTTTTTTGTTTTGTTTGGTTCTGACGCACCAAGCACAAAACTGGTGTCATAGTTTGGGTCTTTGTTTTTTATGACACTCAAGGTTTCTTGGTTTGTTCATTAAGTTGAGTTTATGTCCTGTTCTTGGAGCCATGGTTTCCTGATGTCCAGCATGCCACCTATAGTTTTTGTCAGTGATGAGTGCACCTGTTTCCAATTACGCCTCACAGTAACGAGCAAAAACTGCCTGTTTTCCACAATTCATTGTTAGATCCTCGTTTTGGTTTCTGGTAGTTCCCATTTTTGCACGGTCTTGTTGTGCCGTTACCGCTACCAGTTAAGTTTTGAAAGTTCAAGTTTTGCCCCCTAATCCGTCTCTCATGTTTATGTCCATCCAACTACGTCTTATGACAAGTTTTCAATCACGTTGAAACTAACGAAAAAACTGGTACCGCTAGCACAATCTATAGTCCAAGTCAGTGGTTCCCAACTTGTGAGTGGGGCATCAGAGAGTGCAGGGGCGCATAACATCTGCACAGAGGTTGTGAAAATATCGATTTATTGTTTGTATATAAAAATCACTGAAATAAGTTCATTTGAATAATTCCATCTCTGTATAACTTAGGTCTTCTTTTTCCCTTTTCCAAATTAAAGTTTGTAACTATTCAGTTTATTATTTTGATGAAGAGATAAAGGTTGAAAGTGTCTTTGGGAGAGGTGGGGAGTAGTGAGGGTTCTCAGCTTGGCTTGGAAGTAAAAAAAAGAGGCTTTGAGGAAAACAGGTCGGGAACCACTGGACTACGTAAATTCCTGTAAATAAATAAATAAATGACTGTTTTGTTTGTGTTCAAGACAAATACTACAGAGTGGACCTCAGGACGAAGAGAGTCGATCCCGCCATGCCACCGTACCCTAGATCCATCGCCAAGTATTGGCTTGGCTGTTCAAACACAACCGGCGCTGAGAAGTAGTTTTTGATATTTTATCTTTTTGTGTATGTGTATTTGTGTATTCAAAATGGCTACAGTACTTTGTAAAGAATTAATTTTGTGAATTTGATTTATTTTTACTGAAACTTGGTTCAAGTCATAACTAGTTGCTCAACAACTTCAGTAAACAACAGCAATCAGTAAAGGTCCACTCGGCCAAAGTTTAGACCAGCAGTTATCTTATGTGCTATCAGCTGACTGACTTTATCACCAAACAGACTCGGTTAGGAAAACCTCAGAGGTCAGAAAGCTGAAAAAAATGGGTATGTAATAATGTTTGTATATCTGCTAAATGTGCTTTTGATTTCTCATTATAAGACATGATTTTATACAGCTGGTAATAAAATATAAAGGATTTGATAGAGGGGTTCTGTCACAAAAAAACAATAATCTTCAGTCGTGTTTATAAATATCATAACAAAGTCCACTTTTCTCAGTTCCAGTTAATAATTCAACATAATTCATCTCTACAAGTGACAGAACAACTGAAAAGAGTTTTAGTTGCTTTACTGAAGTAAATAAAAACACTGTAATCAGTGGTATTATTCAATATAGTAAACCTTAGTTATTTAACTCAATCTTTCTAAAAGCTGTACTTTAGTCAGAGTTGTTTTCTGTTTCTGTCTGTAAAGTGAAATAAAAATGAAGTTTGGATCATTTAATTAAAACATTTTCGTAGCAGGGTTCATCCGTCGTGTTCACCTCCGTGCCCTGGTTGATAATGATGTTCGTGGCGTCTCCCGCTGCTCCCACTGTTTGGTAGCTGCTCTCTGTTCGCCCTGAACTTGCATCACCACCCTGACCTTCGCCTCCCTCGGCTCTCAGATCTGATCCTGAATCAGATCTGTTTTTTAAAATTGATGATGGTGGTCGTTTTGAAGTGTTCTCCTCTGGTGGTGCGGCTTCAGTGGGACCAGATGTGACAGGGAGATTGTGGGAAGCATGCTTCCTCCTGATTGGCTTACATACGCCAGACGGCCCTCCCTGTTCCCACACCGCGACGCGAGCTCCCAGCTTGCTCCTGGGGGGTTTGGCGATGCCTTCAACTGCCCTTGACCTTAGCTTACCAGGCTCCTGCTCCTTTTGTCTCTGTAGGCTGCCGAGTCTGCGCAGCATGGCCTGAACCGGGCCTTCAGAGCCCGAGTCTGTCTTTGTTACGGGCCGACCTGCCTTACCCACTGTCACATACACTGTGGTGACCTTATGCGGTGCCCCCACCTCTCCATCAGAGGTTCCTTTACGGGAAGCCGTGTTGGACATGGTCCGTCTTCGACCCGACGAAGGAGCTTGAACGGACTCCGGAGTTTGGGATCTGTCTACTTCCTGGGCCTCTTCCTCACACCTTGACTCGTGATTATCTGTAACTCGATCATCTGCCTCATCTTCCTCCTCCTCCTCACCTTCAGCTTCACCCCCCTCCCCATTTCTCACTGTGCCTCCTTGACTTTGGAGGGCCGACAGCATCAGAACCCCCCAGGGGGACTTGGCCTTGCTGCGCAGAGGAGCCCCGACGTCCTGACCGGAACCTCGCCTCTCCTTGGGGCTGAAGCGTGTGCCTTCTGCGAACGAGACAGATGGGCGCTTGGACTTGGCGATGCTGGAGGTCCGGGGGATGTTGAAAGGTGAGGCGATGTCCTCACTGCTGAAACCGGATGGGTCTAAGAACATGTTGCACTTGGAGCTCATTTCCTGGAACTCGCCTCCGGCCACTTCCAGGATGTCTGAGAGGAGAAGTTGAAGCAAATTAGAAACCCCTCATCTGTAGTATTTTGAGTTGTGCAGTTTGACCTGCAGTCATTTCTGTTTCTACCTTCTCTTGGAGGCACACAGTAAAGAGCCTCTCCCTCCTCCTCGTCGCTGTCGAACGATGACCCCTCAGTGACCCAACCAGAAGAGGGAGGCTCGATGAAGCTGTGGTTAAAAGTCAGCTCCGGGTCGTGGTGAGACACTGTGTGGAAATCAGGCATAAAATGTCCATGAAAGTACATCCAATATGGTGACAGATGCTTATTTCTAAAGTGCCTTCAAAATAAGCATAATTTCAATCCTTCATGGTGGTACCGACCCGTGACTCGAGGCAAGCCAGAGGACCAGTCAGAGATGCAGGGGAGGGCGGCACCAATGTTTGCCAGGACGCTGTAGACGTGATATTTCATCCTAACAGACAAGCCGCCTTCAGCCACGGTCACACTGTTGCAGAGAAAAATAACTTTACTAATAAAAATAATTATATACCGTATATCTAAAAAATCATATACTTCTTTTTGTTTCAGTCTTTTGTAAAGTTTTGAGCATGAACATATTAAAATCAACTTAATTGATTTCCTAACTGTGAAAACAACCATGAAGTGTCTAAAAGAATCTCATTTATACTCAAAGACCTGTCTTTGCCAGCAGCTGGACGTCCTCCACAACACAGACAGCAGCACAGAACAGCAAGCAGCAGGAGGAACAAAGGAACCAACACGCCTGCTAGAATAGCTCCTCGACCACCTGACAGACAAACATTTACAAACGTTCGATGTCTTTAAGGCTCGAAGCCTCACAAATACATCAGGGAAGATGGCTGAATGAGTGGACTCACTGTTGGGGCAGGCGCCGGTGACGGGGTGGCAGCCAACTCCCTCACCGCAGTCACAGGAAGACGAACAGTTGAGACCAAACTGTAGGGCAGGGCAGCTGCTGTTACAGCTGGAAAACACAGAAATTCTCATAAATTATAATTATAAATAAAAAAGTTGCATCATGCTGGGCCGACCTCACAGCTTTAACTTCAGATAAACAACTCTTCATTCAGGGCCTTGACCCGACAGCTCACCTCTCTCCCTGAAAACCAGGCTCACAGACACATCTTCCTGTCACATGATGGCAGTTACCATGGAAACAGGGACTGCACAGGAAGCTGCAGGCTTCTCCGTGTGTCCCACCGGGGCAGGGCTTCTCACACCTGGATGAGGACACAAATAATGTTAACATCTGTTTTTGGATTTTTCACCTAAATCAAAGTCTCACAGTTCTAAAAGTGACAAACTGATTGAAGGACTTGTGAGGATTTTTAGAAACCGTTTGTCAAAAATGTTATCACAGATTCTCCTGAATTTACGTGAAGTACATATTTGTTAAAATTACTTAAATTCAATTTACAGATTTGAGTCAGTTCTTTAATAAAGCTATAAAAATATGATGTGATGTTAATCTGTCACCAGAAAAAGGGTTTCGGTTTTTGTCCTGTTGTGTCTTTTTTGAAGCACTTGACTGTAACTGTCTGGGCAGATTTCATGATTTGTTGCTTGTTTTTCTGTTAAACATGCACGCACACCTGGGTCCGGTCCATCCAGGGTCACACCTCCCACAATTCCCAGTTTTTGGGTCACAGGTCTCATTATTCATGCATCGAGGACACCTCTCCTTACAGCTGTCGCCATGGAAACCAGAGGGGCACGGGTGGTCGCACCGTGTGCCGTTCCAGCCGGAATCACAGGCAGTGCAAGCTCCATCGGTGGTGGAACAAGGCCAGTGGTCTTTACAGTGACCGCAACTATAAACAGGAGATGAAGTCAGGAAAAAAGTTTAAAAAATAAATAAACTCAGCATTCTTACCTGCATCTTATCACAGACTTGCCTCATGTTGCACCCGCTGCCGTAGCTCCCAGCTCCACACGGCCGGTCACACGACAGACCATGGTAACCCGGGTGGCACACGCACTGCCCTGTGTTCGGGTCACACCAGCTGTGTGTGAGGTCGCAGTTACATTTCCTGTCACAGCCAGTGCCCCACCAGCCTGCCACACACTCGCAAGCACCAGTCCACTGGTTACATGGAGACAGGTTGCAGTTGCATTTGGAAGAACACCTGACCCCCCAGAATCCTCTGTGGCACTGGCAGCGGCTCGTTAGCTGGTCGCAGCTGGCATCCACCGACCCCATGATGGAGCACTGGCACGCTCTGGAGCAGGTGGGCAACGACCAGCCTTTGTCGCAGGTGCAGTTCCCATTGACGGGGTGGCAGTGGCCGTGGCCATTGCGGGCACACCTGCAGATGTTCTGACAAAGAGAACCCCAGCGGTTGGCGTTGCAGGTGCACTCCCCAGTGATGGGATGACAGCGGCCGTGAGGAAAGCACCGACACACCTGGCGACAGTCTGGAGCCCAGAACTCAGGAGGACAGCCTGGTACCAAAGACATAGAGAGAACACACGGACCAGCTTTTTTTTAGGGTTAAAACTCTACAACTGGCATTTTATACAAATACTTTGAGTTATGGATTAATTAAAATTTGACTTTTAATTTAGTTTTTGACATTTTCAGGGTTCATACACCGTTCATTTTGACACCCTTTATCTTTTTAGATTCAAATTTCCTGAAATTTCTGATCACTTTGAGCTGTTTTTTTTTTTTTTACATTAAGCGCCTGTAAAATTATTGTAAATGTTTGTACTGTAGTGGGTTTTATTTTCTGTGAGAGAAAAATTTTAAATAAAACTGTGTTTAAAAAATAGACAGAAAAAACACTTTTCAGTGAAATAAAACAATTTCCAGCTTTTACTTTTTTCTTAATACCAGAATTTAATGAAGGTCATGTGGTTGCACAGATTTTAAAAAGTTCTGTGTTTCTATTACAGCTCGTCTACTTATAACTGAAAAGCCACATGTAATATATGATTCATAATTTGCAGGTATTAACCATCAGAGGTTGCACCTGTTCTGTGCAGAAACTAATCTTCATCACCAGAAACCAGTTTCATCACCTGAGCAGCTTATGATGCCTGTAAAGCTGAGTGTGTGATTCTATTTTTTTTAATTCAGAGACCTAAAAACTAAAGGTTTTATGCATCAGATGAACAAAAAGTAGGCATTATTAAGACTATTTAACTCACGTGTTTTACACTGAGCTCCATAGTAGCCAGGTGGACAGCGACACACTCCAGGAAATAAACAGACCTCGTTCTCCAAACACGTCTGCTCACCTTCACACACGGCTACACAAAAATACACACACAGCACTCATGAGAAACTAAACTAACAGAGCATATATGAAGGAGTCAAAGAGAACTCACGTGTGGTGCACTCGTCTCCCTGCTGACGCCATCCACTGCAACAGACCAGAGTTGAAGGGTCCCTGAAGAGTCAAAAAACAACAAAATGAGCCTAAAAATCTCAAACTATGGACATAATAACACAAATATAAACATATATTTAGCCTAAACTCAAACCTGAATTGAGTCGGGCTCAGTTCTACATTCTATGAGACTTCAAAAGGAACAGACATACGGTCTGGTGGTACAGTGGGTAGAGCGGTCACCTTTCAGTGAGAAGGCTGCAGGTTCGCCTCCCAGCCTATGTCCAAGTACCCTGGTTTCTTTCCACAGACCAAAAACATTGCATGTTAAGTTAATCGGTGCCTAAATGTAACTGGTTGTTTGTCTCTACAAGTCCCAGTGATGGACTTGCGACCTTTCTAGGGTGTCCCCCACCTCTCACACAGTGACTGCGTGAGACCTGACCCGGCAAGGAGAAATGAGCAAAGAAAATAGATGGTTGGAAGATACGATGGTAGGTTGATTATCCAGATTGTCCAGAGCTAGAATATTTATGACATGTTCATCTGTGAAGATAATAATGTCCTGATTAAAAAATATTGGGGCT
>JAVKLF010000063.1:10488350-10499587 GCA_034783495.1 Millerichthys robustus | reverse complement strand
CTTGTCCACCACAAGCTTCAGCTTCAGCATGACCTCTCGTTCCTGCCTCTGAACACGATCTAACACACACACACACACACACACACGTTATAGGTAGAACATATTGGCCTAAAAGATGCATGACTTTTATATTTTAAAAATCTCGTTTCTCCATGTTGTCATTAGGAAACTACTTGATAAATGTTTTTGTTAGTCATTAAAATCAATGCAAATGTAGAGTAAAGGACAGAGGATGCAGAGAACAGATTGAGATGGAGGAGGATGACTTGCTGTGGCGAAGGGGAACAATCCAAAGAAGAAGAGGAAGATAATTTACAAACTCGTTTGAAAAAGTACCCAGAATTTTGAACTATTCAGTAAAGTGACTGTTCGTGATTTCCATATAAACAATGAGAACAGTGGATTATAGAGTAACTAAAACATCTTGGAGAAACATTTACTGTTAAGATTTTTCTTTATACAAACATACCACATTTTGATTGAGCTGACCTATAGACCTACTAAAGGCAAGTCTAGAAACTCAAACACGAACATCAATTCTTGTTTGTAAAATGAACGCTCATAAAGAACCAAAGCCTGACACTATCAATTTCACTTTCAGAGCGTTTTCTACTCTTGACTGCCTCTTTCAAATTAAATCTTTAAAAAGTCCAGAGACGGCATGTTTTCCTTTTTCAGGACAAGAAAAAAGAGTCAGCTGTGACTCCACCAGGAAGATCAGGTTACTGTTGAATTTGTCAGGATGATTACAACATTGTGGACTGAATCTGATCAGTTTTACATTTAATAAAAAAGAAAAAAACAAAACCAAGCATGTCATGAAGCTCCATAAAACTAAACTTTGGTTCATGAACTGGAATAACCAGTGTTTTTGGTATTTGCAGAATTTGTCCTTTGCTTTTGTTTTTGCTATTTGTGTGTTTTTGCTTTTGTCTATTTTATGTAATTGCAGAATTTTTCCTTTGCAGTGTTTTTCTGTTGCATTCGCCTTTTTATTTTGTCTGTTTGTGTGTTTTGGGCGTTTGCAATGTTCAAGGTTTTGCTGCGTTTGCATGTCAGGCACCGTACCAAATGGCCTTTCTGAAACAATGTTTCTTGTTCCCGCTTTACGTCTTCTCATCTGTAAAACAACTAAGACCAAGCAAAATATCTGTACCGTAAATACGGCATTAACCAGCTGGACTGCTTTAGGCTTCAGCAGGCACTTTTGACTTTTGGCTGCTGCTTGGAATCTGCACTCACTCAATGAGAAGCTTCTACACTGCAAACATCATGACGTCTGTTCAAGAGTATTTTTGTGTGTTCACTGAAGTAAGATACCTTCCTGTGCATAGCTGCCCTTCAGCCTGTTCTGCAGCTCCTCTCTGTCCTCGTGGAGCTGCTGCACCTGGATCTGCAGTTCCTCACTCCTCCTTTTCCATTGTTGTTCCTTCTGCTGCAGCTCCTGCTCAAAAAAAAATTAAAATCATGACAGACAAATCAGATGTGACTGAAACTTTCCCATAAGCGTTTAAGAATCTGGAGAAGCTGTGCAATGTCAAAGAGCGGGAGTGTCATTTCATTGTTAGGGTGTGGCAGAAGTTGTTGTTTATTAATTTTGAGACTTAACAGCTGCAACTCCAGCAATGATGCCTTGTTTGTGTGTTACAAAACATGATTACAGTTAAAAGTGTAAAGGTTTAGTTAGAAATTATTTAAAAAGTCCCATAAATGTATCTGATGTGGTAGATATAAGGCAAAACCAACATATTTTAACAAAAGCCGTTAAAACGTTGAAAAGCCAAGATGAGTTATATTACAGTTATGAAGTTTTCTGCTTAAGTGTTTGTGTTCAACAACAAACTAAATTTAAATTAGGCTACAATTATGTTCGTTAATTAGCTGATATTTTATTAGGTTTTTTTTCAATCCAGCCTCACAATAGCTTTTAAAACCACAGAAGTAACACTAACTTTATTCATTATATTTGATTATAAATCTTTTCCAAATGGGAATCGAAAAAGTTATGTTTTAAAGGAATTTGTTAATGATGAAACTTTCACCACAACCTAGCCCTTAAGCTAACTCCTGCTAGTTGTCATGACAACTAGCAGTTCTAGGTGGCTAATTGATGGAACACTTATAAGCTAGGTCACAAATATACTCGTGTTTGCATCGGTTTGGGGGGGTCTTTTTATTTTTTTGGAGATAAAATTTGCCTTTAAAAGCATTTTGTAGCTGTAAAATGAGTATTTTTTATCAAAACTTCGGCTCGCGCCTGTAAATGTTATGTTAAACAAACAGAGTTGTTTATGACAGAGTTATATGTCGTTATAACGCTATATCATACGATGCGGTGGTGGCTGCAGGGCATCAATATGGTTATTATTGTTCACAAAATGGTGGCGGGCCAGGGTGAACCAGCTTGGAGATCTTACCCGTATTTCATGCTTATCACAGCCCTCCTCGCAGTCTTTCCCCCCGCGTTTCTTCTGCTGCTGCCGCTGGATGGTCTCGAAGGTCCGGAGCAGCTCCTCTTCTCGCAGACTGTGCGCGTGGTTCCTGGAGGCGAAGCTCTCCAGCAGCTCGAGCACTTTCACTACTTTCGTCACCAGACCCTCGACGCTTTCTTTCCCGTAGCCGTCGATGAGCTTCTCCACCTCGGCGCCGATCACCTTGGCGATCTCGTAAACGTCGTCGACGGTGAGAGCGGAAAACGTCCTGCCGAAGCAGCCGGGCTGCTGCACGGAGTTCGTGCCGCTGTTGCCCTCGTTCTCCATGTCTTTCTGCTACTCGCTTCGCATGAAAACTTTTAAACTGGCTTGGGTTTGAACGCACCGATACTCCTGGGGATTTTCTGCTCCTGTTCCAGCATGCCAAGCGTTTAATAGTCACAGCCGACCGAAACAGAAAGGACCTGGACGGGCCACGGTGACAGCAATCTGCTGCAGGATCCTCCTCCTCTTCTGACCAATGTGAAACCAGAGAAACAAACTTCAACTCGCCTGCCAAGTCAAGCAGACTGATGCACCCAGCGGAGCAGGAAAGCTCAAACACTTATCTGTAAATGCCTGAACTACAGGGTGCAGATCTGCACAAAAACCTCCAGACGGTTGATCGTCATTTGTTGTGACTCTCTAAAAGGAGGAAGTGAAGTAAAAGGCTCCCCAAATACACCCTGAATTAATGAAATGTGGCACTTCTGCTTTTGCTTACACTGCATACACATCAGAATAAAAAATAGAATGTACACAAATACAAAAATTTGTCTTTATTTAAACCAGGGGTACAATATCACAGATGTACAAGTGAACACATTAATTGGGTATGACTGGTAAGAAAATGCAACTTTCAATTTCAATTCTCAAGCAAGAAGAGGAAGTGGGTCTTGAACTTCCTGTAATGTCAAATATTACACCAATGTATTGCGTTCTGAAAACTACAAGCAAACGCAAATATGAAGAGATTTACCAGAAGCCACAAAAGTTTTGCAATTGACTGAAGACTCGTACTATAAAAGAAAAAAAATCTTAAAAGCTCCATAAGCCTTTACATAAAAAGAAAATCCCCAAACATCACAGTTGAGCTCAAACATATAACAGTGACATTGCCGAACTTCATGATTCTGGCAGAGTTATCTACAAAAAGCTGGGCCTTCAGGCGTACATGTCCTCACGGTCAGCGTTGTAAATCTCTCCCTCCTGCAGAGAGGCAAAGTTTAAGAAGTGCGAGGGTCGATGGACCTCGTGGTAGAACTCCTTGGGGTTGGCCAGCTGCAGGTCGTACTTCATGTTGGGATCATGGCGCACACCTGGAAAAATACATTTTTAAAAAATCAATAAACTTTTTCAGATCCTTGTAAACTTCACTTTGCATTTTCAGACATCAAATAAATGTATAAAAGAAAAGTCTAAAGCTGCTGACCCATGAAGTTGTAGTTCCAGGAGACTTGGCCAGGCACCATGAAGAAACCCAGGAAACGATCAGAGAGCAGCATCTGAACTCTTTCATAGTGGGATGGGAGGTAACCTTTGGGATTATTGCCCTTGTCAGTGTTCTGACGCCCCCATTCGTACCCACTGGGTGTCAATTTGTAGGCTGTGAGTGTGCACGAGCCAGGTGTGAAGCTGAAATTATAAAAACAAACAATTCATGGTCACGACCTGTTCCGTTTTCAACCATGACATTTTAGGGTATTTCTGTTGGCAAAAAACCATGGCATCTTGAACCAAAACGTACCTGCAAGTGATTATGATGGTCTTCTCTCCATCCCAGGATGGATTATCAGCCATGACCTTAGCATGGGTTGTAACATCCTGAGGGGACAGCTGCGGAGACTCGTTGGGCTGTGTGTGGATCCAGCCGAGGGGCTCCATTTCCTGAAAATATATATAAAAAGGTATTTTAGACCACATAATTAACATAAATTGGTAATAGCGGAACTGAAAGGATGCATCTTACTTTAAGATATTCATGACCAGGCAGCTGGTTGGGGAGGTGGACAGTTTGATGTGTACCCCACTGAGGAACCATGACGATACAGCGGATCTCCTTCACCTGAGGGTTGTCTGGTGGGCTGGTGCCGTACAGGTAGCCTGCAATCTGCAAACAACATGCCCAGCATTAACATGACCCTCTTTCTCTTATTACTAAACAAAAGCACAAATAAAATAACAAGTGTACCTGAGCCCTCAGATCTGAGATGCAGATAAACTTCTTCAGGACGTTTTTGGGCAGAATGTAGGTGTATCCTGTCTCTTTAATGTCGTCGGATGATACATAGATGTGGTTGGTTCGAAGATGGAGGTTGGCAGCAGATATAGCCCTGGATGCAAAAAGACAGAATAAAAAACATTTTCAACTCGCTGAAAAAGAAGTTATTATTTGAACTGTAAAACCGTTTCCACGTACCTGACTCTCCACTCTGTCTTGGAGGAGAAGGTCTGTGTCTCATAGTTGGAGGTGGTGGAGGTAATGATCTCGTCTCCGTGCTTGTTGACAGTACGGGTCTGTGTGGCGGTGAGCTGAGACTGTTCTTTGGTCTGCTTTTCAATCTCGGCGATTTGCTGCCGCTGCTGTGACGGGGCTGATATCTCCATACCCAGGATGATGTCACGGATCTCCGACTGGGTCAGCGAGGCCACGTTCACGCTGGAGGCAGAGGAAAGAAGCTTTTACAAAAAATGCCAGTCTATCTTTGTCTAATGAGTTAAAACAATAACAAAATTTCAAGGCCACGGAATCTATATCAACCTGAAAGAGATCTTACTTGTTCTTTTTGCCATAGTCAGCAAGAATGAGATCTTTGAGTGCCACTTCCACCTTGATCCACTCCTCGTCTGTGAGTGTGGGCCAAATGTGATGGGGCTCAGTGATGGTGGTTTTATCAGGTTTCAGGATCACCTTTGCTCGGTCGTTGTTGACATGGAGAGCTCTGAGGATCAGGATGAGACGGGAGAAGGCCTAGAAGTACAGAGACAGACCACAACTTATTTACACAGGAGAGTGAGTTGATGTTAATAAACTTAAAGTCCTTCAGGTTTGGTTAGATTTCTTTATTTTATTTTTGTAGGAAAGGGTGAAACTCACTGTGTAAGACGAAATGGTCTTCAGCCAATCATCATAGAGGTTGAACAGCACCATCTGGGGTTCTGTCGCTTTCAGGATCAGGTCTCCAAACTTTTCCACCTTTAGACAGGCCTGGAAAGGCAGCTGCAACTCGGAGCCCTTGATCACGATGTTGGGGAAGTCGAGCAAGTGCACCTAAATGGAACCAAAACACATTACAGCTGCACAAACATGTTTCTAAAAAAATTGACAGATGATCTTAAAAGGAATTTGATTCATGTAGCAGTAAGCATCCTGATGTCTCACCTCCAGAGGGTCCAGCATTCCCTTCCTGGTTACGATGATCTGTTTTGGCTGCTCTTCAACAGGGAGGGAACGAATCAGAGCAGCAACTTCTTCAGCTGTTTTCCATTTGGCCAGCTACAAAGACGGTGAGAACAAAACAGACTATTTCAATATGATGGGATGGAAGTGTGTATTCTGTGTGGAAATAACAGAAATTCTTGACCGACTTAAGAGTTAAACATGTGAGCACCTGTCCCAGACGTTTCTGTCCAGCCCACACAGATGTGTGAATGATCTTGAGGAAGAGCTGACCGGTCCTGGGGTTGAAGATGAAAATGGCTCCATTGATGGGCTTCGTGGTCAAGTTTCCTTCAAAAGTCTGTTAAAACAGATGAAGCATAAATTGAACACATTTAAAAGGACTTATTTTTTTATTATTATATTAAATTAAAAAAACATGACACTTTTTCAGTTCTGACCTTGTGGATAGTGACTCTGTACACATTTGTGTCATCCACAAACCAGATGATCTGGTTTGAGAAGAGTTCACCGTAGTTCTGCGAAGATAGGTAAGGCTCAGTGGGCTCGGAGGAGTACAGCTGCAGACCTTTACGAATGCGCTCTCGCAGCACATAAAGAGCAGGGTTGGCCTTCATGATCTTGGCCATGGCCTGCTGGATTAAAGGCTTTCCTCCGGGGAACCAGTTGCCATATGCACTACAGACAAAAAAAAAAACATGCTGAGTTAAGGTCTATTTTCTCATAAAATATAGACAGATAATCTAAATCTTCACATAGGTTGATGTATAGTTAACAACTGATTTAAATCCGTGTTGGTCCTGTTGACTGTCAGAGCCATTTACAGGAACTTGGAAAGTCTGTGTGAAGACTTTGAAGGCAACTGAGGAACATACACTTCAACATTAACAAACAGATGGCAAAAATCCAGTGAATGCTTCCTGCAAACTCTTACAATTTATGTATTGTTGACAAGTAAAAAAAGCAGTACAAGTATAAATCAGAAAACAGATCACACTATTTGTTTGATTAAACTAAACTGTGCAGATTTAAATGTATTTTATAGCATAAAGACATGAATTTGAGTAGCAAACAATCCACACACCTGTGAAGGTTGTAAGCCAGGTCTATAGCAATGAGCACGCCGGTGGGGGAGGGGTAGATACTCATGTTATCTGTGGTGTAGTCCAAGAACTTGGCTCTGGCGTAGCGCTCAATGTCGTGAGAGTCATAGTCTCCCCATCGGAGCTGAATGTCAATCCAGTATTTCTGTGTGGTGGTACTGTCCATCACGTCCCTGTGGGGGGAGGCCGGCTTTTTATTTCACACAAAATTAACTTCCTATTGTGCCACAATTGTGAAACTAGTGTATTGACATTTCGGTTAAAACATATTTTCAGTTGTGCCAATATTTCTCCAAAAGGTCCTACTTTGAGTCGGCGAGCAGGGATGGTCGGGAGACATTCCACTTGTACGATGCAAAGAGGAGAATGTCTGCGCAGGATGAGTTCATCTTATACGACTTCCTGGGGTGGATGGTCTCCTTCTGCACCGTCTCAATCTCCAAAGCGTCCAACTCCTGGTCAAACACCTGCAAATCAAAAACATAACATTCAATTGATTGGAGGAGCTCAACATTTGTTTTGGTAGTATTAAAAAATAATAGTAAATAATCAGAACCAACCTGACAGAGATCCATGACAATGCTCTCATGAATCTTCTGCCACAGATGAGCCCTGAAGATCTGAATGAGGGAGATCTTCAGTGTAGGAATCTTGCCGTGCATGAAGATGCCCGTCAAGTCGAGCTGCACCTGGAAACCAACATACACCTGGAATGGAGAAAAAAAAAACAAATGCTGTCAGCAAAGACATTCTTAAACATGTACTAATAATATTTCTCATCAGCTGATATTTGTACTTACATTGGCTCTGTTGATGGTGGGTGACCACCAGAGAGTGAAGCGACGGTTTGGGATTTGGTTGAGACCAGATCTCTGAGCATTAGTCAGTTTCTTCCATTTCATAGACTCTTCAAAACCACTAGCCTTTTCCCTAAAGCCATGAAAGACCATTCGTTTTAATTAATTTTTTAAAAAGCATAAAACTATGAAAATACTTTGAGACAGATGCAGTTGAGGCAACAGTCCGTGTTTAAGGGCTCTCACCAGAAAAGACCCTCCCAGGTGGGGAAGTAAGTGCCTTTGAAGAGCGTGTGCTCCAAGATGCCCTCCACGCCGCCCAGTGCCTGGATCATGTCGGTGCGGTAGTTGTTCAGGTTCCACAGTTTACCATCGTGCCTCTGGTGAGTCCACCAGAACGGATTCTGCTTCAGCACCTGCAGTCAAGATAGAGACAACAAAATCACAAAGTGTGTGCTGCTTTTCTAATGTTAAACGTAAAACTTTTCTGCAAATATGTAATTTCAGTCCATTAGCATCCATGGTGTCACCAAGATAATTCAGCTCAGGAAAACACCTCAATAGCTTCTTCATACCTGATACTGTTTGAAATCGGTCCTGACCCTCCATCCTTTGTCATAGGCCAGAGTGTGTCTGTCCTTCTGGAAAAGTGTGTTGATTCGGGGTATTCCTCTGTCCCACGAGTCCTCTAAATCCTCCAGAGTGAGACGCCTGTCAAGAGACATTTTGACTGACTTAGATGAAAAAAGTCAAATAAGAGCTCTATTTCAAACTTTTTGTGGATTTTTTAAAAATGGCGTCATCTCTAAGCTGATCTGATTTGGGGCGAACCTGTTCTGGGTAATGGCCTCCTGTCTCTTGAGAGCATACTCAGCCCAGACTCTCTGAGAGTCGATGAACTCGCTCTCCCATGGCTGGATGTAACGATACAAGTTAGGAATGAGCTGGTCTTCCTCGTGGCTCATTCCAGACCTGAAGTGAGTGATGCCTACGTCCGTCTGCTTGGACCACCTGGTGAAAAGAGAAACGACAAAATGATTTGATTGTTCCAGTGTCATGAGCAAATTCATAGATGCGATGAGACGTTATCGCAGAGCTGCATGGAATCGTACCGGAGGTCTGACTGTGGGATGAGCACGTGACCCATGGACAACATGCCGAGACCTCCCAACTCTTTTGGGGTGTAGAAGACCACAGGTGGGAAGCGGCTGGGCATTTTGGAGTTGAGACCGATCTTGATACGTGTCTGAATCTTGTTCTCACATTTCACCAGAAGATCCAGGAGCTCCTGCGTGTTGACGACAGCCTCACGGAAGTATGTCATCAGACCGATAAGAGCCGTGTTCCACTTGTTTACAATCTGGAAGTAAAAACAAGATGAACTGAGATCATTTCCTCTCTGTAAATAAGGCTCCTCTTTATTTTCCTTCTTCATCTACTGTAGTTTATTGGAATGAAGAGTTGTTCCAACCTTGGTGAAAGTTGTGGATCCAGAGGCCATCAGGATCTGACGCACTCTGTTGTGGAAACGCTGCATTGATTCATCATCCACACGCAGGAAACACTGAGCTGTCCTCTCTTTGGTTACCTGAAATGGAGCAAAAACACTTCAGAAAAAAAGTAGTGTCTTGTTCGCATTTACAAGACAACCATCAAATTATTAAAGCACTTTTTAAATCATGGTTGCTTTAATCTCACCTCATTCTGCAGGTTCCAGACTCCGTCCTTATGAGTGAACTCCTCGTAGCTGGTGCGACACTTTGGGAGGATGCGGCACTCGAAGCCACACATGTTGAAGAGCAGGTTGGGGTTGTCTTTGCTGTAAACTGACACAAAGCTGTTCTCCCACTGCACGGTGGTCACAGATCTGGGTAAGCGATTCTTGATGTCCCAGAACACTGCTCGCCCACTGGGAAAATAAACATCAGATTTTTCTATCACTCAGGACACGAATCAAAATGTTTCTAACATTTAACTAGAATAATATCAGATGAATAGTTAGATCTTTGAAAATAAACTCACAGATTGACATCGTGTTTCATTAGTCTCATTCGTGCATCGCGAGGCCAGCATTTCTTGTTGTTGTAACCCACTATGTTCTCGTTGTTGGGGTCCGGATGCTCCGTCAGGTACCGCTGAATCAGGTCCCTGGCCTCATCGGCTGAGAACCTGGAGAATTAACAAATGAGATGTCACAATTTTGATTTGAAAACAACACAAGTTAGAAAGAACCCTCTGATCATTTTGATAATTTAATCCCACCTGAAGAAAATGTGTATGCGGTCGATGTAACGGCAGTACAGTCTGATGGGATGGGCGCTCTCAGTGGTGGTGTCTTGGAAACTAAGGAAGTCATTGGGCATCTGGGGTGGGCCTGCCATCTCACTGGCACGATGTAATCCGAGTACCAGCAGGTCCATAACGAGGCCATAATACTGAACAATGAAGGAGGCAAACTGCAGCCCCCTGATGATGCCATAAGAGTTGGTGTGATTCATGTCCTATGTGAACAATAACACAAAGAGCTCAAATACCAATAAAAAATGGCAGCAGCAAAACAGAAATCATTCTTTTAAAGTCATAAATGCTTACCTTGTAGTTTATGACCACGTTGTTTTTGGCTGTCATGTAATCAGCAATGTTGTGATCAACAATAAGACGCAGTAACCTGTTGAGCAACGTCAGATCAATCTTCTCGTACATCTTCTCAAAGCGAGACTCCAGCATCACGTTGCATTCTCCCTCTGCAGTTTCCCACACATCCTGCAAGTTGTTGATGCCTGAAAATAAATATTTATAAACGAATATTAGGCTTTTGCTGAAATGTATAGACTAAATATTTCCACCATGAGGTAAATGACCACGGAATGAACATAAAGCCTGAATCAAATGTTACCTTGGCACCACTTGTAGACCAACAGAGGTGGTGGTTCGGTGTCAGCAGGTTTGATCCATGGTGGGAAAAGGCGTCTCTTGTCTGCCTCGTACCACAGGTACTGGTCAAGGTAGGCGTCGGTGATCTTCTCCAAAGGTTCCACATCGTACACGGGCACAAGGTGGCTGTACAAGTCCATGAACTCGATACCAACCTGCAACAAATAAAAAAGATGTCCTGACACTGACAAAGGAATGAAACATGATCGTTTAGAACCTCTTTAGAATTAAAATGGTGAACATGATTCAAATGGATTATTAAATGTTTTTCCTACTGTGAAACTTAACCGAATAATGTCAAAGTCATTTTGAGAAACTTTCCTACAAATGTTTTGTACTGTAAAGTCCACATGTTAATATATTATTTTTAACTATGACCAAATTCCCCCAAACATTTGCAATTTTTTGTGCTGACCTCCTTGAACGCTCTCTGTGTGAGCAGGTGACGTTTGATCCTGGAAAGAGCTTCGTGGGGGTTGTCGTAGGCCTGCTCTATCAAACCCAGCTCCTCCCTCTGACTCTGGTTCAGACG
>JAVKLF010000063.1:10452238-10474107 GCA_034783495.1 Millerichthys robustus | reverse complement strand
CAAAAACAAAACCGGTTAGTGAGAAACAAAGTATCAAACTACAAAAGAACTAGCTAGCTGAGACTCAAAAACAAGAACAAATTGAAAGCTCAAATGAAGCAAAGGCTTTGCTAAAAGTATTAAAGAACTAAAAAGTTGTATAATGCTAGTTAGCATTTTGCTATTTTAGCATCTAGCTACCAATTTGCTTCTTTTAGCTTTAGATAACGTTTTGCTAAAGGTAAGTATTCGATTATTTTCGCTTTAGAACTCCGTTTCGGGCATTCAGCTCTCATCAGTCATTATATTTCTGTCTTTTTTTTTACCCCCACCCGGGTGCTTCTGTCCTCACATACAGACGAGCTCTTATTGATCCAGCTGTGGGGAGAGGCCGCTCCCTCCAATCAGCCTCGCGCTCACATCGTACCATCGTGTTCTCGCGCGCTCTGATTTATCGCGGCGCGTCCTTGTTTTCGTTCGCTTCTCAGCGCCATCATCCACCCACCCATCATTCCATTCAGAAGCAGCAGCTCGGACCGGTGATGATGAGGAAGGTGGCGCCTGCGGCTGGAAAATGAAATGCGCACTTATATTTCCTCGCAGGCTTTCCGTCTGATGGTGGATGCTGCCGAAGGAAGGGGCGGGTTTCTTTGCGTCGTCCTCCTCCTTCCTCTCCATCCTCCTCCATCCTCTAATTAAAACGGCGTCACATGCATCCTCGACGCTGCGGGGGAAATGTGTTGTGAGCTTTCGGATCGGTTCTGGAGGGCAGCATGCCTTGGCTGGAGGACGTTTGTTGTTTCAACATCTCTCCTAAATCTGTCTCGTTAACATCAGTTCAAAGGTAAGGGGTTTGTTCACAGCACCCAATTTATGAGGTTTGAGTCTCCTCTGTAGCTGCAAATGTACACTGTTTTAAAGAAAAGTTGTATTCAGAAAATTGAGTTGACAAATGCAAGAAGTTATAAAAGCTGCTGTGTGTCTGTCTGTTCCTGCAGAGTGTGCAGACATGGGTGAGCAGAGGAGCCTCTCTCAGCAGGTCCAGAGTGTGGAGAGGAGTGTGCTGTTCCTCAGACAGGAGCACCTCTCTATGCTCCATGGCCTCCACATGGAGATCCTGTCTCTGCAGAGACGATGCTCAGGTGAGGGGAGAAACACCTGTTCCAGGAAAAACTCCCACTGCAAATAAACCCCCTGATGCAACTGATTTACTATCTAAGATCAACTAAACAGGCTGCAGCAGAGAAGAAACCACTTCCAATTTCAGCCGGCTGCCTTTAACGCCACCGTTAGCATCCAGAGTATGACTCTCAGCTACTGATGTGCTAAATTTGAGCCAAATAGCTGCAAAATTGACTGAGTTACAGCATTTTTAGTGCTGGTTAAGGTTGCAGGTAAAGGTTAATCAGTTGTAGATGTACATCCAGTTTGAAGAAGTGACCCTCTCATTGACCTTTGACCATCAGGCAGAAGATTTACTGAAATTTTAAATGATTAAAAAAAACCTAACGGTAATCTTTTTTATAATCATATTTTATTACTTTAATCCAATTTGTCTAGCTTCCAGATAATTGTTTTCTTCAATCCAATCTCAGTAATCTGATTTATTAATGTCACTTTGTGTTAAAATTTGAAAAAAAAATAAAAAAAGACATAAATCTCCCCAGACCAAATGCAGACAATAGCTTCATGATGATGCCTTGCTCCACTTTGTGTAAATGACATCATTTCCTGTCTGGGGCATAATGGATGTGCCTCTTTTTGTATGATTTCACACACTTCCCATGCTTATAAGGATGTTATATTTAGTCACATTTATTCATTTTAGATTAGTTTTTCTTCATTGTGTCACTAAATCTAAATCAAATTGAAAACAGCTGTGATAAATGTCCTCCCTACAAAGAGAGCAGACTGGTATTTTCAGACAGTAGGACCCCAGACAGATGTGTGGAGATTCAGCCCGAAGAGTTTGTTAATCCATATTAAACGGATTGTGATGCTTAGAGGAGAGCAGGGTGGGGGTGTTTGTTTTGTGTGTGTAAGTGAGGGAGGTGGGGAGGTGGATGGCTCGGTGCCAGTGTTGTGCTGAAAAACGTAGCCCTCTGTCATTCCGTAGTGCTCACATCTGGTGACAGCACCATCCTGAGGAGAGACTTTCCATTTCCATCTTTTTTCCATTTTTGTCTCTCTGGTTGGTTTTGTGTTGGAATCCTACAGATTATTTATAGTTTTTAGTGCATGCTTGTGTTTTTCCCCTCATCTTCTCCTGGGAAACAGTGATTTGTAAACAAGTTTTCTTGCAGACAGACAAGATTTATTAGATTTATTTATTTACTTTTATTAAAATGCTAGCATTCCTTGAAAAAATGCATAATTATATATTCACACACAGTTTTTATTCCAGAGTTTTTGACTAAAATCAGCTTATAATGAGAAGAGATGGAATTGTAGTTGTTATGGTCGACGTGTTACTACCACATCACATTTTAGCTCATAGCTATATTTTTGGCTGAGTTAGACATTTTCCAAGCCATGCTGTGAATCACTGAGTGGATTTTACGAAACTCTCAAAAAGTAATCATTGGATACACAGAAACAACTGGTAAGGTTTTGGAGTCAACGTGATTTAAGATGGCTGCCACAACTAATCAACCTTAGCAAAACCAAAAAGGCTGCAACTCTTTTTGCATATATTGTCCTCAAATTTGGTGTGGTAGTAGCCGAGAGTCCTTGCCAACACACACTCAAAACATTAACTGATCACTCAATGTTTCTTTTTAAAACTTTGTCATTAACTATTGGAGTCATCATCACTACTGGACAGATTTTAATGAGACGCTCAGAAACGAACCATTGCGTGTACAACTGATGAACTTTTGGAGTCAACTCGGCATTAGTTGGTCACTGCAGCCAACTGTCTGTAGAGAAACGCAAAAATGTTTATGATTTAAATCAAAATTTGTAATAATGGTAGTAGCTCAGAGTCATCCTCAACACATCTCTCAAGATCTTGCAAGAGGTTTGACCAAAACAGCTACAACTATCGACTATGTTGGCTAATGTCTTTGGCCTGAATGACGGCGGGCGATATTGCATTTCTCTCACAGACTGCTAACGAAGCTTCCTGAAGGTCTCCTGGGGAACTTTGGCTGCTTTTTCACTGATTTTCTGTCCTGTTCGTGTACCTGACCTAGACAAGAGAAAAAGAGTTTCTGTTGATTGTGTTGCGTTCAGTCAACTCAGCTCTGACCTCAAAGCCCTCAGCAGCCCACATTTTGTCTGTCACAAACCTTTAACTCGTGACTTAACTCGTGTTTTACTGTACGGATATCAAAGCATCATGTGTTGCCTTGAAGGACAAAGTAAGGTTGAGCTCTTCTTCTTTTGTCCAAATGACATGCTCTGTTATTGTTGTTTCGCTCCTGTGCTGCTGTGTCTTTGTCTCTCATATTATGCCTTCTGTGTGTGTGTGTGTGTTTGTCCTTCAGGATATTTTCGCAGTGTTCCAGGCTGAATCAATAAAATAAAAAACCTTTTTAATGCTCGGCTCAGCTGCAGGAGATAAGACTGACGTACAAAGCGTTGCACACGCAGGATGCTGTAAAGTGCTGAGGGCTTCAGATTCATTCTTTGACTGTTTGAGGAATATTTCTAATTTTATTTTGCTTCATGTGTTCTTTGGGACGTTCGTCCGCAAGGACGACAAGGGAGGAAAAGCTCCTGCAGTTCAGAACTGAACTGGTTTGTTTCCAATTAGTTAATGGCAAAAATGTAAAGAAATATTTTGATCAATCTGTTAGCACTAGGTTTGAGATAAGTTTTAGCTACTACTACACCAAAATGTAAGGACAAATTACAATACATTGACTGATTTGAAGTTATTAGTTGGGTTTGGCGACCATATAAATTATTTTAATACCCTACAAGTTTTTATTTGAGTAAATGTGAAACAACTAATATCTTACCTGTTGTAGATTGCTCTTAGAATAGCTTCAGTTTGCAGAAACGGAGTTTAATTCTGAATGCAGTAAAATGTCAAGTTTGGAGAAAAGCTGGAAGGTTTTGTTCCCGTTTTCCTCTTCATTTCATTCAGATAAATTATATTTCCAGTGGGAAATCTTGTATCTAAATATTTGCTGTAAAAATGTTTCTCATGGTTTAGGCTGTAAGTCTCTGAGATGCTGTTTTTGATGTTAAGTTTGAGATTTAGTGTCAGATAAATTATTCATAAACTCACTGCAGATGTGCCGCAGTCGAGTGAACACATTCTTGCAGTTTTCAGAAAACTAAAAAAAAAAAACAGAAGTGTTTCATTTACATCTTTTTTTTTTCTCTTGTATTTTCAGAACTGACAAACGAACTGCAGGTAAAACCCCCAGGCAGGACTCAGATCGGTAAACACTCATATTCACCTCTTTTACGCATGTTTTTGTTGTTTTCTACTCTCTTTTGTCTAAACTCTTTTATTTGTACTTCTTGGACAAAACAACAACAACAAACAACTGTATTTCAGCATTTTTACATTTAGCTGAGAGCTTAGTCATCCTCACCTCGCCTCCCGGTCGAGCATCTCTCTGTCTTTCCACCCCCCACGTCCCTCAGAGAATAGATTTCTATCGGACACCCTCCTTCCTCATTTCTCTGAGTGGGAAAAGTCTAATTCTGCGGATGCAAACACAGCTTTCAACACCTTCAGCTCCTGACAGATTTCCAGCTGCAACAATGTGGGGATCGTATCCCATTGTGTCACCTAGTGATGAAACAGAAATCAAAAGAAGGGGTCTTGCAATTAGATTCCAACTTTCTTAGTATTCTTAATATTATTTCTACGGCTCCCAATCCATTAATGCAGTATCTGTTCTCCTCCCAACATCACAAATCGATTTGTTCCCTTTTTTCTTCCTCCTGCTCTCCCGGAGGTCCCGGTAGGAGTCTCAGCTTACAGACTCTGCTGTGGTGTAAAGGAGGCTGGAAGACGGAAGGGGAGAAACGTAAACGTGAGGAGGAGAGTGGGAGGGCCAGGATATGGTCAGTGACAGGCGGGGATTAATGGGGGTAAAACATAAAGATAACATTTCTATAGTTAGAATAAGAGCTCAACCCACGTGTGGTGATGAACGACAGAAAACCCGATACTTTTCTGTCCTCAGTGATCCATTCTGGATGCCAGAAGGAGAATGAAAAAGAACTAGAATTCATGTTGCCCACTGCCTTTCTTAGCACAAATCACAAAGTTACAGGCAGCAATTCTTTTTTTTTGTTGTGGAATCCACAAAATGAGGATCACATATTTGTTTTTTAATTGTCAATATGAGCTCTGGTCTGTCTCTGTGTCAGAATTACAGGAGGAAGAGGAGATCCTGGGGGTGCGCTGTCGGGAGTTGGAAAACCGTCTGTCAGAGCAGGAGAGCAGTTTAGGAGAGCTGCGTAAGGAGCTGGGCCATAAAGGGGCTCTGGTGGGGGC
The DNA here is from genome assembly GCA_034783495.1 of Millerichthys robustus. Classification (NCBI taxonomy): domain Eukaryota; kingdom Metazoa; phylum Chordata; class Actinopteri; order Cyprinodontiformes; family Rivulidae; genus Millerichthys; species Millerichthys robustus. The sequence goes on along the minus strand of JAVKLF010000063.1, from coordinate 10,468,664 downwards.
CCTCAGAGCCAATCTCAAAGCAAAGGAGCGGCATTTTCTGGAGGAGCTGAAACGCCGCAGCCACTGCTCCACCGTCCTGAACACGGAGCTGCAGAAACAAACGGAGGCAGCGGCGTACCTGTCCTTCCAGCTGCACGCCGCCAGGCAGAATCTGCACCAGCAGCGGCTGCAGCAAAGGCAGGGACACTTCGGGGCCAACAGCCAGGGGATCCAGTACAATGTTGAGCAGAACTCCCCTCTGTCAGGAGCCTCCCTTTCTTCTCCCGTGGTCAAACCCAAGCGTAAGGGCACTAGGGCCTCTTCGAGGGCCGAGCGAGCCCGAGAGTGTGTGCCCATTGAGAAGGTGACGGGCCCTGCAGAGCCCACGGCCATGCCCGACCCCGCGCTCTTCCTCCATCCTCATAGGCACAGAGCCCGATCCAGACCCAACACGGCTCAGAGACCGCCTCCTCTGGGTCTGGAGAGGGAGGAGGAGGCAGAAGGAGGAGGAGGGGAGCAGGTGGAGAGGCAAGCTGAAGCAGCCAGACTGACAGCTGCAGCAGCAGTGCCCCCTGCTGCTCCGACGAAAGCAGAATAGGGATGACTTACCTTGTCACGCCAGGCTGTTACCGCTGCTGTTCTGCTCCTGGACTGATTTTAGCTTCGTTATTCACCGTAGATACTATTTTTATTATGTACTTTGATATAACCTTCAATAATCTAAAGCAAACATTAGTAAGTTGGTAAATCACTAAAAAATATAGTTCAGATCATTTGACAAAGGGATCTGCAGAAATGTTTTGAACAAATAATATCTCTGCTGGTTTAGATATTATCGCTTGGCTGTCAATTTTCAAGTGACTGAAAATAATTAGCGCACTTAATTTCTAAGATTTCAATTTACACAATTCTCTCACCACAGCTGATAGCGAAGATATTAATGAGTCGTCATTCTATTAATATGTCAGAACTATTTCTCGAAATACATCATGCTCTATTTCTCTCTAAAAACTTTCTCCAAGATCGCAGAGACTGACAGTCCAACTAAGGCTGCTGTTTATCAGAGAGCATTGATGTGGGCAGCCAGGATTTTTCTGCATGACTTTTGATTTTTACTTGATGTCAAGTACAACAGATAAGATATTACTTGTTCATAACCTTGCCATTAAACCCCATGTCAAAAGAACTGAACTATCCTTTTCACAAGATTTGTTAACACTGCTGTTAAAGGCTCTGTACGCAGCAGAGCCTTTAGTCTCTTTATGATTTACACTGACAGTTTGACCGTGAACGCAGATGTTTAAAGTGGACTTTGAGCCCTCGTGTGCGACCCAACCAACTGTGATCCTTCAAGGCCGACTGTAAATCAGCCCATCTGTCCCCATGTCCTCCAACTGAGTCTCAGCTGAAAATACCAGAGGAAGGGAAGGTTATTGATCATAAAAAGGAGCTTATAGTTATTTTGCCTTTTTTACATTTTGCACAGTAGGGCTTATTATCAAGAAAAAAAGGAGCATTTGAGCCAATAAAAACAACTTTGCACCCTTTTTAGGCAATATTTATCAAATACTTCTTCACAGTTCAGATGTTTCAACACCATTTTTCAATCAATCTGTGGTGTTAAATGTAAATACTGGCAAAATGCAATATTTTATAAATCATTTAAACAGAACAAAGTACAAAAACTATTTTAAAGTCGTTGTGATACAGGCTGAATTTGAATTTGATGTCTGCAACATATTTTACAACATCTGGAAAAAAAGCCGTTGCTGTAATTTAGAGGACAAAATAATGGTTTCTTACGTAAAGTTAATTGCTTCCTTTGTTATACTTAGAACTTTTTGTATTATAAGTTTTTTCACCGGATGGCAGACCTAAACTTATTTCTGGTATGGGCAGGTTGTAGTTTGGCAGCTTATTTTTGGTGCAGATTTCCCTCACAAATGCTTTAGTTGTTGCCATTTGCGTTAACCCACTTTCTTACAGACTATAAATGCTTTTGAACAGTGTACTGAAACCAAATACAAATACACAGGGTGAGTCAAAAGGCACAAGACACCCTTTTATTTGTATCCAATATTGTGATTTTGGAGATGGCAGCCATGTTCTGGACAGAGCCTAAAGATGGGCCTCCTCACCCATTACTTGCTGAAGTATTCAGATGTCATTTTCTCATTTATTTCTGAAATAAAAGGGTGGCCTTAGACTCTTGATTCACTCTGTATTTCTGTTAGAGATTCCAAACAATTAAGCTGTTAAGATTTGTTGCTTTTTAGCAATTTTAAGCATTTTTGTATTGTTTTAATCCATGACTTATAGGGAAAACTTAATTTTCTTATCTTAGACTTAAATGCCTTGTCCACTGATTTCCAGTTAAAAAATAGATGTTGAGTACCATTTCATTAAATTCTACTTTTACTTTTTTTTTACAGAACTGAAATGGGTTTAACATAATAGACAGTTAATAATCTGCACTGTAATGCAGAAATGACAGCATTACAATCTTGTATTAAAATATTTTTTAGTCTAATATACTTCAAGTTATGATTGCATATGATTCTGTCAAACAGCAGACCCTTTAGAAAAATGAAACATTTTCCGACATATAAAAGGGACATGAATGCTAGTCACTTATATACAAACATAAAAACAAACATGCTCATAATGAAAAAATACCTTTTACAAGATCTTAGGTTGTCAAGTATTGCTTCAAATATTAATAGTAGCACTAAATTTGCACCACAGTGCCTATTTTAGGTGAAATAAAGTTCTTCCTTTGTTTTAGCTTTAAAGGACGAGGCTGCACTCAGATGATAATCAGCTCTGACTCGTTGGACCCAGTGTTTTTTCTCAGGTGTGGTTTTTGTATCAAACACACACACACTCACTGACGACTTATCGTGTCGGGGTTTCTTTTTGCCTCAGGAAAACTAGTGGGAGTGTTATCAGGAGCTTGTTAAGATTTTACAGTTTCCTGATGTAGCAATGTGTAAATGTACTCAGACTTAGAATTTACTGTCATTTGTACCCAACATCCTGCAGCAGGTGCCCCCTAGTGTTTCCAAGTTTTAATGCAGTCTTTTGTTTCTAGGACAGACTTCTGATGCTATAGCTTACATATACAGTATCACCTAAAGAATTCCACTGTAATTGCTGCCTTATTATAGATGGCCTTCATTAAGGAAGCTGGACTGTGTGGAGGTGACACATTTCTCAAGTCATTTTAGAACAAGGACTTGGTTTGAGTTGTGTTAGGGCAGACTTCAGATGGGATGATTTGCTCCTTTTTTTGTAATCAACCAGTCAGAAGTTTAGCTCTGTGTTTCACAATAATACATAAATATTTTCATACATTCGTGGGAGAAAAGGGACTTTCAGTTCTGGTGTTTTTACTTTTGGCTCACTCATCTTTAACAAAGTTGCTTCAGTTTATTGAGATTTGCAGATATTTGTCTCTGCACAGCTCCGTGAAAGTCCCACCACTGACCACTGTAGAGGTCTGGACTTTAGGTGAAGCCTTGTTGCAGATTTACTGCTCTAAATGGGCTCGTCTTGTTTCATGACCCAATGTGGTCCAGGCTTCAGCTGTAAAACAGATAAAAAAAATTCCTTGGGTTTTCAGAGGAGTTTTGGTCTACTCTGTGACCCCAAGGTGCCCAAATCATAACTTGTCCACTGCTGTGCTTGACAGTAAGAGGTGCTGGGCATTTCTCACTCACTGCTTTTTCAATATTTATGTTGAACAAAAAATTACTTAGTCAAATCTGTAATGGTTTTTTTTCACACCCTATCGTTTTATTATGTTGTGATATGTAAAACCCCAGAACTGTAAGTGTTGACTCTTTTTTTTTCTTTTTGGCACAGCAGTCCATTATTAGTAGTTTGTCATATTGGTTTAAGGACACCTACAGTGTTAAAACATATTGTTTTATTATTCTGTCATCTTTGAACACATTAGGTTTTCCTTTATATTGTTACAAGTGTTTTATGGACTGTTAAATGCTGCTGTTGTGTCACTAAATATTATTGTGATAAACGTTATTTGTTTTAAATTTAGCTCCACATGTCATTATTTTTCCTGTTTATTTTATTTTAGTTTTTGTAAAAATGCAAAAGTGTGAAGGATTATCAGTAATTTTATTGTTTGTTACTCAAAAGCATTGGTTTGTACCATTTTTCTGCTCAGCATTTACAAGACATCAAATAGTAAAAAGATGAAACTGTTGTGCTCAAACAGAAACTTTACAGCTTTAGACTGATAAGATCTTAAGTCATTTAATCTGAACTCCAAACCAAGCAGGAGGCTAATTTTACATTTAAACTCTGAGATCAATCAAATCTTATTTGACTTTTATGAAAAAGAAAACTAGATTAATTTTGCTTATGAGACTTTAAGAGACTTTCCTCAAATCTTTGAGTAAAGATAAAGCAATGCGATGCCTTATTAGGGATGTCCAGCTACCCTGAATCTTCACAGCTTGGTTTGAGTTTATTTTTTTCTGAACACATCACATCACATTTATATACCAAACAGAATGATTTTAGATTTTTCTGTCTGTAAACCTCACTTTAACTCTGGCAGATGTCAGCAGTGATGTTTTTGTTTGTCCCGGTCTGATTGTTATGTGGTTTCTAACAATAATGCTGTGGATTTTAGCAATAATCCTGTGGTACTCAATGTAAAATGAAGAGAGTGTTGCTTTGGTTTAGATTAGCATGAAGCACTGATTGCTGCACGGACGTGATGCTGTATGCAAAATGAAATAAAGTGGGGGACTGCTGAGTGTGACGATTACTTGAAAAGTTAATCGAGTTTGATTTAATTGATAATGGTGTTTCTTTCTTTTTGTTAAAAAATCTGGAGTTAATTTGCTTTAGATTTTACCAGAAAATCACTGGAGTTAAAAAAGTGTTATAAAACAGTGATACTTTTCTCCAATGTAAACTTAATCTAGCTGATTATACACAATTTAAGCTTATTACATTAAAAAGCTTTAAGTCGTTCTGAACAAATCAGATTAGTTGCTTTTTCCACTGTTTTCACTTGTCAAAAAAACTCCAATAATTGATAAAATATGGTCTTCAGCACAGAACAGTATTCTCCTCAAATTGTGTTAAAAGCCTTAAATAAAAGCGTTTTTAAATAATATTGTCCCACGCGGCTTTCCGTCGCTCCACTCCAGGTAGAAGAGAACATTCAACGCAAAGGCAAAGAGGTCAAGAGGAGGAGGAAGGAAAACCACGTGTGTTCAGCACACAGCTCTGTCCTTCCTCAGTAGACTTCTTGTAGATCTGCAACCTTTACATGTAGCCAAACAGCGCGGACAAGCGGATTTATCTTCATTTTGCTTTATTTGAATCAAGAAAGTCGCGGAAGCAAAGCTGCGGGGGTAGAATTTACTGTTGAAACACTGACTGCCGAACATGGTGAGCAAAACAGATGACATCCCAGCGTCAGTGCCCGACTGTAATCCGGTTGATCTGGCGGATGAACCGGGGGATGGAGCCCTGGACGGCAAAGAGACTGACAGGACACGTCTGAAGGATTCCTGTGGTTGTGGTGAGTCTGCTGCAGACTGTCCTTGCTTCTCTGAAACTGATGCTAATCTATACGAGCTCTTGGTTGCATCAAATTAAATATACATGTTCAGGTAATAATCCCTGTACAGAGCTGTAGGTACCCAAATGTGTCCTTGGCTTTTTTGGTGACAGTTCAACAAATTGACTGATTGTACCAAATTGGGTACATGACTTTTAAAGTCGGACACAAGGTAGTTAGTTAACCCTCATCAGCTTCTCACCGAAAGTTGATGGATGTTGCACCAAAAATATGTATTTAATCACTGTTTATCTGTATGCCAGGAAACTAGTTAGCAAATTACACAAAAATAGCTATATATTGCAGCTGTTGTCACAGACTTTATCCGGACACAAGAGTACTACCAGGCAGAGTAAGCCAAACACATTAGCCGGTGTGCTAACATGCTGGTCTAGGACATGGCAAATCCATCAAAAGTTAAAACAATACGACTGGACTTCTATTCTGTAGTTTAAGATGTCTCGCATCCTCTCCAAGGAGCATTCTCAATTTAATCAAATATAGAGTTAGAAGCTTGAAAACAGCATGAGATGCTTAGTTTATGTAAGCTAGTTAGCCAACGTTAGCCAGTGTGCTAACATTGCGCACAGGCAAACGTTAGCTTCTTTAATCAAACCGTTAGCTCCCTGACTGGCTGGCTAACTAGCATGCAACCTCTCATTTCCTCCAACGCACAGTTCGAAAGACTGAATAAGCTTTTAAACGTGCTGTTTGTCTAGGAATGAATCAATAGCACAACACATGACTGCCTCGAGTTAACACACCGCATCTATCTGGTGTTGTCGAGCAGGTCTCTCCTTGACGCACATGTTAGTTAACAGCGTGTAACAGAAGAACTGACAGGAGGAGACTGAAGGTCACCTTCAGCGGAGCTTCTCACAGGAGCACGGAGGAGGGGGGTCGAAAACGTACTTTATCTTTTCACCAAAGTGGTATGTTTCTGATAGCCTGCGTCACAGACGTGTTACTTCGTTTTATCGCTGTTTAAAGTTCGCCTCAACTGACGTGAGGCCCGTCAGTAGCCCAGCGGCTAGCCGCTACCACATAAATAGTGTCCGTCCTACCCGTCTGGGATGATCGGTTTGGGTGCTCCCGGCTCGACCGGGAAGCGGAAGCCGGTCGTAGCAGGAGTCATCATGCACACAGTGAGTGAGAAGGAAGGTTACGTTAATAACACACCAGGAGTCGAGTAAAAACTGGTGAGTAACATGGAGGGTAAAAGTTGTTGTAAGCGCTGAATGTTGTCAGTGAGGCAGATGAGACTGACCTGAAGTCTGTCAGCCGCTGAAGTTTAAACTTGCAGCGGTCCAGAAGTCACTGCGGTGTGTGTGTGTGTGTGTGTTTCAACATGTGGGACCTTAACTTACCTCTGCCACAGCACCTCACTGTCAGGGACTGAGCAGGTGTTTATTTTAATTCCTGTTGTTATGTGAAAGAATGATTGCTCCTGTTTGACTTATAACTAAAACTCCACATTTAGGAGGAGGACAAAGCTAAGGCAAATTAAAATACTAGGTAAATGCACAAATAACAAAAGTACAAGGATTTTTGTGAAGTTTTGAATAAAAATGCAGTCTACTGGTGGCACTTAATTTGTGTGTGCTCTCACTAGTTAATAAACAATTAAAATTCTTGGCAATGATTATAATCATTCATTGCACTCTTCTATAGAACCTGTCTTTTCATTTGAAAATCACAAAAAATAATGCTCCAATTTTTAATCGTAAAATGTTAGGTTGCTTGTTTCCTGTTAATCATTTGTAGCACTTCTCATAGAAGGTAGAAGATAGTTAACTTATTGATGATGTTAATGGTTCAATCACGTTGATGAAGCATTGTAATGGACAGCAGAGTAGACACTGAAGCACACTTTCAATGACTTTAAGGAGCTTAATGTTCGGAAGTGTGGCCTGGATAATCCAGAAATCACTGACACCCTGGCACTATTGCTTAATGCAACTAGAATCATCTTTTGCAGTAAGGTCTTTTTTTACTAGGCTGGTTGCTGTCATTATTCCTGATTTATCTCTTATTAATATTATTGGAATCTTGAAGAAATGAGTCCAACAGTCTTCCCTCCAAGGCATGCTTTCTTATGGTCAATCTGACAAGATTGCTTCAGAGGCCTTGCGTGCTGTTTTTGTTTTTAGGGTTGTCAGACTGGTTAATGTTGCCATGGCAGCAGCCATGGTCCCCATGTCAAGGGCTGCTGAGTGGATAGATGGGTGGTTGCAAGCGTTATTGGGTTTCAAAAGAGCTGTGCTGGTGGAATGAACTACAGAACAGCTCAATGCTAAACCTAAAGGTCAGAGTAAATTTACGATGAACTTTCACCTCCTGTTTGAACAAATTTGTTGTGTTTACAGATGCCCTGGTGTATCGTGGTGTCTGATTTGTGTTCTTGTTTCATGGATTCCTTACCTTGACTTCACTGAAAGCTACAACCCAGAGAACCTGAGGTCTGGACCGTGTTCCTCCTGTTAGCCTCAGGATTACACTAGAAAATGAGACAAGCCGTCTTAAAGTTTTGTTCGTGTCTTTTATACAAGTTATATTTTCCTGTTAAAACGGAGGCAGGTAGTAATCTGTGAGTGCCTGCTGGTACCATAAACTTAAACTTAGTCATAGATTTTTTTTTATATGATCTGAAAGTGCATAATATCAAAACTCAGCACATCCTTCTTTAAAACAATGTTAATGTGAAGTGTTGTCCTGTTTTCTAATGATGATTGAATTATAACTTAATAATTTCAGTCATTTTCTCCACTTATAAGGTACTCTTTACTTTGGGTCAGTTTTGCAGAGATTTTCATAAGTCTTATGGGACTTTTCTGCCTTGTAACATAATTTATGCTACATTTTACATTATACAAGACAAAGTACTCACTTAGTATCAATGTGTACTATAAAGCCAGGTGTAGAAATTACATAAGATAATTGTAATGTCCTTATTGTCATGTTTTTGTCTGCAGACTCAACTGTCTGTAGAAGGTTTTGATCCAAACCAGACAGTGATGTATGTTAGAACACGTTACACATGTATGTTAGCTCCTGAAAAGCAAGTTGAATTTTTACAGTTTGTACTATACTGTAATTTGAGCCTAAGAAACCTAAAACCTTTCCACAAAAGACACATTATTGTTGAGTGAATAGGGCAGACCTCCTGAAGTGCACTGTCATCCCAGTTTTAAGTGTTAAACTCACATTTGCTCTGATTGTACCAAAGAGAGCTGTTGTATTAGTCACTAACTGCTATGAGAAGAGGGTGAGCATGTAATTATCAAACTGTACACCACAGTTGGGCAACAACACCCGAAACAATGGCTACAACTCGCAAAATTACACCGGCACTGGGTTCAAATCTGGCATGGTAGTAGCTGAGCGTCATCTCCAGCACAAACAAATCACACGACGGCTTTCTTTGTTCAAAACAGCTTGGAAAACTAGGTGATATTCTGTCCTTCAGTTTAGTCCTCATTTGGGTTAACATGCATCACCTTCTCTGGTGAGGCACGCTGTGTTGACAGCTGCAGATTTCAGGAGTCTGGCAAAAAGGGTTTTTGGAGTGTCATTATTTGTAGAGAGAGAGAAACTCCACACATCTCTGGAAACGTCTGTGCCAACTGACAAACTGGTGGATATGAATTTGCCCACTTTTGTTGCATGTCTCCTGTCAGTAAGTCTATGTGTGAGCTGTGGGGAGTTTGTTGAACAGTTGATGCAAAAAAAATAAAAGAAAACATGTACGTCTTTGCTTCTGAAACATTGTGTCAGGCTCTGACAGTGAAGAAGCTCACATCTGGCTTAAAACCTGAAACATTTGTCGATAAAATCTGTTGAAACGTCTCAACACCAAGCTTTTGCTTTATTTCTTGTGCTTTTTACTCGTGTGACCCCTCCTAAGCTGTTGTGTTTGTTATTCAGAGCATGGCCTCCTCCACTTTTTCAGCGTGTTCGTTCCCTCCCAGGGGTCACCGTCCAGCTCCGGAGCCCGTCCTCCCCCTCCTCTTCAGTAACCCTGACACTGTGTTACATTCAGCAGCGAGCAAGGACATGTTTTCTGGCAGCAGTTGTGTCCCTGTGAGAGAAAACAGTTGTCCTGCAGCCACATAGTTGGCCTCTGCTTCATACAAACTAACAACCTATTTTCCATTCGTTTTAACTCAGAAAATAACAATCTACATATGGTTTTGGGTAATGAGACAAATAATTATTGTAATTTTTATTAGTTTATGAGCTCTTTTTGTTTTAACAAATAAAATCTTCTTTTATGCTGATGCGATTATTAATTCAGAATTTCCAGTCTGTTGAAACATTTCCTATCTCATCAGGTTGTTGCTAAAAATCTTCTTTTTCTCTAAGTGAGCTGCTTACTTATTGTCAGATTTTTTTTTTAAGGTTCTGTTTTTCTGATGTGTGTAGTCTTAAACTGATTGTGGTGTTCAGTGTGATAGATGAATTACTGAATGGAAACTTTTAATTTTTTTGTCATTTCTGTTGAAACAATTTGTATTTGATATAAATGTTGACGGCAGGAGGGACTGAAACTGTGCTTATTTTGATCTTTCTGGCCCAGCACGTCATGGCAATGTGTAGGTTTATTTGGAAGAAAAGCACACCGTCTCCTGCTTTTGTAGTCGGGATGTTGATAAATACTACTACATTAATTTTTTTTATCTCTATCTATAAAAGTTATAGCTGTTTTTCCTTGGTGAGTCATTTCCTCAAAGTTTATTTGAAATGTTTGCACTGGTTCGTGAGCTATTTTCCAAAATCTTAAACTACAAAACAAATGGTTGCTAGACTTTTCTGCACCAATACAGAAATGACTTTTTTTAATGATCTAAATGGGTAAATTAGAAATTACAGGAGTCTGGTAAATTTACTGTGACTGTGTTTGTTGCAGGGCACAGCGCAGATACAGCCATGGTGAATGGAGACGGTGCTCATGAGCACTCAGAGGAGCCAGAATCCAAGCAGAACGGGAACGCCGACATGGACGGAGGGGAAGAGTCCAATGAACAAGAAGTGATAGTGATCCAGGACACGGGCTTCACCGTTAAGATCCAGGCACCAGGAACGGAGCCGTTCGACCTGCAGGTACAGATTAGCTCCTCAGTTGTGTGTGAGAATCCAGACAGCCTGCTAATGGAAGGGCAGCGTGTTCTTAGTAAAATCTGTTTTTGTCACAACAAAGGATGAAGTGATTACCACCTTCAGACCACTTCAACTTAAACACTCTAACCTCTTTTGTTAATCAGGTATCCCCCCAGGAAATGGTGCAGGAGATCCATCAGGTGTTGATGGACCGGGAGGACACCTGCCACCGCACCTGCTTCTCTCTGCAGCTGGACGGGAACGTACTGGACAACTTTGCAGAGCTCAAGTCCATCGAGGGCCTGCAGGAGGGCTCACTGCTTAAAGTGGTTGAAGGTCAGACTCTGAGGAGAATAGATGCAAAACATCTTCTTTTGTTGTATTTAATTTTTTTGTTTTGTTTGACGTATTTATCGATATGTAATAAGTGATGAGACAATTAAGTACACGAAGAGATGCATGGACCTCAAACACATCTACTCCATCTTCTGTTGGAGAAATCAACTCATCGGTTAACACTTAAAGCTTTCAAATGCTGCTGAAGCCTTTGAACACAAAAAAGGAAGGAGAGGTTCCTGTGTGAATTTGCTTGTCTCGTTTTTGTCCTCTAGAGCCGTACACTGTGCGAGAAGCCCGCATTCATGTGCGCCACATCAGAGACCTGCTGAAAAGCCTGGACCCATCCGATGCCTACAATGGAGTGGACTGCAACTCCCTGTCGTTCCTCAGCGTCTTCACTGACGGCGACCTGGGAGGTGAGACTCAGACTCAGCAGTTGTAATCCTATGATTAAAACATTTTAGCTTCCTTTGTGCTGAAGAGATGAAGAATTGGGCAGTAAAATCAAGACAAATAAGTTTTCTCAGTGTTTTGGTCCACATTTACATCAGAGTGAGTGTTGAACTGCATGACTGTTCAGGTTTGTTTAGCCATCAGCAGAGCACTTAAAGGGGTCTCACTAATGAAGACGTTTAACCTTCCTCCATCTGATTGCAGACAGTGGTAAAAGGAAGAAGAAGGGCACTGAACTGGAACAGATCGACTGTACCCCCCCAGAACACATCCTGCCCGGCAGCAAAGACCGCCCCCTAGTGCCCCTCCAGCCACAGAACAAGGACTGGAAGGTGTGATACGTCCTCTGCTCTGCTGTATTTTTTTTTACGCCTTTGAGGATAAAATAAACATTATTTTTTTGATCAACAGCCCATGCAGTGCCTGAAGGTCCTGACCATGAGTGGCTGGAACCCTCCGCCTGGGAACAGAAAGATGCACGGCGACCTCATGTACCTGAACATCGTGACAGTGGAGGAACGCCACGTCAGTGTCACCGCCTCCACGCGCGGCTTCTACCTCAACCAGTGAGTCTGTGTTTCAGCTCTGTGTCTTCTTATAGCTCTGTTTACTCAACGGCATCTTTTGTCGTATTGAGAATTAATCTCAGTAAGACAAAAGTTATTTAACACCATCTGTTGGTGAGATAATTGGTGAATGAAATGCAAAGTAATGATGAATTGCAGCTCTATTAAAATACTGACTTTAAATTACATCAAAAGATGAGCTCTGAGTATGGCTGAAGGTCTTGAGGTCAGATCATATCAAAATAGAGGTTTTTGGTTAAAAAAAAATAAAAATTTGACTCACCGCGTTTAGTGAAAGAAGTAGGACAAGTACAATCCAAAGAACACCATCCCAACCGTGAAGCATGGGGTGGAAACGTCATACTTTGGGGGTGCTTCTCCACAAACCTGGTCAAAAACTACAGCAATCATCTGACCTCTGTAATTATAAGCAAGGGTTTCAGTACCAAATAATAAGTTCCGTTTTTCTATTAGATCAAATACTTATTTTTCCAATTATATATTTGCTGTTAGTTTGTGTAAACTTTCATAACCTGCAATGAAAGCCGTATGCAAAGATAAACGTCTCCTTTGTAGTTTTTGTGTTTTGGTTAAACTACATGTCGAATTTGTTTTTGCGTCTTTCTAAGGTAAGAACAAAATTAAACAGACAAAAATATACACCTGCATCTCAAACGCTTTTAGAGACACAGGTCTGCATGTTTGTCACAGGTCAACAACCTACACCTTCAACCCGAAACCAGCCAACCCAAGTTTCCTGAGCCATTCTCTGGTGGAGCTGCTGAGCCAGATCAGCCCTGCCTTCAAGAAGAACTTCACTGCACTGCAAAAGAAAAGGTAACAACGGTGTCTTATTTACACTCGAACATGTTTCAATTATGTTTTTTTTAATTTTCTATAATCATCATGTCTGTATTATTACTCTGTTTGAGAATTATTAATAAATCAAAATGAATACCATTGCTCACTTCATACTTAACAGAAGCTTCTTTTTGAAGTAATTGGCTTTGACATTCTGAAGTTAATCCTTTCTTTTAATTGACCTTGTTTAACAAAGAGGCTACATTATTACTGTCAGGACCTAATCCTAAAACAACGTGTCAGAGTTTTTAATAAGTGAAAAAGCAGCCATGTGGTTAGTCTTTTTTTTTCTTTGTCTTTGAATTGTTTTCATTGTGTTTCCACTTGCAGAGTTCAAAGACATCCATTTGAGAGGATCGCCACACCTTTCCAGGTGTACAGCTGGACCGCTCCGCAGGTCGATCACGCTATGGACTGTGTCAGGGCTGAGGACGCTTACACCTCCCGCCTGGGCTACGAGGAACACATACCTGGACAGGTGGGTGCAGCCAAAACTCAAGCAGGGAACTGTGGAATTAGTTATTTGTTTATTTTTGGAGTGTTAACATTGGTTTATTTTTTCTTCAGACCAGAGATTGGAACGAGGAGCTGCAGACCACCAGAGAACTTCCCCAGAAAAACCTACCTGAGCGACTGCTGAGAGAGAGAGCTATTTTCAAGGTACACTTCAATTCATTTTATTTATATAGGGCCAAGTGACAACTCAAGTCCAAATCATAAATTCAGTTCAGTGAGAGTCAATTATTTTATAGCACATTATAAAATGCTAATTTGTGTAAGTTATCTGTCTGAGGAAGACAGCAGGTTGCATCAAACGTTCACATTGTTTATGTGTCCCACAGGTCCACAGTGACTTTGCAGCTGCCGCCACTCGAGGTGCCATGGCGGTAATCGATGGGAACGTCATGGCTATCAACCCCGGCGAGGAAACGCGCATGCAGATGTTCATCTGGAACAACATCTTCTTCAGCCTGGGCTTCGATGTGCGGGACCATTATCGTGAGCTGGGTGGCGACGCGGCCGCCCACGCTGCCCCCACTAACGACTTGAACGGCGTGCGAGCTTACGGGGCAGTGGACGTGGAGGGTCTCTACACCTTGGGAACAGTAGTGGTGGACTACAGGGGCTACCGAGTCACAGCTCAGTCCATCATCCCAGGCATCTTGGAGCGTGAGCAAGAGCAGAGCGTCATCTACGGCTCCATCGACTTCGGAAAGACTGTCGTTTCTCATGGCAAATACCTGGAGCTGCTTGATAAGACAAGCCGGCCGTTGAAGGTCAGTAACTACACAATCACGTTGACTCTTAAACTAAACTCATACATGAAATTTTGTGTTCTGCCTTCTGAAGAGAAATGCGCCATATGCTGTAATATCTAGGTTCAGCGGCACAAAGTGCTCAATGGGAAAGAGGAGGCCGTGGAACTGTGCTCATCGGTCGAATGTAAAGGCATCATCGGAAACGACGGCAGACATTACATTCTGGACCTTCTTCGTACCTTCCCTCCAGACCTCAACTTCCTGCCTGTGTGTGGTGAGGAGCTGTCTGCAGATTGTCAACGCCAAGGCTTTCCCCGCCAGCACCGCCATCGCCTGGCTTGTCTTCGCCAAGAGCTCATCGAAGCCTTTGTTGAGCATAGGTGGGGACAGAGCCGTTCCTGTTCAAATTTACTGCAAGTTGCGAAAACTGCTGACTGTTTTGATTTCTTCTATTTTTATTTTTCCAGATATCTTCTTTTCATGAAGATGGCAGCGTTACAGCTTATGCAGCAAAAAGCAAACAAGGACTTGAACAGGACTGATGCACCTGCCATTACAGAGACATCAGAGGCAGAAAGCAATTCTGATACGACCCAGACACAGACTACCGCTAATGACCAGACAGAGAACAGTACTGATTCTCAAACGGTGACAGACCGTGAAGATACCTCGTCAGAGCCCACAACAAACAGGCCTGTAGACCCTGCAGGCGCTCAGAATGGGGAATGCAAAAGCCCATTGGAGGGTAAGGAGCTTGAGGAAAGTATTCCAGGATTAGCTCAGGCCAAAGAGCTGGCGGAGACCTTAGTTGCCGAAGATGGATCTGGTGTTGGTAGGTCCAGAATTGCCCCGAAAAAACGAAGGCAGCAGCAAAGGAGGGAGAGCTACTCTGGTGGATATTTGCATTGTCAAAAACGAATAGAGATGGGTTGCTTTAAGCCAAACATGAACTTATTACAGTCTGTTTGTTTGAATGCACGAATTCATGGAGTTGTCACAGACGAGTATCTGATTAGATGTTTATTTTCAATCAGTTGCTTCTTTCCACCTGATTAGCTGCCCCTGCTAGCTGTCAGCCTGCAGTGGGGGAGAATGTTGGGACCCGATCCACTCGTTTCCAGCATGTGGTCACTGTGCGTTACGGTTTGACCCAGTGTGTAGATTAATCAGTGGGTGTGGTTTTTAATCCAAATGAGTCTTGGAATGCAGGACTAATCTCACAGTGAATGATCTGTGGACTGTTTGTTGACCTAATCAAGTGGTGGTGGGATTAAATCTGATGCCATGTCTGTACTATGATGTGTTCTTTATTTTAAAATATCAGCGACAACAAAAAACGGAGTAATTTTGGACACTTATCATCTTACCTGTTGTAGATAGCTCTTTGAATTATCTCAATTTGAAGAAATTGTTTAATTCTGACCAGACTGACGAGCTGTATATTGCTGTTGTCTGAAAATAACAAAAGTATAAACTTACTGCCATTTTGCATCATACTATTATTTATGGCGATTTCTTAGTTATTTGCAAGTAGCAGTAGAAGCTAGCTGTTGCACTTTGCACTCAGGTTAAACATTAGCTCTTCAATCCATTCAGAAATTAGCTCCATTTCTGCAGTTTGAGGTCGTTGAAGCCCCAATCTACAACAGTTAAGATATTCTTAATCTTGTAACCCCATTTCAACAGTATTGAACTATCCTTTTAGGCAATTAACAAGTTTAGAAATTCAGCGTCAGATAGTTTGAGGCTACAGAAAAGCAGCAGCTTTCAGAATAGTTTAATTTTTTTTTTACAAAATCAGGCGCCTGCATGTGGCCACGGTGTAAGAACCTGAACTGTTTACACTTGTTGACGTGATATTAGATTTCTTTATAACATTTTGTTCTGATGACGACAGATTCCAAAAGTCGTGAAGTGGTGCTAAATGCATGCAAGGCCGTGGGTTCCATCAGCAACACGTCCTTTGATATTCGCTTCAACCCTGACATCTTCTCTCCAGGTGAGGGTCAAAACAAAAAACTATTAATTATTAAATCAGGCTTCATTTGGAAAACCTTTTTATTCTAAGAAAGTGTCTTAAAGCTTTTGGATTTTGTGAGGTACAGAGATAACGTTTCTTTTTGACTGAGGAGTAGCTGTTAGCAAACTAGTGTTTGACCTTTAGTCCTAATTACCTTCCATATGTTTGCAAAAAGCTGACTTTGTGTGTGTGTGTGTGTGTGTGTGTGTGTGTGTGTGTGTGTGTGTGTGTGTGTGTGTGTGTGTGTGTGTGT
>JAVKLF010000063.1:10431963-10448599 GCA_034783495.1 Millerichthys robustus | reverse complement strand
GAAAATCTGAAGGCAGAGGTGCAGAGGCGGCAGCAGCTGCAGGAGCTGGGGAAGAGTGAGGAGCTTGCCGAGGGCAGCCCACTTGAACTAGAAGACAAAATCCCTGTTGATTAATATAAAAAAGCCTCAACAAAGAGACTTTCTGCTTAAAAAAATGGGAGCGATAGAGGCTGTGATGCAAAAGCCTGGAGCCTGTGGACCTAACAACCAAGTAAATCAGCTTTGAAATAAACTGGGGGAGGGTGGGGTGTTCAGAGACAAACTGGACTGTGGGAGAAAATGAAAACAGAGCAGGAGTACTCTACAAGGTAGGAACAGAAATCACAAAAAAAAATCTGTTATACGCAATCCAAATCCTCCTGGGCTTAAGAACCTGGTGTTGTGAACAGGTTTGCTGCTTAGAAGTCCGATTTGTTTGAAAGAAGAAACGCAACAGAGGAAATGAGACCAAGAATGACCATGATTTAATGTACCAGAGCCTTATTCACTCTATCATCTCCAAATCATGCTTCTTCTACGCCGTCAGCACTGTTAGCCCAGGATTAGTTTCACCCCACCACTGCCTAAAGAGCTTTGAAGACCGCCCGACCCAACCTCCAGCTCCAATTTGTCAACGGTGCTTTGAATGATAACTGCACCAACCCTGTCCAAGAACTCAGGGGTTCTTTCTACTGTGCACTAAGACCAGAATAAAGTCAGTCAGTATGAACATTTTCAAGCTTGGGCTTCAGATTGTAGTTTCTTTCTTCACTTGTCTCTGTTGGTTCAGGAGCTGAATCATTCTGTCACTTATTTGGCCACATCCCAGGCGGGGTCAGTCAAAACAATCATTTGAGTTGTATTCCTTTTTTTTCTGTAGGTGAGTTGATTTTTATAAAAGTGCACAAGAAATTAATTCTTATTGATCAGTTAATTTAAGCCATGTCTGTTTTATAGAAAATGTTTAGAAGATATATAAATCTCTAATGAATTTAGACAAGTACTTGATGTGAATAAAAGGGGAGGGAGGGGATTTAAAATACGTCCACTTTAAGCAGTACATTCATCCAATATTAAGCACCAAAAGTAAGGGAGTTTGTGTTTGCTTGATTATTTAGTAATTGCTTCTTGGCATTACATCTTTTATCTTTGGAAACCCTGTGTAGTTCCCCTTAAATTGTCACATTTGTAAATAAACTATATTTGTGGCTGGCGCGCATGAATAATCTCCAAGTCTTGAATTCATGCCAAACAACTCATTCTTGTCTTCCTATTAACTCATGGTTTGAGCTTCTGATGCTACAGGTGTGTAATTGTCAGCGAATGTGAGCAACCAGTGACAATCTCATGTTGTGGGACCGAACTGCACCTAAGTAGACATTGCCACCCAGAGCCCTTCTCTAGAATTATAGATAAAATGACCTCAACCCCACCGAAAACCCGTGTGAGGTCCCGGTTTGTTCAACGAGTAAACTGTGAAATTAATAGGTTGTCTTTTCTTCTTCATTGAGTCATCCAGTCCAGTAAATCCAATCAAGTCAATAGAATAATGTCATTGGTGAAGGAAGATATAGCAGTTCATTTTTTTAATGGGTGCAACTCACAAGTACATTTTTCCAACAAATGTTGGACAACAAATGCTAAATGTGACTTTATTTAAGAGGAAAAAATATTCCAACAGTGTGAGACTTAATGCCAAGAAACATTGGTACAATAAATAAATAATCAATGAAACAAATTTCACTACTTTTTGTGCCAATCGTATATTTAAAACTAGCTGTGTTCAATTTTCTATTTTTACATTCTGACAGAAAATGTGTGCATGTGTGTGTCCATGTAGTCTGACAGAAAATCTGTTGCTGTTTCTGCTGATTCGTAGTCTGAATCGAGTCAAATATTTTCTTTTTGAATATTTTATACAAATTAAAGCTGTTAAATCAACGATTCCTGTTTTCTTAAAACATTCATGGCCCACAAATGTAAAATCTTCTGTTTGAAGTTTGGTACTAAAATGAACCTCTTCTAACTGCTTTGTAGTGAAGAGGGAAGAGGTTTCTTACCACTGGGTGTATTGTTTATGCTCTTGTTTGTTTCACATGTATTTCAAACATGAAAAATGTGGCGAGGAGCGAGTGGATATACTGCACTTTCTCTAGAACTGTGCGTTTACATGCACGCCATCACCAAAAGTGTACAAAACAACAAAAAACAGGGCTGTCTCATTATGATGTTCTCCAAAAGAATAGAAAAGACAAATGTTTGTACATATACATGCAATGTATGGTAATTTAATTGTTATCGTGTGTTGAGATGTATGATTAAAGCAATAGCGAGATGGTGCTGAAGCTGATTGTTTTTCACAAAAAAATTTATTTGGCACAAGACACAGAAAATGGACCTCAACGTTCTCTGAAAATAGGAGAGAGAAGGAATGTTAAGCCCTTAAGGACTGAGAGGTAAGGGCCTTCTGAAGTGATCTCCTTTTATGATGTGACCCATCATTTGCACAGTGATCTGTGTATTTCTGTCTCTTTATGTTTCTGAATGAAATTCGGGGTATGATAGGTAAAACTTTTAACAGGTTCTAAAGCTGAGATTTCCTTCCTACTTTGGTCCTTTCTGTGTCTTATGTCAGAATTAGTTTTAGATGGACTTGGGTCATGTTGTTTTCTGTAATTCTAGCGGTGGCCACAGGATGGCGCCAAAACATTTACTTTAAAGCAAAACCAAAATGCACAATTAGATGAATTTACTTTTTATTAA
The DNA here is from genome assembly GCA_034783495.1 of Millerichthys robustus. Lineage (NCBI taxonomy): Eukaryota > Metazoa > Chordata > Actinopteri > Cyprinodontiformes > Rivulidae > Millerichthys > Millerichthys robustus. Next base: position 10,445,857 of record JAVKLF010000063.1, on the reverse strand, counting down.
ATCAATAAAATGGAGTTAGCAGCTGGATAAACTTTGTTTTCTTAAAAGCTAATAAAAAAACTTTTCAGACAGATCGGATTTGAAGGGAATTTAATTCAACATTGCTCTCCTAAAATATGCAAAAATATATTGGACAATATGAGCACCTTAACTTCAAGTTGATATGTTCACACAATTGTCAAATTGATCACCCTAACAACAATGCAATGTGTTGGGTGCATTCAAATTTTAAATTAATCCTCAAAGTGTGTTTGGTTTTGTGTGTGATGCCTTTGACATACTAATTATTTTGGTTTGATTTATTCTTTTATATTAAAATGAATCAAATAAAACTAGTGACAAAAAAACTGTTTTTTTAAAAAAAATAACCTAATAAGTGACCTGTAGCTAGAGAAACAAGTGTTCAGATCAGGATGAAAATCAATTTAATAGCAATAGAAAAAATAAAAACTGAATGGTAAATATTAGAGATGTTAATGTAGCAGTTTTATAAATTGTTTTTCTAGATAAAATGTTACGTTATACGCATGTTTACTATTGTAAATAATATAGCTATTAATTGATAACCATGTAATTGTAATTAAAGCTGCAAAGGTAAAGCACTTAGAATTAGGGCAAGTTTAATATGAAAATTAAAATCCTTTCACAAAACTAGCAAAATGTGCAACATCTAACATATAATAAACAAACAAAACTTTACATATTTATTGACTAGATCGAAATGTTTGTCTGATTTCTCCACTGGTTGTATGTTTACTGTTAACAAACATCCTAAAATTAAAAATACTCAAAATCAAAGGTATTTTTCTCCTTATATAAAAGTATTCTAAAATTGCTGAATTTAATTTGTTCTTGTAATCTCTAAATCAAAATGTACAACTGAAGTGCAGCACAGTAAGAGTTAACAGAGAAATTTGTAATGTTTTATTTTTTTAGGTTTTATTTTGTCAAGGACGTGCGCGCTCCCGTCGAACAGTGAACGCGAGATTCGCGCGCGTGCCCTAGTGAAGGCGACTGCGGTGGCGAACGAAAAAAAAAACAAAAAACAAGCAAAGCAGCGCTGGAGACGGACACAGTTTACCTCCACATCACAAGATCGGAGTTCGGAGCGGAAATCGCACGCCCTGCTGGGTCGTGTTGTTGCTAGAGGCTGTTGAGGATATCCGCAGACAGAAACCAAAGGGTGAGTTTTATGTTTCTCGAGTGTGAAGCCGGCTGCGGTCGAACGAATCCTAAGTTAGGTGGGGAAAATGACGATGTGGCTGTAATTTTTTTTTCACCTCCCTTTTTTATGCCTCAAAATGGCGGACAGGCCGTTTGGACTGGAGCAGCAGGTACTCTGTAAGCGGACTTTATCTCTGTTTTCAGATAATCAGTCTCATTCGCTTCGAGTATAAAGACGTCGTATATGTTTAACACGGCCGAGCGGACTGGAGTAAAGAGTATCGTCTCGTGTGAAGAATCAGCGGAGAGGCTAACTTTCTGTCGGTGTTGTCCCGAAAACAGCAACCCCGTCGTAAAACGCACGGGAAACGCTTTTTAGGCACTTGAATTCCCTCAGAAATTAAGTAGAATTCGTTGGAGGCAAACTTATGTATATTTCATAGCCTTAATGACACTAAAATAATTTCTTTAGATACCAGTTTGCTTTAAGAAGGCGTTCAGGAACTCATGCTCTGACAAGTCATCGCTCCCCCCCAAAAAAAAAACCCCATCTTATTTTAAGTAACGGTTAGTGATTTTCTTTGAAGGGTGTCCATCCCGTGAGCCTGTCAATTTAAATAACTGAAGATAAATGTATTTTTAATGATAGAGGGGGAAAAGTCGATGACGTCCGATAGTCTTATTATTCAAACTGTCCTCAAACACAACGGGGTTCTTTTTTCTACACAACACCGGCTAGTGCTCGCGTCAGTTTGACCGGTTATAGTAAACATTTCGGTGTTCTGCTTTATTCCGTGTCACTCCACTCGAGAAGCCTTTCATGTCGTGGAAAAGCAGGTTTTTCTGTGGCGTTATGGTCGACGCCAACCTTCTACGTGATATTGTAAGAAAATAAATTGTAGTCGTAGTATCGCTAGGTTAATGGCTATAATCAGCGATGTGCTAGCATTTGACAGTGTATAATACTATGCTGCTGCTTGTGCTTGTTATTCTTTTTTTTTTTTGAAGGGGAGGGGGTATAAAGGGCGCGTTGTCACTCGTCAGCTGGTTTGCGTCGTGAGCATGTTATTGTAATTAAAACATCAGGTTGTCCAGTGACATGCCCCCTAAATGTGTGTGTGTGTCTTTGGTTGCTGGTCGCTGGATGCTCGGCTGAAACGACCATCCCCTCCGCATCCTGTCGGGGCTGCACGCAGGTTTGTTGGCTCGGTGTTTCAAAATCTGGGTGGAGCACATCGGAGGATAGGACTAGTTATAGGAAGACTCTTGTCTGTCTGATTTTTCTCAGATTTTCGCCTTGTGATGTTTTGCCAACATGCTACCTGGATGCTTTGTATTCCCAGCCACGCCTTTAAGTCCTAACTAATCAATGAGAATGATGGGTTATTGAGATTAGGTTTTTTTTTTTTAGATTTTTAAAAGAAACTATAAAACAAAGTCTGTTTTTTGTCTCTCCTCTCAGGTAAGAGTATTTCTGTTTTATTCTGTGACTAACTTGAAATGATCTGAGAGAAATGTTTGGTAATTTTAACAGCTGTTTGCAAACTTGATGTTAAAGTGTGGGATTCTGTGCAAACTATTCAAACCGTTAATATCTTACCTGCTGTAGACACTTAAATTGTGTTTATCAGCAATTCTGACCGGTTAGATGATCTTAAAGCTAATTCCAATTTGCTTAGTTATTTATATAGAATTTTACAGGTTTTTGAAGTTATAAATAGTGACATCAGCAACTATTGTAGCTTTTAAGAAATTAAGAAGAATAGATGGCAGTGTAAACATTCATAAATTAGTATTTGCTTACACACTTTTAAAACCTTTGAGATTGGAGTGTTTTGGCAGCAGCAGTCCACTTTGCTCTTCACCCTGGTGAAACCAGCCATTAGTTCATCAGTTCTGTCAGAGTCAAATTCCATTTCTCAACTCTTTGGTTGTGCAGTTTTCAGGTTTCGTTTTCGTTAAGTGTTTTTCCTGTTTATTACAGCTTTAGTCCCACAGAAAAGCTACAGTAGCCTAATTTGATGAGAACCTTGTTTGCCAGTAAATGGTTCCTCAGTAGCAGCTTCCCGCTTACAGAGCTGCATCGTTGTCAGAAACCAAAATTAATAGCTGAAGTCCACGTGGAGCAACATGGCTTGTTAAGAGCAGAAAAGTAAATTTTGTGGGCTGTGCCAAAGAAGGTGATCTTTACAATAAACCTCTTAACATATAAGGGTGAGAATAATTTGACAATAATTAAAGTCAGCTAAGTTGGACCCCTAATTCATTGGTCAAACATAAAAATTATAAATTTGTGTTGGCCCCTACTAACTATGTTTGAAGCTGGTGTGTGGGAGTATAATTTTAATAGTTAAAAATCAGCTTGGTGCTTTTATATTAAATTTACCAGTCTTAATTTTAGATCACATTAGACATTGACTATTCAAATGTATGTTGTTCATTTTATGAATAACTATTAAAGCACCAAGAATTGATTATAAAGTGATAGAAATGGGTGGATTTGTCTGCTGAATAACATGTTCTATGTCATTATGAGATGACACAGTGTGTTTTTTGATTTGTCTGGAAGGCAGCCTTGTAATAAACCTGCCTGAGCCCAAAACTTATATTCTAGCAGTGTGAGAAGTAAAAACTTAAGGAAAGTTAGCCAATAAAAATCTGCAGGTAACCTCGTATTTATTTTATTGTGCCAAAGGACACCCTTATAGGTTTTTATGTCCTCAACAGATCAGAGTTGTGGTTACATGGATATCAAGTTTATCTTCTGTAAAATTTGCATAAACTTATTTTTCTTATATTATTGACATATCAGCATCATCCCTAGCATTATCCAAGGGAGTGTCCCGCCCTGCTCATTGGAAGCCCCTCGTGCCCCCCCAAACAAAAACAGTGCAGTGAGAAAAATTCTACACTTCGTAAATAAATTATCTAACATATACAATACATATATTAGTATATATAAATGTACTATTTATGTTATTACACAAATATTAAAATGTGTTGCGGTTATTAAAAGCAAAACAAACTCAAACTGTTGAGTATTTTTTTTAAAGTTAATGACAAGTGTTACCAGTAGAAAGGGAAACGGACATTTGCTGGCAGGCCATCTTTATTTCAGGTCAGCGGACCGTGATTAGAATCAGAGGCTTCTTGTCTTCATGCCTGCATTGCTTTTCTCCCAGTAGCACAGAAGTTGAGCTTACTGTCAGCTAACTGTTTGGTAGCTTCCTGCTGCCAGCAAAAACTGTCCGTCAACCTAAAAATGACTGCTTTGACTTAATGTTTGAATAATTGGTGAATGATATAGCCATTGATGCGGCCTGACATCTGTACAACACAGCTAATGAGCCCGAACATCTATTGGTAATTGTCCTAATCACCAGTTTTGGCCTAATGTCTGCTTAGTTTGCTTTGAGAGGTTAAAGGTTTTATTTTAAAACTTTTTAAACTCGTAAATGTCTCAACAATTGATGAATTGTGTAGCAAACTCCCTTGGTCTATTCAAAAAGCTGTACTTGAGTTCATTGGCATAAAATTTAAAATTTGAGAGAAAATCAGATAAACCAGAGATGAAAAAAGCTCACTTGTTGCTTGTTTTGGCGTTAAACCTGGCCATGAATTAAAGTGAATAATTAATGTTACTTCGATGTGTCCCCTTTTCACCTGATCCAATTCAGAGTTTCTGTTGACATATTTAAGTTTTCAGGAATATACCAAATTAAAAATAAGTAACCTACAAAGGAATTTTACATTTTGGTTTAATATTTACTACACATCAAAATAAGTTATTGATGTGTTTCTAACAAGTGCATTACAATGATGCACTGTTGTGTGCAATGTCAAAAAATAAATAAAAATAAAGGAACTACTGGCTCAGCTTCCTCATCACAGCATGTTTTTCATGGATCTGTGCATCATTTTTTTAAATCTGTGTCATAATATAGAAACCCTAATGAATTGTAGCATGATATCTGCCGTATGGGAAATATTTAGAAAGCAGCCACTTGTTATGATTGTATTGATTTTTATTCTTTTAGAACCTAAGTTCATGGCGGTAGTATTGACAGTGTTTTATTTTGGTACAATATATTTTTCACCAGCCTAGTGACTGTAGATTGAAATTAGACATTGGCTAAATCTGGCATAACGGAACAGTCTTTGTTGCAGTGCATTGTTGTGCCTGAGCCCAAATAAAATTAATTTTACTATTTTGTTTTGTGAAAGACTGATGGATGGTAGACCTGATTAAGGTGTGTGTGGACCAGTTTTTATGAAGTACTACAAATTTTAAACGGCTGAAGTTTATCTTAAGGCCTTCTCTCCAAATTATCTGACACAGCTCCACCCTTGCTGTGCAAGAAAATTCACCTCCACCCTAAAGGTATTTTCTCAGACCTGACTGCTCTTGGCTTCACAGTAAAGTTTGAGTTGTGATGTTGGCGTAACTATCTGAATAGATTTGTTGAGCTGATTCTTCTTAAATGCTTTTGTTTTGTTCTATCTTCTAAATGGTGAAAATCTTCAGCTTCATTCTATTCTTGTGTTTGAAAACAGAGACTGAAAAATGTGAGGTGACACTGGGATCAAAACTGTCAGCTTTGTTAACACTGCTGCTATGGTGGTTGTGATATGATTCTGGGACATGGTTTCACACAAGCAGTTAGACTTCACTCGAGGCCTGGTGTTTGTTTTGTTTTTGTTTTTCTTGTACTGTGTTCCTCAAGGGTGTGGTCTAGAGAGCATTTGCTGTGCAAAAAATGCTTCACACATATCTTGTCTGTTATATTTTGGTAGTGTCATAAGGCAAAGTCTAAAATCTTAAAATCCTTTAGAAATTATTAAACTACATTGAGGCTACATTTACTCTGACTTCAAATGGATACGTCGGTTTATGTCACTGTTTGTTATCAGCATTTTCTGGTTCTCTGTCTTTGTTGCACCTTTTCTCAAGTGTTTTTGTAAGTTGGTTCTCCAATTCTGGTGGTTTAGTTTTACAAATTTTGCAGTAAGTGGTCAGTAGCAATTAAATATTAGAATTTTCTTCAAAGCTGGTTTTGTGTACAGATGATGGGAAAAGGGTGTGGCTCATCACCCTTCCAGCAGCTGCTTTGTTCCCAACTCAAGAAACAAGAGGACATATTTTTAGGTTATTAAAATATAATGCATTTTAACAACCAAAAACCTAATGGGACTAATCAGCAAATTGCTTCTCACTAAGTCAGCAATCCCTTTAAAGCACCCCGTTATTGTTTAGTTCATGTTGCTTCACAAAGACAAGAGAATCAATAGGAGGAAGACTCATTACCATTACTAACCATCAATGGACAGATTTATTGCACTGTGTCTGCAGCTCATTCTCCTCATTTCTGCGAAGACAATTATCTTGATTATGTTCTGTTATAAACATTGTTTTCAATTTTGAAGCTACAAATGAGACTGACAGAAAGGCATTTAGCACATTCATGAACACGTACAACAATGACGGCTGCCAACAGCACAGAGTATGCAGTAAATCTGCACATTTTCACTCATAGTCGCAGTTGTACATATTGATGTACTGACTTTCGTAATGATAACGTATTTAGCTGCATTAGTTCTGTGATTCTGAATTATTATACAGATGTTCAGCAGCAGGCAGAAATGTCATAATCTGTGCACCGTCAGGAGTATACAGACTTTTGGACATCTGTCAGGCGGTGACATCAGGGTTCAAAGGTTAGCTGTCTGCTATGTTAGTCTGCTTTCTGTTGAGCAGATTTTTTGTAACAAGAAGTAAATACACACAAAAAGCAAATACTTGTTAAAAGAAGCAGAAAGCACTTGTTGTCTTGTTGGGACAATCTGATATTAGCAGCAGTGGATGACTTGGAGGATTCTTTTTTCTTTATAACGTTACTACTGAATCATCAGCTGAAATACTTTACATGGTGTAGATGAAAAGTTTTTTTTTCACCTTTCTCTTCTGAGAAATTGTAAAACAAAAGGCTACAAGCATCACCAAAAAAGTGTCCAATTTTTACTTAGTATCAAATGCATTTCTAGTAGATAATGCTGAATGATATAATTGTTTCTTACATTAGTGATTTTGTTACCTCATCACCCAGCTAGCCTTTCACTGTGAGTCTGGACATTTTGCCAAGAGAACAACGGTTACTCAAACCCACTCGGATATGTCCTGTTTTTCTTTACTGTTGGCAACCTGTAGGGAGAAGTACGTTGCTCTGCGAAATTGGGTCAGCTCCTGTAGTTATTTCGACCAAAGCAGTCTGCTGAAAGAGCAGACTGGTGGCATGACAGATAAGGTAGATGGCAAGATAGGATGTTATAAACAAAGCAATAGAAGGAAAAAATGTTGCTTTTTAATATATAAAATGTCCCATTAACTGTTTGTTTGTATGCTTTAAAAAATATATGTATGCTTAGATAATTTTCCTTTCTTTACTCTTTTGCCTTTTATTTCATTTTTCCTGCACGATAATTGCTGACTTTTCCTTTTTTTGTGTTCCCCAGATGCAGTGTAGACTTGGCTGGTGACTGGTCTGCAGGCTGTCCACTTCTCTCATCCCTGGAGTTACCCAGTTGTGGTGGTGGGGCGGACAGATTCCTTCAATCCCCTCCTCTCAGTCAAAGTCTTTGTTTGGATAAAAAAACCAACTGGCTGCCGCTGGAGTACGCAGCCAATCCTTGTTCGTGTTACGCGGTTCAGCACAGCTCATCTCCTGACAGAGGAAAGCTCAGAAACTGCACAAGATTCACTTTTAACCTGCTGATCCCCCCGGCCCCGCCCACGCTTCCCTGTCACCATGGTGCTGTCACAACGGCAACGAGATGAACTGTAAGTTGTCAGCTTTCATAACATGTTTCAGAAGTATGTCAGACTGAAGTTGTTGATTCATAAACTGATTCTCTGGTTGCCTCATTGGGATAGTTCCTACATCTTCACAGCTGTTTATTACAACAAAGTATTGGTCTTCCACCTAATCCTGACTTTTTAGTATTCTGTCTTTGACTGATGTGAGGCATGCTGGCTCTCAACATTCCTGGCAGTCTTTCAGTGCCTGTGGTTGCTACCATGCAAGGTTTTGTTGGTATGGAGACGTCTATTAGAATGCTAATCCACAAACCCCCTCCCACCTAAGTCATCACTCACACCACCCCTTTCCAAGGCCTCTTTTCTGTTGCACATGTGTTTGGGGTCAGAGCTCTCAGGAAACTCTTGAGGGACCACTAAAGCCATATTCAAGTATCTGTTGCGTTCCACCCACTGGAGCTGTCCCATCGCTCAGTTAGTGCCTTCATTGATTCGTCTATAAAATGTCCCTAAGATCTCGTCATTTCCTAACTGCCTCTGTCGTGCTGTGAAGACTAATAGAAACAAAACAGCCTGACAGCAGGGAGAGCAGGCACAGTGACCGGCAGACTGCATGCTATTCATGCAAATTTCTTCTACTGGCCTCCCTTCTTTTTTTGCGTTTTGGAATGATCCCGTTTACAGTTGTTAATTTGTGTTGCCATCTTTCTGTACAGCATATTTTGGTTTAGTCTGTTTAAAGCAGTCAAATGACTGCAGGGATAATCTGTTTCAACCATTTGAATGTGCATCATCAGAGCAAATGTTTGATGCAACCCTTTTGTTATTTTGCTACAAATCAAAGTGTGAAAAATGACTTGATCTTTTGTCACTCAGTTTTGGCAGTCTATCTTAAAAATTATATACATTATATTCTTTGTCCCTAAACACGATGCAGGTTTGACAGCATCAGAGTCAGATGTTGTTTACTCAGCGGTTTCACAAAAACTCTTATTTTTTGCCTTTTATTTAACTTATAAAAGCACAGTTGTGTTTCTTTGTAGGGTCAGGGGACTTATCCCTGGCAGCATGTTGTAAAAATAAAATGGAGAACACAAACTGCTCCTCTAAAAGCCCTGGAGGCACCTGTGTGCAAATGGGCCTTTTGCTTTTGTGCAGTCTCTGCTTTACAAAAAAAAACTCGACCACATCCATTTTTTATTCAAAAAGATAATTCATGTGATTTTTCTTTTTTTTTTCTCAATTCTTTTGTCCATTTTCCTCTGGCTGTAAAGGCAGTGACATAACAGAGCCACACAGATATAGACAGTAGCAGTAAAAATGCAGTATGAGTTTTTAAATTACGGTAATTACAGAGGAGACCTCTCATTTACCTGCTCAAACACCAGGCTTCTAAAGCTCCGTTCAGTTTGCAAGTTTTAATGTTCAGTTCAAATTTTTTTTTGCTTATTCATAAAATTAAATTCAATTTTATATGCAATCAGAAACACATAGAAACATTTTCAGTGTTCTTCAGTTTATATTTATGCAATCAGAAGAAAAAAATAAAGAACACTGAACATTGTTTTCCTTTATTTTTTTATGGACATAAAACTAAACAGTGACATGTTTGACAAGAAGGTATGCTGTATCGGGGCACTGGTGTTTTCCAGTAAATCACTGACTGTGTTATCTTGGTTGCACAAGTTGAGGATGGTGGCAACTTTAGTCTTTGAACTTCGTATAGAGTTAACTAAGCGGAAATCACTTGCTTTGCATTAGTTGCTAACTGTACATCGATGTGGTGTCTCGCCATGTCTGCTCGAGGATTCATTGTGTTACCGTGTGACTCTGGTGTGGCAGATTTTTCTAACAGCATAGCTTTTATCATAGTCCTTGCTGCCTTCTTTATTTTCAAACCTGATTTGAGTCCACACCTCAACTTTGAAGACAGCGGGTGCTGATCTAATTCGCTCAGATTTAGCCATCGGTCCTTAGTGCTAATTTTTACTCACAATGCTACTCGCAGGTTCCTCAGGAGTGGAGGAGCCAAATGACTGGCTGACTGCTGCCAACTAACAGTCAGAGGCTAAACTGCAACACAAGATTGAACCGCTGAAATGAAAGTTTAAAATTTTAAGCCTTAATTAAGTATCGATACAGAGCTTTCAAAAATTGAAACAGTAAATAATATTGCAATATTTCAGTGTATCAATATTTTCTACACCCCTGGTCTCATCCCATCTGCTTTGGTGCAGAATTACACCTCTGGAATGGGAGCGAAGTACTGAACATAGAAACTAATTCAAGTATCAATGCCCTCCTGCTAGAATCGATACAATCTGACCACACGTGTTATTATAGATTCTCAGATCTTTTTTTTGTAAGTAAAAAGTCATAAACACCTCACAAATAAAATGCATTTCTTTGTTCAACATGAACAACACGGTGAGATATTACCTTGCAGATGTATTACGTTTTACCTACAGATACAAAACTATACGAAGTAAGAAAATAATTTTTGATTAAAAAAAATCAACCCTATTCACTCTTTCTAAAATTCGACTCTCATGCTCTGCTATATGGTTGTGTATGGATAGGTGTAATGATAATATATTTGAGTACAGTGTCTTTTAAATCAATAAAACTCTGTCATCACCACGTGAAAGAAAACATTCAGATGTTCCACACCCTCTACAGAAGTGTGTTCGTTGTGTGTTTTTGTGTGTGGTTGGATTTTTCAGGTTCCTACTGCTTGCAGTCCACGCCTGGTATAAAGACAGTGTTTGCTGGACCCTTTCTTTTCTCTGAATCCCTTTTTTAAAAAGTCTCTGGTTAACTTCCTTTTGAAGTTTTCTCCTGGCTTAACAGTTGATCCCCTCTGCAGTGCTCTGAACTGTGTGAAAGCATACCATCTTTTTTTCACCACTATCGACTTTTATGTTAATCAACTTTATAAGAGGCTTTATGAGCAGAAGTTAGCTGAAGGTTCTTTCTTTCTTTTTCTCTTATAAAAAAAATGTGATGGGTTAAACCGAGTGACTGGTCTGAGGTGAATTGTTTCTTTTAAGGGATTCATCTTCAGTTAACAGATAAAATATGAAATTGAAACTGCTCACAGATTTTACAGCATTTTTTTATTGGGTGGTGAGGCCAATTTGTTATATGATTTTTGCTTTTCTTTAGCTCTCTTTGAATTTATCAGCTGTTTGGTTCATGGTATCTTTAAATGCCAACGTACTTTTTCTGATTTCTTTTGTTAAACGTGTCTTGTTCTTCTTCCGTACGTGGCACTCTTCAGTATTAGAACTGGAATGTGTTGAAGTTAGCAGAGAAGAAATTTCATTTAGGGAAGCGTACATAATATATATCCAGGTGTGATCCTCAAAATATAAATGTGCTTATTGAGCTTTATTTTTACAGTTTTGCCACATGATATTTGATGCATGTGCAACTGGTTTCATTTTTTCTTTGTAATTTAGAAATGTTTATAAACTTAAAATGTAATTGTACAGCACATTTCAGAACTTTACAGTCTTGCAGGTTAAAAATAGGAGAAGTTACCCATTTAACGCAAAGACTTGGATTAAAAGAGACTTTACTGCATTTTATTTTACTTTATCATTTAATAAAGAAGTAGAATAACCCCATCAACATTTAGAGTTCTATACATGCTTGTTTTTATAGTATAGATCTTTTTGTGTAGCTTTAAAACAATATGAAGCAAGTAAAGGTAGAATAAGGTTACATCAGATCAAAAATCATGAGTGAATTGACTTTCGTCTCATCAGCAATCTGGTGAAACAGTTTGAAAGGAAGACATTGTCTGATGGAGGGGTACACAGCAATCTGTACTCACCCTGTTGGCTGAGAAGCGCTAAGAAAACTCGAGAGATCCTTTTTTAAAATTTTAACTTTAAATTGTGAATATATCTCAAATGTTTTTTAAATGTTTAACTTGAACAGCTGTAACTGTTGTCAGCTGTCATTTTTCAACATAAGATGATCTTCCTTTAAACCACTGGCATAAAAAATGGCAGTCAAGAAATGCTAGGCCCATGGTATATAACATTTTTTGAAAGTTTTGCATCAGATGTGGTGAGGTCTGTCAGTGCGAGGTGATTGTGTCAGTTACTTTTGTGATTATGTCAAAAATAAAGGTCATGAAACAGAAATTGGGAGGATTTGGAGGTGCTGGTCAGGCTGCATGTCTGAGTCATTGCATTTCTCAGAAGGATGAGGTCATGTTGTCTGTCTCATCCTTGTGTCTAATATTCAGCCACATTAGAGCCTCGCTGGATCACAGCACTGATGCCACCCGCAGGATTTACCTGCAGACATGAGATTACTTTCACTTTTAACAGATACTGTATGTTGCAAGTTATCACAAAAGAGAGAGATGTGCAGTTACTGTTTTTATTGCTATGCTGTTTCCCTTGTATTGACATATCTTGTTCGCATCTATTCCCTCCTGTCTTTCTTTATCTCTCGATCAAGTCGTCTAGCTGTGGGCTGCTTGTAACCATGGAAACCAGTTGCTTTGCGCACCTCCTGTTGCCGACAATACACCTCTCTTCTTTTTTCTCTCTGTTTTTTGTTTTCCTCCCCATCACTGAGGACTCTGCCTGTTAAAAACTGCACGTTGATGTATGTTTTATCTGTCTGGCACATTCAAAGTAAACAATGGGCTCAGGGAGTGGCTGGTTCTGTGTGTCAGTGTCTCTGCTCTCTAATGACGGTATTTTATTATGCACTGCCTTTTTAGATATATGGGTGAGTGTGTATTATTATATTTTAACATGGATTCTGTTCATTTGTTTTGTTGTGTGGCTTGGACAGATGTTGCTGCAAATATGTACAATAGATATATTGTACATATTTGCTGTAAATAACGTTGCATGATTTACTAAATTGGTTTTAACTTTTGCTTTAGAAGTGATTGAGTTGCATGAAGCTGATCACTTTCATATTCTGTATTTTTATTTATTTATTTATTTATTGTTTGCATAAGTGGAAGTGGTTAGTTTTATTACCTTCCAGTCCACACCTTCCTCTGTGCCTCTGTCTCCTTTATGCTCCAGTATTTCTTTAGGCCTGCTGGAACACCATGGCTGCCCTCGTACACTCCTAGACTTGTAGCAGGCTGTCAGAAGAGTAGATAACCTCCTGCTAACCTTGAGCTGTAATAAGGTCAGCTTATGTTGTCACAAGGATTCAGGTGCATGGAGGAAGAAGGGGGTTTCACAGCTCAACACTGACCAGGAGGGCACAGGGGGCCACAGACTGAGCTGACAGATTGGACTCCCCCACCCCTTTCATATTGGCACCTCAAAGCATTGCCTGCCTGACAGCTCGTCTGGCATCTTCTGGCATTAATGGTGTGCAAGAACACAGGAGGGCTATAGAAATGGGGCTAAATGTTGGAGTAAAATCATATTTATTTCATGAGTAAATTCAGGGCTTACGTTTTGATCTTCGTCTCTTTTTTGTGTGCTCTCAATTGAATGTAAATATTAAAAAGGCATTTTCCCTTATTGCTATTTTTATAATGTAGTTCTATCATTTGTTTCTGTAGTTAAAACAATATACAGAGGGAAGTACATATAATTAGAAATGTTTGAAACAATGACCCCTTGTAAGTGACAAAGTGTATTAGACTTTTATGATAAAATGATTCTTTCTGTGTAAATAGCCTTTAGATTAAACCCCATATTAAGATGAAATTGAGTCATTATTCTGCAGTTAAAGTGTTACCCTTTTTTACCCACAAGAAGTCGGATAGCTTGGTTGGGTGGTGGGGGAGTACAATAAATAATTCACTTTTCTGCACCCGTGTGAGAAGCTAATTAGATGGAGAATAAGAGCCTGAACTGTTGAGCTTAAGTGTTTTGAACCTTGTTAATAACTCTTCTGAACTGCTGCTGATTCTGCAGTCATCAA
>JAVKLF010000063.1:10410025-10428599 GCA_034783495.1 Millerichthys robustus | reverse complement strand
CATCTAAATGGTAACTCTCGTTTGGTTACAAATACTCCTATTTCATTGAGACTTCGATTATTTGTCGGTTTCTCACAACGTCTCATTGTCACAGCCCAGTCAGATGCAAACTTTCATGAGTTTGTGGCCTTATTTTGAGCAGAAACCATATGTTTGTTGATAGAAATTGATAAATAGTTCATTCAGTGCAACCATTTTAATCAAAAGAAATTGCCTTTATCAGCTTAGTTTGTATAGTCTTTGCCTACCACAACAGTTGAGACAAAAGTAAAGGTTGACCGTAAGAAAGAAAGTGTCCGTGCCATCTCTGTTATGTAAAACATAGTGACCGGCTCATGGTGTTACCTGCAGGAGCAATCAGACTGGTGTCTGCCTGGAATGCCACAAGTTAACTTCCATCTCCGCTGCCTGGTCTGTACCGGCTGGGTGGCAGTAAGCTGCCTAAGGCTTTCTGCAAGAGATTAGCTTGTGTGAGAAGGATTAGGACTAGGGTATGTGTGTGTTGTACAGTAGGTCGGCAGCCGGCCTTTGCATGTGTGCGGTGTGTAAATAAGTCCATGTTCTTTCTTACTATAGCCGCAGACCTCAGCATGCCATCCCTTCATTCCTCAGCCCCCACTGATTACTCTAAGCCCGTGACTCTGATTGGCTTTTTTGTCTGATATCCTCTTGTTCCTCCACAGAATGAAGAACTGGATAAGAAGTATGCAGGTCTTTTGGAAAAAAAATGGACCTCAGTCATCAGATTACAAAAGAAGGTTTGTGTGGTGTTTTTTTTTTATAAATTCTTGTGGGGATTACAGTCTTGTGACATAAGTGCTGAAAAATCATAGACCAAACTGTTAAAATGTGCCGTCATAAGGTTTATAAAAATATATTTCATGAATTTTAGCTTCTTTTCCTTTATGTAATTATCGCCCAAACGAGAGAAAGCAATAGTGCTTATGTAACTCAGTCAATATGCATTCTTTCAATGTATTTGAGTTTATAAACGGGTGATTAACTTGCATTGTATAAATCTGGACAGGTGATGGAACTTGAATCAAAACTGAATGAAGCTAAAGACGAAATCACCCTGGGTGGGCCAGTAAGTCAAAAGCGTGACCCCAAAGAGTGGATCCCCCGCCCACCAGAAAGGTATGCGCTGAGTGGCCACCGCAGTCCAATCACCCGCGTCATCTTCCACCCAGTCTTCAGCGTCATGGTGTCGGCTTCTGAGGATGCAACAATAAAGGTCAGTCCTGCTGGAGGGCAGAGGTGATGCTTAGGCAGAGGTTTTTGTGTCTAACTATTGCTTTATATGCAGATGAAAAATGGATTTAATTTTTTCCTTTTAATTTGCTGCTTATGTTAAGGGGTTTAAATCTCTCTAGATTCCATATATAAACTTCATTGTCTGCTTCTGGACCATCTTTGCCACAGCATCTTTCCACTGCCACGCCGCACAATGCCAATACTCTGCTGAGCTGTTTGTTACACATCTTTTATTCATGAGACAATAAGAGACACTTGTACATTTCCTTCTTGGTTACACCCACACAGCAGGGACCCCTCTCTTCATTTTTGGCATAGTCCCCTCTCTCAGCCCTCCTAGCATCCTGCCTCATTTATCTTCCACTTAAAGTGTTAATAGCCCCACCGTGGCAACCCTCCATCAGCCGTTCATCCCTCTGGAGCAGTCGCGCCTGAACTCTGATCTAAAAATTCAGACCTTTTCTGTTTAGCTTTTTTTGGTTACCTTTTCTCTCTATGGTCCAGCCTGACCCCCTTCTCTGTCCTACATTCCCCCTTAAAGCTCTAATAAATTTTTAACAAAAACTAGACCTTGAGCTATTTACACAAAAACACAGGCTGAAAAGCTTGTTGGATTCCATAGAGGATGTTTTTTTTCTATGCAGGCTGTTATGATTGATAACTGAAACTGAAGTGTCTGTTTTTAGCACACTCCTGTTTAAGGGGCCTGTTGGTGATTCACCCTAATGTGGATATTTAAATACTATTTTTCCTAGGTGGCAAAATTAACACATTAGCAAATCTAACTCGATATTTCTTGTTTTATGTGTAGAGTAAAAAAAATTCTAGATGCAATAATAATCAAGGGGATTAAATGATGTTTAGAAATTTGATGATAGGATGGGAAGTGCAGACTGAGGAAGGTACAGTTGAACTTTCAGATGTGTTTGCAACATTGTGGACTTGTCAGTTTTAACTAAATGGAAATAAATGTCCATTGATTTGCATTTGTAAACTCTTTACTGCTGTGGACAGAATGTAAATGATCAGCCCCCACATGTGGAGCTGTCAGACATGTTAAGTTCGTTTAAACATGAACTTTACTCAGTCTGCATTCTAAAAAAAAAAAAAGGAAAATTCTGAGATGGCGTTAAACTATTGCTGAGCCTTTTTAGTTATAAAAATGGTGGGCACTCTTCTGTCAAATGAAATATGTAAGCAGATTATTAAAAACATGTTTATATCTTTGCACTTCATGACAATCGGTCGCTTCCTTTTGGAGCGAAGGCAGAAGAACGGCAAGGATGGGGGAGGAGAGGGTGTTGGTCTCTTGTCACTGTCTGGCTACAATCCCCCTTACCCCGAGAAATGAACCAAGGAGGGTTTATCCTTGTGTGACAAACCGTCTGTCTGCTCAAAAGCCACAGACGCAACAGCTTTCTCAGGCTAAAGAATCAGGCGGGCTGCTGTTCACACCATATTCTGTCTGCACCCCCAACTGGCAGTGCCAAACTTAGCACAATAAGCAGTTTTTGTTTTTTTCTGTTTTATTCATTAAATTTGCTTGAGAAAATATACTTTATTGCTATTTCTTTAGTTTAAAATGCAGGAGTTACATAATGTTTGCAAAATGCTGGATAAAATGTATATGTTATACATATGACATATACATATTTTTAATGTTTTTATATTTGCTTTACTTCCAATAATAGTGTGTACATATAACTCTGCCCATGGAATACAAATGCAGTTCAAAATGAAGAGCAGACATGTTTTTCAGTGCAGCAGACTTCATTTTGTGTGTCAGTAATCTTTGCAAATGCTGTGATAAGTAATGAAAGAATATCCTGTTCTGTTCAGGTGTGGGACTATGAGACAGGAGACTTTGAACGCACACTGAAAGGCCACACAGACTCGGTGCAGGACATCTCGTTTGACCAGACCGGCAAACTGCTGGCGTCCTGCTCTGCTGACATGACTATCAAACTGTGGGACTTTCAGGGCTTTGAGTGCATCAGGACCATGCATGGTAGGAGGATAAAACAGTCGACGTCTTGAGCTGTCCTCGTGCACACGCTGTTATTGTTTCCAGATCACTGCTGTCTAAATCCTGTTTGACTTCTACACGAGGCTCAGGTGCTATAAAACAATGTTTGTTGTCACTAGCAATCGGGCTCCGGTTCAAAGCTCTGACAGAAACACAGTCTTCAGTCCCAAAATAATCACATTTGTAGGCATCTAATTGGATTCAGTTGGTTTTTTTTTGTCAGTATTTCAGATTTGATGTGCCCTAATATCTGAGTACAACTTCAGGCCATTAAATTGTCTCAGAGAAAGGATGCATGAAACATAATTCACCTTTTTAACACCATAATTGCTAAATAAAAAAGGAAGAACCCTTGACACTTATGAAATAATCTTTCAAGCACCCATAACCAAAAATTAATGAGGAAACCAGGTAGATTTTTCATGGCATTTAGAAATTTCTGCAAGTGTTGTAAATCTAAAATCAAGCAGCAGGTTTTACTGGTAGCCAATCTTTTTATTTTTTGTTTCTGTTGTTGCAAAGGCTGTATGAGCAGCTGGCACACTTTCTCAAACAGATATGTGATTTTCACGGTGTGTCTTGCAGAGTTTTTTGCTAAAATTTATCCCCCATTTCTTTTTTTCAGCTCCAAATAAACCTCTCTTCAACTTTCTTTCTTTCAAAACTCATTTTCCCCCCAATATTAAAGAAATCATCAAACACAAGTGACGTAGATTATCTCTGATTTGAAATCCTCTTCTTTGTGTAGACGGCACCCGCATTTAGTCATAGTGCGCGTAGGTGCATAGACACATGCATGTAGCTAATCTGGCCTTTCAGGGCCTCCTCACTGTTTTCATCTGTTAGGCAGCTTAACTGTGGCCCGCTGTCTTGTAATTAGGCATCTCTTATTCTCAGTGAAAGAAAACGAGCTTCTGCAAAACTGTCTGTTTGTCCATCCTAATTAGCCAATCATCTTTTTGCTTCTAAATGCTAATGTGAAAAAAAAAATTTAATGGTGGCAGAGCAGAATTAAATGGCATTCTTTGCGACATTTGAAGGAAAAAAAGAAAAGATTGAATCATAGTTTCAGATGTTTTTGTTTAAGGTCTGCCTAAAATTTATGTTGTTTCTTTATTTTGCAGGACATGACCATAATGTTTCATCTGTAGCCATCATGCCCAACGGAGATCACATTGTTTCAGCTTCAAGGGACAAAACTATAAAAATGTGGGAAGTTGCAACTGGGTACGAAAGACAAGCATTTTTAAAACTACAGTGCTTTTTGTCTGTTTTGTTTTGAACTACTCTGATGCCTTAATATAATTTCTTATCCATTAGCTACTGTGTGAAGACCTTCACAGGTCACAGGGAGTGGGTCCGCATGGTGCGACCCAACCAGGACGGCACACTGATAGCCAGCTGCTCCAACGATCAGACGGTCCGCGTTTGGGTTGTGGCCTCCAAAGAATGCAAGGCTGAGTTGCGGGAGCATGAACACGTGGTGGAGTGTATCTCCTGGGCACCGGAGAGTGCCTATCCCACCATCCTAGACGCCACAGGCTCAGAGGTAAAGAAATGGTGTTAGTTCTTTGATGTACCTAATGGGTACCTTGAAAGGGTAAATGTTTTTAGATGCATTAACAGAATGCATCTAAATTGTGATCTGATTTGTGAGGGGCCCAAAGAGTCCCACCCCTATTAGGTTTCTGTGTACTGAAGTGGCGCTGTGGGGTTCTGCTGTCTGGGGGCAGAAACTCAGAACTCTGCTCACGTTGCATTTGCTGACGTCTGTTTGGTAACTGATCATCAGGTGCTGTTTGGTCTGAATTACCATGAAAAGATAAGAAACTAGAACAAAATCTGATTTAACGTCATAATTTACTGTCAGCTGTAACCAAGCAATGCAGTAAGTAACACATCTTCACTAAATGGGATGCTTGCTGACCCATAAATATGCAGAACTGTCAATCTTTATTAAACCAGGTGCTGTCAGTCTTTGACTGAATAAATGGTCTTTCGTCAGCAAAACTAACGTTTGTTTTGTCACCAGACAAAGTTGATGCTGTAATGTCTTAAAGTCGTGCTGTGTTAGATGATCTTCCTCCACATGTGCAGCCTTGTTGTGGATCTCATACAACACAGTTTAGACTAACATTAACCTTAACAGCTGGAAATGATCAATGTGTGTAGATAAACAGGCTGAATAACCACATGGCCTACAGTCAGATCAGACCCCTTACGCCTTGTGATCTCCAGCGTGTACAATTAAAGCTTTGACAGATGAAAATAGGTTGTTTTTGCTTGCAGCAATTGTCCTAGTCTAACATGTGCTCTCTTGCACAGAAGCTTGATTTTTGGTGTAAATTTAGATGCAGCTCTAGTGTGGTCAACCATGAGCGTAATTAACACTGATGGTTTTCTTCAAATGGGTCAAAAACACCAATAAAACACCCACTTTTGTGCGCTAACCTGTTCCAGCTTGAGTGCACACCTCACCTGCTCACATCTGTGATTGTCACCCTCTTATTCAGTCTTTCTACCCTAACGTAACAAGTTCTCATAGCAAATTGAAACAATGACCCATTAAACTGTAATAGCTTAATCAGTTGTTTTTAACATTAATACTTGCGATCATGACGTGATCCGTTCCGCCACCATTATCACTCTTTGATGTGCCCGCTTGGGTCTTTGTCTGTGATTTGCAGGCCGGCATGTTCTTTTACTGTAGTAAACACAGCAACCACAGACAATAGAAGCGATTCTGCCCCCAGCAGTTTATACATTTCATTGCAGTTACGAATTAACATTTACATGGTTAAATAATACAAATAGTTTCCATTAAAATTCAATTAGGACAGCTTCCCCAATTGCTAATGCTCAGCTACACCTGCTTGTGTTTTAGTGAGTGAGTTAGTGGGCAGGTAAAGATCATTACCTGCAATCTTTCTTTTTATTGGAATTTTTCCCTTTGTTCCTCCCCATGCATAAATGGATTACAGGTGAGATTAGTGTTTTTTCTTTTGTAGGAAAATGTGAACAAAAACTCTTAAGCCACCTTTTCATAAAACTTTGTCTTTTAAAGGTTTTGTGAAGTTTTTTTTTCCTGCCAAGTGGGGTTTCCAGAACATAAAATATACCACTGAAAGTACTTCAGAAGAATATGGATATGACTGATATTTGTTGAATTTTCCTGTATTTTCTACCTGACCAGACCAAGAAAAGCGGTAAACCTGGACCCTTCCTGCTGTCTGGATCAAGAGACAAAACTGTCAAGATGTGGGACGTTAGCATTGGCTTGTGCCTTATGACACTGGTAAAATCACACCTTCCTCACAATGACTTTCGTTTTACTTATGTTTACTTGCACTCTAATAATAAATGTGTTGAAGGAAAAGTTTTTGCTTCGTAAACTGATCCATGGATTCTTGCCTCATAGGTTGGGCATGACAACTGGGTGCGTGGCATCCTCTTCCACCCTGGAGGCAAGTTTATTGTGACCTGTGCAGATGATAAGACCTTAAGGATCTGGGACTACAAGAACAAGCGCTGCATGAAAACTCTGAGTGCCCACGAACACTTTGTTACCTCTCTGGGTAAACATATGACTTAATCCCTGTTTTGATGGCATGTGTTAATAGATTGCTTTCCCTTCTTTTGAAGATTTGAATTTATTTTCTTCCCCTTCAGATTTCCACAAGGCTGCTCCCTTTGTGGTCACCGGGAGCGTAGATCAAACAGTAAAAGTATGGGAGTGTCGCTGATTTGGACCTCGGAGGATTGGACCACCATCCTGATTTTACCCAGACACTCTTCTGGACCCCACCCTCCCTTTTTCCCCACCTCTCCTTTCATCCTAATACCCACCACCCAACCATCCCCATCACCTTACCTAAAACTCACCCCACACATCTTCATCTCCTTCAGCTGCACTCAACACCATAATTTACCCTAAGCGCTCTCTGGTCCAATAACTTTTTTTTGTCCTCTATTGTAAATTATTCCTGGATGTAGATTGAGCTAATAAATGTTACACACGACAAAAAAAAGTATTCTTGCATGGTAATCCAAAATTGTATACTGTAAATTTACATAACGTTTGTTTAGAAGTACCATAGGTTCAACACTGGGCTGAGCGTCTGTCACACAGCCTTACCAACCAACCTGAAGGCAGATGTTTACGACTGGGTGTGAAACGTAGGGCACTAAAAAAAACAAAAAACTGATAATTTAAGAAATGACAGTGTCTTTATGTGTAAAATTTATTTTTGTTTATTTTTGTATTTAGGATTTTGTTTCTTTTGTTGTTATTCCTGCTCCTTCACTGTCGTAGTCTGTTGGTGCCTCGCTTGGTGGTACGTTTGAGAGGCAGACAGGAAAAGCGTATGAGACGTCCATGGGGCTTCGTTATCGACATAATCTGTAGCTTTATAACATCACTTCATGAGTGTGCATACTTTCTCTTCATGTGGAACTAGGTTATATTTTAATGGCTGTATATACAAATGTTTCATACTGTTGTCCTTGGACCTGGGTGGGCTTGAACAGCTTTGTACTTTATGTTTTATTTTGTCCTCGGTGGCAGATAAACCATTGCTGAGCTTTAGATAATTTGTCCAGTTTATAAATAAAGTGGACGTGTGAGGCTTTTTGCAAGAAGCTGTCAGCGGCTCGCTTTAGGACATCAAACTGAAACTTTCAATGTTGCGTAGGCAATGTGAGTATTGATGTGAAATGGTGTCACTGTGGGATCTAAACACAAAATTTATCTAAAACTAATCTGTGGAAGAGATGCAAAGTCAAAGTGAGCCCACCCCCTCCTTCCCCACCCTGGTTTAATAACTGGGATGCGCAGAGATCTTTAATTTCTAAGTATGTTTTGCAGAATAAAATGATTTTGAGAAAAAAAAAAACATTTTAAAAATCTTTTAAAAAAAAGAACCTGAGGCTTTATAGATGCACAGTTGTTAGAAGGTCGCTGGATCGCCTCCCAGCCTTTCTGGGTGGAGCATGTTCTCCCTGTCTGGGTTTTACTCATGGGTTCTCTGGCAAAAACATGCGTGAGGTTAATTGGCAACTCTAGATTTGTCTGTAGGTGTGAGTGAGAGTATGAATGGGTTTCTTGTTCGCCTTGTTGGACAGGAGACATGTCCAAGGTGTCCCCTGCCTCTTGTACAGAGACGGCTGGAGACGGGCACCTGCTGCCCCTGCGACCCGGAAAGCAAATAGTGGGTTAAAAAAAATGGATGAATGAGAAAACTAATAGGAAATGCAAACATAGCCTGTTATTATGAGATTTGGCAGTTTTGTGTAATGGCACTAATTGATGAGGTGGATGAGTTTGTTTGGAATTTGCCACCTGCAGACATGCCAGGTGGTGCGTTTATTCTGTGTGAGATTTGAGGGTTGTCTTGGATCAGAAGCGGGACAAAACCCCCACCTGTATAAATGTTTTTCTCACACCTTCAGTCTGAATCGGAGAACCAGGCCCATCAACAATTACACTTTACGTCATAAGACAGCAACAAAAACATCCTGCCTCTTACCTGTTTCTGATGAGCTGATTTGTTAAACTTGCACATCCCTGTTTTCTCCGAAGCTTCGTTCGTTCAATGACGTTGATACAAACGCGAAACGGCTTTTTTCTGATTTCATTCCAGTAAAGAATTCCACCACTCGTCTCGGCTTCTTTATTGCGAGTTTTTCCCTCCTCGCCCGTGCGCTGGATGTGGTGACCTGCTCCTTACCTAGCGGCTGCTGTGAACTTACCTGACCTGTCAATATAGCACTGCATCCAGAGGCAGAGCTGTCGGGAAAAAGTCTCCTAAAAGATCTGAGCTTTTACATGGGACTGACTGGTTTGATAAAGTGACTGTACTCACTGTTGCTCAGGAGAGCACTAATTAACCTTTTTTGCCAAGAGTTGAATGAGGTCAGCAGTGATGTTTTCTGACTAATAGAAAAGGTAGAAACAATGTATCCAAAACTGTTTGAAGCGACTTTTGTGGTTGACAAGCTTCAGTTCAGACAGCTCTGCTGTTTGGTTTGTCGGCAGGCTGGTTTGTTGTGTTTGATGGAGTATTTACAGCCTCTGTCTTCTGTAAATACTATGGGTCTGTGGCAGACTAGGATGCACCCCAAAATAAAAATCCTCTCTTTTTACTGGTGTCTCCCATTGTTAAGTACCTCCATTTAAAAGGTTTGATTAGAATTTATATTCTATAATCTTTGCCCAATGTATCTGACATGAAGACTTTTGATGAAGCGAGAATGGGTTACATTTGGCCAATGGAGATGCCTGTGTGTTAAATGTTCTAGATGAGGCCAAAAATGGAGACATTTGTCCATCTGTTCGTACAATCTGGTCCATCTTAAAACATTGACACAATGACAAGTGGGTCTGCTCTGGATCATGCCGGAACACAACATATAAATTAAAAACTTGTTCCCCCTCTTGCTTTAAATCAAGGAAGGAGGTCAGGCTGATGCTTGTTTTGTTATAATCGGTGATAAGAAAAGAAAAATCTCAAACAGAAACTGCTGTTTGTTTGCAAGTACAGATGAAAATCTAGACTTTTGTTGGTCCAAAGTAATCCCTGTGCTACTGCGGTTGGGTGCCTAAAACGACTGACGGGCAGGTTTTAAATGTCTGTGGGTGGTTTCTCGCTGGCCTCTGTTCCCCCCTGTCCCGCCCTCTCCTCTGTAAGCTGCCCGTGAACCACATCTGAGGGCTTCAGACTGCACAACAAGAGAGCTCATGATGTTTTGCCACTTTATGGTCTCACTCTTCACTCAACAAACTGTTAACAATATACCTGGATGTCATTATTGTTTGCGATATAATAAAAGAAGAAAATCTGCATTTGTGTGTTCTGCTCATTATTTTTAATTCTAGATCATGTTAATGATCTGTTTGAGGAAACCAAAAAGATGTTTTAACCCTAAACAATGTTAGGTTTACAGTTTGAACTAAACACACGATTATTCCTTGACACATCTTTTTGCTTTCCACTTCTATCTTTGGTTGTTATTTATGGTGTGCTAATCTTTGTTGTAAAGAAAATTAATAATGGAAGACAAGAAGTCTGCTAAGCAATGTTCTGTGTAAAAGCTACATTTATGACCATTCTCTTCATTTTGTTTAAAAATGATATGCAATCAATTAAACAATCCAGAAGTACCTGCAAAAATCAACCATTTTTAACTGAGAAAAACACCAACAAAATATGGCATATAATTTCTGAATGTTTTGCAACACGTCTGGCAGAATTCTGTTAATATGATTAGGCAGTACAAAAGCACGGTCATTTAAAAAATATTTTCACCTTCATTGTGCTTTCATTAAGCTTTCACCACAGAATGTTCTTGATTTTTTTTAAATCAAACGTTGAATTAGGAATTGTACTGAAATAGTACAATTTTTGTTCTTATTTTAATTGTTTTAAATATGTTGCACATTACACCTTGTTGTCATGCTAGTCAGTGGCATGGCGTTAAAACAAATCTCTTCTGTGTCATATTTCAAATTATCACTTTCCATAAATGCTGCTTTTTTTATTAATTGGAGTTTATCTTTAAAGTCTAAATAAAACAATAACAAGCAAGTACAAATTTATGCTGCTGTAGCATTTTTAAGGTTATGCTTTTTGTATTATTTTTCTAAAATTTACATGATTTACCATAAATGTTCAAAAATAAATTATTTACTTATAATCACATTTTATGAAATACAAAGTAGAGTGACATCAGATCTGGTCCTATATTTTATAGGTTTTATATTTTTAGAAGAAAAATATGTCCGGTCCGTGTAACCCTTAAGTTGGACAATATACTTTAAAAGATGAAGAAAAAAAGTCAAATAAAACCGTCAATGCTCAAAACAAAAAAATCAAAAAACATTTGTAAACATTAGGATAACGTCATCGCGCATTAGCGTAGCGCGGTGACGTAAAGACGTACAGGAAGAGAGTTGCAAAAAGTGAGAATCGTTGGAACAACGGTAGTTTGTAGATAGTTGGCGTTTTTTTTCCGTCTGCTTTTGGAGAAAGAAAGAGTCAGTGTCAGAGGGGGAACATTATCAAGCTGCACATAAAGTTACTGAAAGGATAAACAGGTAGAAACATAACCTTAGGTAGTTTTAGTGTGTTGTGTTAGCTTCAGATTAGCTCCGAGTTTCTTGCGATTTGAAATGCGAGTATTTGTTCATGAGTATCAGGTTTTTACTGACCTGTCAGATATAAGAGTTTTCTGTCTTGCTGTGTAGCAGAATATTTATGAGATTCCTGCGAGTGGTGGTCGTGATCTCAGTGTTCTCCCGCTTTAAAATCAGTTTGATTTTCTCTGAATCATGTGTGTAGTTCTGCTTTATTTATGCACCGTCGTGTTTTTGTTTGTTCTTGTGACGTCAGGCCCGTCCACATGGCTCTCAACAAGTCCATGCATCCTCGGAACCGGTACAAGGACAAACCTCCGGACTTCGCCTACCTGGCCTCCAAATACCCCGATTTCCAGCAGCACGTGCACACCAGCCTCACAGGACGACCTGTGTAAGTGCACGAGCTAGGTGCGAGTCAGCGTGCTCCCGCTTGTGTTTCTATGTTTCCTCTTTTCCGCTTTTGCGATTAAGCTGATGAAGTAAATGAGGAGAATTTTTATTCGACTTTTTCTTTTACTTTATTGTTAAAAGTAAATGTACACCAATCTCAATCAGCATCATCAACACAAACTGAGATCTCTAAATCTTCGACAAGGGTGCAGGTGAGAAGACTTGTATCCTTTTTATGCACAGTTTGTGTTCATTTCAAAATTGCCCAAATTTTCCGTTTCCCCCACTTTTCCATAACTGAGCTCCATGCATTTTGTAGAATTGAGGAAGGATAACCAATAATATTCCTCTTTTATTGGGTTATGTTTGTTTTAGAGGTTGTATGAGGATTTATAGAGGTTTAACTTTACTAAAGGTTAAAGTTAAATTTAAGATAACTTGAATTCTTATTTTTGCTGGTTTACACCTTTTATTACTAACACATCTTAGAATATACTAGTAAACTGACTGATCATCAGTTTCCCCAGGGATTCCCAAAATATTCTTCACTACCCTTTTGTTTGAAGCAGTTCACACTGGTGCCTAGATTGTAATTTGCATGAACCTGTTGGCCCTTTTGTTGTTTTAACTTCTCATTACAGTTCAGTGATGACAGTTAATTAGCTTCTATTCAACTTGTCAATACTAAAAATCGTCTCGTATCATGGTGATGATGACTATAATAACCATGATAGTTGCTCAGTGATCTCACAAACTTTATGTGTAAATATAAAGAAATTTCTGCACATATTGCACAAAAAGAGAACATAGAAACAATAAACAAGCTTTATGAAAATCAAAATTCTATTAAGAAGTAGCTAAGAAAGCATGCAGGTTAATTCAAGCAGCTTTCATCAGTGCTGCCACTTCAGTCTTTCTTACTTTCTGAATACTAAAGACTTTTTGACCTGACATTTTGTTTTTCAAGTGTTCACATATGTTAGAACTGACACAGCATATATTTTTAGCTGTATATGAAGCTCTGAAGAACACATTCAGCACTGCAGGTGTTCTGGCTGACTCAGTCTGATGTTGGACAAATGATTAATAGGCAAACCAATCAGAAGATGGTTTTTTTTCCTGCTTGGTCTTATGGTTTTAATCTTATTTATTTTAAAAGAAGCTGACCTTTGTACCTAATGAAGTTTTTGCTACAGATAGTTTACTTACAGGCCTTCTCTATTTTATTTGTGCACAAAAACAGGAGCTATGAGCCTCAGAACAAACAGATTTTGTTAGATGGCGGTCGTGCTTCTCTGATTGTCCATCTGCACAATGAGGAAATCACATGTCATTTTTTTGCACATGAATGGGATGTGGTTTTAAGCATCTGTGCAACGCAGAGCGTGTTTGTGTGGGTTGGTCTTTTATGGCTGTGAAGTGTCCAGTTGGTTGTCTTGCAGTGTAGTGAGTGTAGGCACGTTTTTTTAAAAACTCACTTGATGTTGTGACAGGTGCTAATTAACATTTTGTAGCATCTGTGATTTCCTCACAGACAGAGAGATGAGGAACAAAGAGTTGGCAAAGTTTAGGTTAGACTGTCTGCGCAAAAACTACATTTTCACATTTTATTTTTTGTGATTTATGATCACACGAGCTCATGCTTATGGTTTACAATCATAAGCACGAGGATTTCTCTAGCATGGTATTTGAAAGTATTTGTATCTGTAAAGCACCTGTAAATCAGTGTCTGAAGTGGACAAATAGAGCGGTGCTCTTTTATCTCTCCCCCGCAGGTTGGACAAATGTCCATGATTTTTTATTTTGTGTGTGCTGTTGCAGTGACGGTGAAGCATCTGCAGAAACGTGGCTCCTCCTCTTCCTTCAGCCTGTCGTTCAGTCAGCAGAGGGATTAGTGAGGTTTTTGTATTTTTCAAGAAACTCATCTTCTGGGGTTTCAAGTATTTAAGCAGTGAGTGGGGGGGTTGGAGTAATCTTGGGGAGACACTCACTCAATCCTCTGAGGAGATATGGTTCCCCTCGTTTAGGGACCGCCAGTGGAGAGGACTGATAGCAGTTCAGACCAGAGGCAGTAGCAGAGACGCAGAAAGAAACCGATTAACACTCCACACACACAAATCATCTGAATGCTAGTTTGTTTCAGAATCTCTGCTCTCTGATCCAGCAGATAGTGAGCAGGGATTAAGGAGAGAAAATTATTATTAAAAATAAATAAATTAGCCTGGTTGACACCTAATTTGAAAATGTTCTATTTCACACCAGTTTTGTTCAAATGTGTATTAATAATCGTGTTCTTGGCAATGCAGGACTAATGAAGGTTATAATTAATACCCCTGGTGGCTTTAAACAGAACATTATAATTTTACAGTGACTTTTTTGGTTTGATCTGAACAGTGAACTGTGAAGAAACCCTGTTTTCTATGGTTGCACCTTTTATTTTGACATTCCTAAATCTGCAGTGTGTCCCCCTGCTCATAGAATGCAAATAATTCAATTTTAACATTTTTGCAAGCCTTGTGATTTATTTTTAGCAAAACAGCTAAAAAATGTCTACAAAACATCCAGGAAGCTCTATCCCTGATCTCCGATCAACACCTTGTTCAATTTGTTTTACTAGTTAATCTCAAAACTTGTGGTTAGTTTAGGTGATGCACTCATTGTGCTTTTGTAAGGACTTTGTGTATAAAAAATGATGGAAAGTGCTGCTAATCAGCACAAAATGTTCCCCAGTGCTCTGAGTGTTAGACGCTGAAGGTCACCTTTATGGGCAGAGATGGAGTGTGAGTTACTGTGTGTTTTCATGCTGAACGTGCAACACTGAATCCGCAGCAGCAGCATGTCCTCAGGTTTAATGCTATCTTCATCTTCATTGGTCTGAAACAAGAACTTTTCTCAGAATCCGACAGCGAAGCTCCTTCTCACCTGCTTGCCCTTTGCCTGTTTTTCTCTCGCTTGTTGTCGTAATGTCCACAGTTCAGCTGCAGAGTCTCACCACCTCATAAGTTTGAACTCTTGTGTTTGTCCCAATGCACGTCCCGTCTACAGTCCCTCGTTCGCAGCGTAAGCACGCAGCGACGTGGCAGCCGAGGCGTCAAACCTCGGGCACGCTCACGTTCCTTCTGCCATCAGCCATTGCTCCAGCGTGGCCGGATTTGCGTGCTCCCTTTCGTCTGTTTAGTAGGTGTGGTTGCCATGGAGATTGGCATTGCTGCTGCTGATGGGAGCGATCGGTCTGCACTGCACTCACACTTAGAGGGCTAAAAATAGAGTGTCGGCCTGAGCTGCTTCCATGTTTGAATATTGATCTTTATCTAATGAGAGCTGTATGTGAGAGACGGACTCATGAGTCAGTTCAGCTTTCATTTTAGGAAAATTTGAGTGCCATCCAGATATAAACTGCCCCCTTATTAGCCTGGTTCATCTACATTTTTGAAAGTGCAAATTACTTTACTGGTTTGTTTTATAACATTGCAAACTTGGTATTTGTTACACTGGGAGCTCAAGAGCTGATAAAGGTAAATAATTTTAAGAACGCAAACACAGAATAGGACAGACATATATACATATTTTAAATTTCAGTTATTGTGGTTAAAATCGCCCATACCATGACCCCTTATTGGTCAGTCGTTAATATTTTAGTCAGATTTCGTACACAGAATCTGTTGGCATAAAATATAACAGACTGGTTAAAATCTGCACTTGAAAACCCGTAAACTAGGATGCTGTTTATGTTTATTGCTGTTAATGTTTTACTTACTTGGGGAAATTAAAACAAAATCAGGATGTTTTTTTTAGCAGATGGTAAAAAAAGAGGAATGTTTTCTTCTGGTGGAAAATGCTCAAATCGACCATGTGTGGTGCGAGACGCTCCCGTTCACCAGGATGTGCCTAATTGCTTCTGCCAAGGTGCAAAGCTTTAATTACACCTATCTCACCCACTTGTTCTGCGCGACAGCTGAAACCATTAAACACGTTGAGGAGAGAAGACGGGGGACCGAACGACTGGGACTGGGAGCTGGGAGCAGAAAGTGGGAGGTCTGAGTTGAAAATCTTTGTCATCAGCAGGAGTTTGGGGGGGTGGGTGGGTAAATTGATGGGGTGCTCATCCTCCCTGTTGTCCCTTGTGTGTGTAATATGTGAGTAATGGTGCTGGGTGTAAGGAGCTGCAGCAGGTTAATGAAGTGCTGCATTAAGAGCAGTTTGGTAAATTGCTGTCAGGTGGCCTTTGAAGTAAAACAAGCAGAGCAGCAAGACAAGACGCTAAAGAGAAAACAACCTTGATTTCATACAACCTTTAAAGCTCTTGTCTCCATTTGTAATGACAGCATTATATTTATTAGATTAAATGTAAAAAAATGGAAACTTGGCAGCGTCTGGATGTCACGAGCAGTATCTTTAAACCTTTAGTTTTGCATTAAATAAAAAGATTTAAAAGTTGAAATATAATTTTTGTTTATCTTGAATTCAATAGAAATGAATGAAAGAAAACGTGATTTTGAAAACATCACTGAACCTTAAATTTAACTGTGCTTTTCTGTGTGTTTCTAAAAAAAAAAAAAAATCGGTGACGATGCGTGGTATGAAATTTAACATTTTCAAAATCACATTTTTCGACTCATTCAGCGTGAACTTCAAAGAGCCGGAGGCGGTGCGAGCGCTGACCTGCACCCTGCTGAAGGAGGACTTCGGTTTGACCATCGAGATCCCTCTGGAGCGCCTCATACCCACAGTTCCTCTGCGCCTCAACTACATTCACTGGGTGGAGGACCTCATCGATGGCCAGAAGCAGCCACGCAGGGGCATCGACATCGGTATTTTCCACGCTTCATTTATCACTGCCTGCACATAATATAACACAGATTGGTGATGGAGTCACTAAGGCTTATTTTAATATTATGTCTTAATTCGGTAATGACAGGGCAGGTCTGTGTATTTACGATTTGGGTCAGTCCATCCAGCACACAATCTGAGTCTTTTCCTTGCGTTCCCGATTCTGTCTGCCAAATTCAAGTTCACGTCAGTCAGAGAAATTACACACTTTGTGATCTCCCTGCAAATGTGTGTGTGGTCTTTAGGACTTCAGGTCACCGAATTTTGACCCTGAAGCTTTTTAAAAGCAGACTGAGGCTGTCTTCCCTCTGATGGATCACCTCTGGTCATCTTTTTTGTAGTGGATGTATCTCTGCCTCAGTCTGGACTGAATAATGCAGCTTATTAGCTACAACTGATTTAATTATCACCACTGGAGCTGACATTTATTGGCCACTAAGGCTAAGATATTTAGGAAGACATCAGCTCCCGTGCTTTTTACTTTAAACATCACTGCATGTTTTTCTTATTATTCCCTGATGGCCACAGTAAATCCTGACAGTGACAGATTAATCTCTTTCAGGTGCTATGAGATGTGTTTCCTGTTTCCTCAGGCACCGGAGCGTCTTGTATCTATCCTTTACTGGGCGCCACAATGAACGGCTGGTACTTCCTCGCCACCGAGGTGGATGACATCTGCTTTGACTACGCCAAGAAGAACGTGGAGCAGAACAATATGTCTGATCTAATTAAAGGTGAGTCTGGTTTAAATCAGTGGTTGGTTTTCACCTTTTTTGACAGGGAAGTGTCTTTGCTTTTACTTTAGATTGCAGGGATCCATTTAAGCTTTTTTTCTGCTCAGACTAGTTGTTAGTCTAAGATTTAAGTTCAGTTTTTCCCAAATTGGGGTCATTTGAAGAGCTGTCAACAACAGGTAAGATATGCATTGTTTATAACATTTCCTCATTCCCCAGAACCTGGCTTTAAAAGGTCCATTGCTAACAGCACAATTTTGAAGTTCTCTCATTATTCTTTTACTTTTCCAGTGGTAAAGGTCCCACAGAAGACGTTATTGATGGACGCTTTAAAAGAAGAAACCGAAATCATTTATGACTTCTGCATGTGCAACCCTCCTTTTTTTGCCAACCAGCTCGAAGCGAAGGTAAAGTGTTCCCCGTCTTCTACATTTTAAAAGATTTTACTCGATCTGAGTGTTTCAGCTCTTCAAGTTCTTTCTTTAAGTATATTCAGCTCTTGTTTTAAAGGCCAGAGCAGCTCAGACGATAAACACAATTTGTTTATGCGATTCTAATAGGCCTCTAATAGGATTTCATCCTAATCTCTGTCTTGCTGCTCTCCCCCTCTCCTTCTCTCTCTCTCTCCAGGGGGTGAACTCCAGGAATTCTCGGCGACCTCCACCCAGCTCGGTGAACACAGGCGGAGTGACTGAGATCATGGCAGAGGGAGGTGAACTGGAGTTCGTCAAGAGGATCATTCATGACAGCCTGCAGCTCAAGAAACGTCTCCGGTGAGGAGGAAAAAAAGACCAAGACGTTATTATCATTTTTGTTCAGTTTCATCTAAATCTTAAATTTTAAATCTAAACTTTAAAATATTTTGTTGGATGGCCGAGTGTGCCGCATGTCTGATGGATTTGAAGGGGTTTGGAGGGGTGTAAACGGTTGCTGAGAGCTCCAGTAAAGAGCAGAGTTGAAGAGGTGAAATAGGCAGATGGATGGCTGCACACTGATGAAGTTGTCATCCTCAGTTGCTGGAGTGATTCTGGCACACACTCACCTCGTGCTGCATCCGGGAGCCCACAGGGAGCAGCTGTGTTTGGGTTGATGGGTGGGGGGGTGTCACTAAACCTTCTCCCGCGCTAGCAGGGTTGTCACCGAGGCAGCAGAGTGAGACCTGGGCAGAGTGGAGCCATTAAAACTAATTAGACATGTCACACCTGC
>JAVKLF010000063.1:10392113-10403380 GCA_034783495.1 Millerichthys robustus | reverse complement strand
CGTAAACTGGAAAAAGCTCAGAAGCCTCTGTCTTTCACGCTGCCGGAGGCTGGACTGAAGGAGCTCCTGGCCAAGACCTCGTCTGCAGGCTGCAGCTCTGTGGATGGCGTCACCTCTCTGCTGGAGAAAACACTCACTGAGCTGAGGGTGAGCTCTACATCCATCCATACATACATCTACTGAATTCCTTCGGTACTACCGTTTCACGTAAAATCAAACGGTAACATGTTTCGATACCTAAACGCATCTTGTGACATGTCATGAATGCAGATTTGCACGCACAAGAGCATAATAACGTCGGTAGGCGTTGGTACAGCCAACAAAGTAAGCAAGGGTTTGCTTAAAATGCGGACAGAATCGCAGAATTTACCAAACAAAATGAAATCCAGTAATGAATAACAAAATGTTACCGTTTGTAGGTTTTATGTTTCTTTATGAGACATTTAATGTTAAGTTCAACTCAGATTTACAGCTACAACTCCTGCATCCTTTAGCGACTCGTCTGCAGCCAGCAACACGGGAGAGCAAATGTTTGAAACATTTCTGATGTTTCTGTGTGGTGCTCCTCAGGTGCTGCACAAACGAGTCCCTTGCAAAAAACAAGAGCAAAGTCTCTTTCTGACCGCAGTGGAAAATACGTGGATCCACGGACGACAGAAGAGACGTGAGCAGAAACGTCAGCTGCGCGAGCTTCCCAGAGCACCTCACTGTGCCGGAACCAGTTCTCAAACCAGCGTGACGACGGCTGCTCCAGGATCACAAACTTCTTCCAAGAACCAACCCCTCTCTGCAGAGAACAGCAACAGACAGGACAACAATCTCAAGACGACCTCAACTTCAAACGAGACAAATAGAGAGGGAACAAAAAGCACAGCTGGAGAGCTAGAAGAAGTGTCAGAAAATGCAGCAGGTGAGGATGCGGACATGGAGTCTGCCTGCACAGAAACAGGACAGGAACCAGATGCTGCAGGTGAAGCAACCCCCGTACAGTCCCAGATCCACAGTTCTATCGACCACTTCCTGTTCAAGTGTGTCCTGAATGTGATTCCAGAGGAGAGAGATGTTGTGGTTGACATGCACTGGGTTGAAGGTCAGAACAAAGATCTGATGAACCAGCTGCGCACCTACCTGAGGAACACTTTGTTAAAATCTGTGGCCAAAGTTTAATATTCAGAAAGCGAACACACACTTTTTAAAGAGGTGAAGTAATAATTTTACCAGAGATTTGTATTTTTCCTAAAGATTTTAAAAGTAGATTTATTTTCTTGCTAGTTTCCCTTTAAAGGTATTTCAGATGTACAACAATACTTTGTTCCAAACGTTTGGAATAAATGTACATTTATTGATAGCGTACCGGCACACTTCATGTTGATTGACATTTTTTCATGCAGTACTTTAAAATCACCACAGGAGGGTGCAAGTGTTTCCCATCATGATGTGTTTTGCGTTTTTTCCAGTTTCATTTGTTATAGTTTGTCATCCAAGTCAGACCCAGACTTGTACAACTGTATTTTAAAATCAAATCAAGAACATGCAACTCTTGAAGGATTATGCAGTTTTTCCTGCACTTTTGAGGACTTTTAGCAAGCGTGCTCTGTTACCGTTTTGCTGTAGGTCACATACTTCGTTGGTAAAGTCAAGTGAATACCAGGAAAACTGACTTAAACATCCAAAGTGATTTGCACGTACACGTTCAACTACTGCAGTCATAAACAAAAACACACTTCCTGCTGGCACAGCATGTCCTGTAGTCATGGCTGGACTTTGACTCCACTGGCAGTGGTGTGTGTGTGTACTTGTGGGTTTTACTCTTTTTCTGGCCTTTTCTGTGGTTATCACCTACCTTGTCAGGACCTGTAATCCTTATGGTGATCAAAGCCAGGTCCTATAATGGAACGTCATTATTTGGATTGGTTTTTAGGTCTAAGCTGTGAGCTGAATTAGGGTTAAAGGTTAATCATACGGTGCAGAGGCAACGGAAATGAATGGAACTTAATACAATGTCCAAATAAGGATAGGAATACGAATGTCATGTGATACCTGGGAAAAGTGAAACTTATTTTCTCATTTCTCCTTTATTAAAGTTTTGGTTTGAATTAAAGCAGCAATTTCTAATCACTAAAAGCTGAGGTTACAACAGTTTTTCCAAATATAAATTGTAAGTGCAGATCAAATAACTTTATTTAGTTATCACAAATATATAGCAGTTTAACATAGTTTCATGAAACAAACGTTTTTTTTCTCAAAATGAATTGGAATTGTCTAAAATATTAAAGTGACAGGAAAGCTAACGGCGCTAGTTGCTAACTATTATATTAATGACGTCACTCCAACAGAAAAACAGCAGGGAGTCGAAGAAGCCCGCGATTGACACATTACACCTCAGTTTTACCACCCGAGGCGCGAGCTGTTCCGTGTTTTGGCTTCTTCTCTCTCCCCTCTGCTTCTCCGGCGGGGAGGGCGTCTCTCCCTCCCTCCCTTCCTCTCCCTGTGGGCGGATACAAACGCTGCATGATTCACAAACCGTATTTGTTCGTACTACTTGGAGCGCCATCTTGTTTGTAACTCCTCTCTACGTAAGGGGAGAGTTAGACCGAGGGAGGGTGTGAGGGCGACGGGGGGTGGGGGGGTTCGGTTACCGTTTGTTCCATCTTTAGACTGGGAACTTCTCCCTGTACTGTAAGGACACATACAGGCGCACGACGCCGCGCTGCTTTTCTCTTAAAAAGTACAACCAGTCCTCGTCACTGGACAGACATGAGCATCGAAACGCTCCTGGAAGCTGCCAAGTTTCTGGAATTGCAAGCCCAGCATCAACAAAGAGCACGTGGTAAGTTTATATTTCATTTTCAGTACATTTTATACCTTTCCTGGCGCAACTCAGTAAACTGACTGTGCGTGAAATTTTAAGTGATGAAAAGAAGAGTTGCGAGAAATGACGTGCAGCAACTTAGTTGGACTTTTATGTTCGGTATTTTTTTTTTGTAAGAGGATAATTTAGGTAGATTCGAACTCCTTTTGGTTTCCCGGAACAGTTTTTGTCTCATTTCGTTAAATATGAAACGAGAGTTAATTCTGCTGCAGCGTCACCGCATTAATAAACCCGACTACATGGTTAAACATTCAACACGGCAGCATTACTGTAAACTTCCCACGCCTGTCTCTACCTCTCACACCCCTGATGAATATACTTATTAAGGCTGTAATATTTATAATCCGAGGACCGAAACATGGAGGGATTAAGGGCGGTGGCGCAGGGAATGCCAGCGCGCTTTTATATAATGACCCGACGGGGATCAAGTGTCTGCTTAACATACATCTGTGCACCTGCGGTTAAATATATCAGCTGTAGTTCTTCTGTCCAGCTGTGAATATTTGACTACTTCTTTCTCGTTTGAAAACGATTAAAAAAAGGAAACGAACTCCTCCTTTTAGGCGCTCTTGGGGGGCTTTGAACGTCTGTTGGTGACGCACTATCAACAAAACACGCCCAAATGTTTTAACGTCGGTTACTCCGCCCCTTTCACCACGTGCGCGCTTGGGCAACCCCGCCCAGAGATCGTTTTAAGTGAAGATGAGTCACTACGTTGTGTTATCGGGATGGAAAAAAAACAGCAGCAGTCTAACGCTACATTTAAAAAAATATATATTGTAAATTCTCTTTGAAACAGGTTGACTAGAATGCTGTACAAAAAGTATAATAACAAAACACAAAAGTCCAGTAAAAGCAGTATAAACAGTTAGCTAAAAGATAATATTTAAATTTCTAAAATTATGCAACTGAAAACTGAGAATAGGAGTGGTGATTGTTGACCTTACACATCTAGGTCATTACACTTACAAAGGCTTGTAGTTTATTCTCATTGAAGGCATAAAGTTCTTTTTAGCATATGTAACTAATATCTTTTTTTTATTTACGGTATTTATTAATTTAGGCCATCTAGTGGGACGACAGAAGAACAGTTGGCATGTTGACTCACAGCTAGGTCACAAGTTCACCTCTAGGCCTTTCTGTGGGAAGTTTACATGTTCTACCTGTGGGTTTCCAAAACCATTCATGTTACATTTTTGGTAACTAAATTGTTCCTAGATGTTAATGAGAGAATGCACGATTGGAAAGGTAAACACAGGTGAAAATGATAAGAATAAATGAAAATAAATACGGTCTGTGTATAATCTGCATAACATGAAAAACAGCATAAGTCCTTGAGGAGCTTTATAGTTGACAGGGGCTGTTTATAAAAGAGACATTTTATCATGTTTTCTTTTTAACAAAGCAAACTCCTGCACCTGTATTTATATTTTTAAAAAATGCTTAAAAGGCTTGCAAGTTGAAACACAGCCCACTTTAGTTTTTGTGAAACAAAGGAAGTGAAACTGTTTTAACTGCACTTAAGACACCAGTGTAGGTGTCATTCAGACCACAGATCTGTCCAAGCTGGCTGTTAATGATGTCCCTGTGCTTACAGACGACCGTCACGTGACGCCTTATGTATAAATTAAACACACTCACTCTGTGCTGTTTTCCTTGTAATCATTTTAAATCTTGCATGTTTTACCATTACAAATGCGTTACCACTTAGGTTTGCCTTTAGATCTTTTTTATTGATTTTTTTGTCCATTATGTGTAGAGGAGTTATCTGCAGTTCTCAGAAAAGTGTCAGAGTGAGCACTCCTGTCTGCTCCTCCTCCTCTCTGCTGCAGTGGATCAGGTCACTGTGTGGATTAAAGTAGGCCAGTGTCTCTGCATTACGCAATCCTTCTGGTTTTTAACATAAACAGTGTAGCTGTGGATTTCTCTTCTCATTCCAACATAAAATTATAATTTTTGTTGAACAATGGGTCTAATGTTAGCCTACAGTTAGCCGAGCCTTTTCTTTGGGTTTCTTGTGAAGCAAAGTTTTGTCTGCGTGACTTGCAGTGTGATTATTAAATGTTTGTCTTAATCATTTAGAGCAGCATAGCTTTTCTCTGTCCTTCTCTTGAGCAAAGCATTGTTTGTGTGAACTGTTCCTTCAAATAAACAGCTTGTTTACTTTTATTTTTAGCTGTAAAAGTTTTGATTTGTGTGCGATTGCAGATGCAGGTTTTCAATGTTTCTAAACTTTGAACCCTTATCAGCTAGAAAAATACAATTGTGTTAGATTTTACACAGCAGGAGGCTGTGGGGTAAAATGTCTCATACACACTACTGGAACAAGGATTAATTACTGCACGATGCTCCTCTAGTAAGACAAACACC
Source organism: Millerichthys robustus (assembly GCA_034783495.1). Classification (NCBI taxonomy): domain Eukaryota; kingdom Metazoa; phylum Chordata; class Actinopteri; order Cyprinodontiformes; family Rivulidae; genus Millerichthys; species Millerichthys robustus. The sequence goes on along the minus strand of JAVKLF010000063.1, from coordinate 10,398,138 downwards.
TTTTGGCAGTGTTGTTCAGTAATCATGCACACTTCATTTTTGAAATTTAAAGACGCTTTCATCTTATAAATGCAGACAAAGGTATAAGTATAAATCAGAATGTATTTCATCTCCAAATGGAGAAACAATCTTTGTCATCATCTGAGTCTTTATTCATTATTACTTCTGTCTCAATAAGCTGCAGCCCGATTTGTGTCTGAAATCATCTTCCACAGGCTATAGGTGAGATTTGTTGATGCTGCCTGAAGCAAAAACACACACTTGAAATGTTACATATTTTACACGGTGTTCTGATTTGCAATGCTTGTATTGGGTGGAAATGCACCTTGGAATATATTTGTTTTACTCTGAATTGTTTTGTTAGTTTTTTTATTGATGCTGTTAGCCCAAACTAGGGTTTGTTTTGTTTTCTTCCACAGAGGATGAACTGAAGGAAAAGCTTCATCTGCAGCAGAACACGGAGTATATTTATCCTGATGTGAACTATAACCCAGTAGTCCACATCAACAATGTTTCTAAAGCAGAAGAGCTTCGTGCTGAGTTTCGCCAAGCACCTGTACCCTCCTCCCTGCCTCCCCCTTCTGTGCCCGGCGCTGTCATCCCCATCCCAGTCGTCACCCCCAATCCCACAGCTTCACCCCCTCAGCTTGTAACCAAACTTTCACCTCCAGCCGCTCCTTCGCTGGCCTCCCCTCAGAGAGACCTTCACTCCCCTCTGGAGCCAAGTGCCGCAGCTCTGCTGTGCTCCCCACCACCCACAACGGATCACCCAGCCTCTGAAGGGACAACCAACCACAGACAGAACCACCAGCATCACTCGCATCTCACTCACCCCACCAACACCACCAAACCGCTCCAGCAAACACCTCATCAGCTGGTTCGGTGCTATCCTGGTTCAGTCGTCTCAGCCCCTCAGCACCATGCCTTACTGCCCCATCCGGGTCCTGTGCTTCAGCCCGCTCCCCTTCAGAATGGCCCCATCAACCGGGAAAGTCCTACTGAAGACAGCCGCCAGCTGGACAACAAGAAGAGGCCTGGAGGGTAAGTCAGGACCGGTTACCTTAACATTTGTGAAACAAAGCTGCATAAAACTATGACTGTTTTCTGTTGGTTAGTTTTTGCTCAGATGTCCATAATGATGAGACTTGACTGTAAATTAGTCGTATTTATACATCATTATAACAGAGTGATGTATAGATTCTTTGACTGAACATTACATTTGTTACTCTGGTTCTGCAGGGCGGGCACGAGAGAAGTGCACAACAAGCTGGAGAAGAACAGGTGAGTTGAACTTGTCTGTTTCAATACAACTGCAGTAGTTACCTCCTGTACAGTTCTTTGTAATCAGCAGATTGTATTAAACACTAAAAAGATGCATCTCCACTTATCTAAAGCCTGCTCTCTGTCTTCGCCAGGCGAGCCCACCTGAAAGAGTGCTTCGAGACGCTAAAGAAGAACATCCCAAACATCGACGAGAAGAAGACCTCCAACCTGAGCGTGTTGAGAAGTGCTCTGAGATACATTCAGGTGAGGGACAAAGCTCATACCTTTACCATTTTTTTATTAGACAGATGTACATTTTTAAGGTTTAGTCCAGGTTTTAGCTCTGGCACGTACTTAAAAACTCGTAAGTTTTTACTGGCACATTATTAACCGCCCGTGTACAACGTTCATGTTTGAGTAGTCTGCCAGGACTCGTGTGTATGTGCAGTTGTGCTCTGGATTGCTACAAAACAATGTAATGTCAGTGTCCTTAAGAGTTGGCAGAGCTTTAAACTGCAGCGTTAGAACCAGAGGGAGGGGCAGAACAAAAGCTTCCAACGTAACGTGGGTTGTCGTTCCTGTCAGACCCACAAGACCAGAATGAGACAACCATTTTTATTTCAATCTCTGACTTCTACACAAAACATCTAGTTGCTTCTTCTGCCTGCTTCACTTGAGCTGGAGTTTTCTCATCAATTGTATTTTGGTGTAATTTGCGCCCCAGTTAAGCAGTCGGCACGTGACTCATCGTATGTTAGAGTCAGGCTGTTTCTGTAAACCGCCAGTGCAAAGGTCCACCTCTGGCCCAGTTTTCAAACATTAAAAATTGAAGAGGACGGTGTGCTGCTGACGTGATGCTCAGAGAAGCAGCGGTCTGGTTCGTCCCCTCTGTGGACTCTCAGGGGAAAACTAGGACATCATGGATGATACCCAGCTCACAGCCCAGTGTCCCTTCAAATGTCCATTTCTGTGTGATTTGGCAGCCTGTTGTTTATCTGGTAAATTCACGTACTCGCCTTTTCCTTCTTAAGACTAAGTGTTTAGTTGTAGACTGTTAATAGTCCAAGTATAATGGGTCATAAAAGTCTTTGTCTTTTATTTTGTGCGTGTTGTTTTCCCCTGACTGGGTAGATGAGAGAGTGACAGGAACTGATAGAATCGTGCACGCCGTCATATTTCCACACCACTGATAAAGACGCGTGTCCTGCCTGCGTGTGTCCCCCCCGCCCCCGTCCTTGTCCTCCTCAGTTGCCAAAGGGAGGACGAGGACAGGGGAGGAGCAGTGCCCACACAAAAACACACAGCTCAGAACAGGGACACATGCTAAGAGGCTTTGGACTCAGCAACTCCATTCATTTATGTTAAATGTGTCATTTGCAGATGAAAATGAAAACCGTGGCTGAACTGAATTATAAACTTGGTTAGCATCTTCAACGTTCAACTTCCTCATTACATCTAATCTCACAATGACTCAGAACTATGAGGAAATGTAGAACATGCAGTCAGGTTACTGCATCACGACTGTAGTGTGTTTGTTTTCGGTGAAACTACACACACATATGTATTTTTATTATTTTTGTTTTTTTTTAATCTGATGCATTTTGCTCCTGAATGTCTTCTTGTGAGGTTGCAGCGTAGAAAGCTGAGACTGTAAAGTAAGCCGATGCATTAGCACGCTTCCTCTCCTCCTCACTTCACTCCCCCTGAGCTTTTTTTTTTCCTTTCCTTTTTTACGGCCACATGAGCAGCGAGCACATGGCTAGCCAGAGCTGCAAGAGGTCACTCCCCCGTGCTAGGCCCCCGCCCAGCTCTGCAACAGGCACGACTCGCTGCGCCGCCAGGCTTAGCTGCCAGCAGCAGGGAGGGAGCGTGGAGCGTTAAACACATGGCTCAGCTTACTCCACTCCCTGACCCAACTTGTTCCTCCACCACTCCATTCAGAACGCCAACCTGAAATGCGTTAACATAAGAATGCACATGGAATTGTTACTATTTTTAGAAAATCTTGTGTTTTCATACACTCTATACTCATTCAGCTTCCGGTGATACAATGCTGTTAGATTAATAACGCCACTTTACGTAGCATCAGCTTCTTTGAGTATGTTTTGAAGTAGCACCACATCAGAAATGTTTCACATCATGACAACACAGCTAAAATAAGTCGTGCAGTAATCTGGACCTTTAGCCACTTGGTATTTAACTAAGATGAGGTAACTAGGCCAGCTATGACTTAGAAAACCTCGCACATAAGTAATGAATTACAAAGTAGTTTGTTCCTCCAGCAAACAAGCCTCTAATTGTTTAAGTCAGAGACCACGTGAAAGTCGCAATTCCAGCCAGAAGGGAGAACAAGACAAAGGTTTATGGTTACCAGAGTGTCACAAGACCTGCATGTTGAGGTCCAGTCAGTCAGCCGGGCTCAGCAGCATGTCTGCAACGTGGCCTCTGGTGCTCCTGGCCCTTTAAGAAAACCCTGCAGAAGTGAGTCAGTGAGTACAGCTTGTATCGCTCCCCTTCAATCCTCCGCCCTTCCTCTCCCCGTCTTTGTGGGGCCATGTGCTCAGCCCTCGCATTGCTTGTGACAGCGATGTTTACCTCGTCTGCGCACGCACACACACTCACACACTAAGTTCAGTCTCTCTGTACTAATCTAGATTTTCACACACACACAGCTCAGATGAGGCCTTTTTTTCTGCAGGAGGAGGAGCGTGGTCATGTGCAAAGAATCGAGTTGTTGGCACCTTGTGTGCTACCAACCAGCTGACGTGATTAATGTGGTGATGAAGTTGTGTGACCCATCTGCTGCAGACGAAGATAACCAGTTTACGTGGTTAATCTTAGTAACTGTTGGCGATGTCCACGATCAGCAGCACATTTAGTGGCACTTGGAGGTCTGGGAGTGTTACTGCACTCTCTGAATCACAGTACGTGCCATTGTGGCGTGCTGTGACTCACGAAAGGCTGGATGAGTGTGAAAACACAGCAACTAGTCTTTCCTGAGTCATGTGTCACATTTTTTGTTTTTAGAAGCAATGTTTACGGCACCATCAGCACATGAAAGTGCTGAAAGGGTAACCAAGAAAACCTTTTTCAGTTGTTTCCTTGACAACCAAATATGGGGACATTTCAGAGCACAGTGGTAGGATTGAAGGTGTTAAAGTGAAGGAAATGCTGCTGATCTGTTTCCAAATGTGTGGGTGTTTTGATAAGTAGTGAATTATTGATGAACTGTTGTGCTTAATGAAGTGGGCTTCTGTTGATAGAACTGTTAATCACAACTTTATTTTGAAGATCTAATTTAATTCTGATTGAATTGATAAGCTAACAGTGGTTCATGCAAAAGCTAAATGAAAAATTATGGTTAGGTTTCACATTTCATCTTTACACAGAATTCTGTGGTTCCTTTGTAAATTAGCAGCATCTGCTAGCTGTAGCACTTCCAGCAGAATAATTGTAATGTTAAGCTAACTGCTACGCAGAAAATCATAAAAAACAAAAGAAACGTCTGCATGAGTCAATATTTGAAGTTGGAGTCATTTTAAAATGACATGAATTCACTTTGATCTTAACTCAGCTCAGACTGGTGGTCTGAAGTCAGAATTAAACTCAGCTCTTTCAACAGCTTCAGTTTAGAGACTCTCTACTACAGGTAAGATATCAACTGTTCAAAACTGTCCTAAATTTCATTTGAAAAGATCTGAACTCTCACTTAAAGCATCAAAATATAGTTCAGATTCAGGTCATGTTTCTGTGGAGATAAGAAGTTAAAAAATAGTTTGGATTTGAACAAGTTTGTGCTTCAGAAATTAGGTGAAACTTTAATATTTACTCTGCTTTGATGTTGGTTCATATTTCTTATCACAAAATGGAACACGAGCCATTAAATCCAGTAAAAGAATTAATCTAAAAAATCCCAGTCACTGTGTGTTTTACCTCAGTTAGGTGTAAATAATAGAACACATGAAATATGTAAAACACACACCAGAGATCAAGATGTTTCTGTGACTCAAACACCTGCATTGGGAATCAGTTCACGCACGAAGAGCTTTGTCTCGTACATTTCTAATCCTGGATCAGGACTAAACGGAGACAGGTGCGGTATCACACATGAACTGCCTTTTGTCCTTTTCTATTTTGGTATGTGTGTATTATGCTGTTTGGAACATGCAAAGCAGAAACCTCACCATTCAACATACGTGGAGCCAAAAGCAACACACAGCAAATAAAACGCAAACATTAGTAACACACATACACACACAGAGCAACAGGAAGTGCAGCCTTTGGTTAAATGATTTTATGATGCGGAGTCATCAGGTTTCAGTCGTCTCCCTCAGCGTGTCGGACAAACCGATGAACAGAATTTGCTGTGAAGTAAATAATGTGTAGAATCAGTTTTTAGTTTCAAAACAGACGGCTGCTCTGTTTGTGGAGCTCCAGCTCATTTATTTGAGAAGAGAAGTGATTCAGTAATTCTCTCTAATTTAAAAAATTAAATTGTTGGCCTCATCTAGTTGTTCCTCCTGTAGTCGTTCTCAGGGACGTCCAGCTCAGTCAGCTGGTAAAAGTCAAACTGGGTCAGACTCTGCGCCACTTCCAAGAAGTCCCTCCTACTTTCCTTACTTGTCGCTTTCCTTCTCCTCCCTCCTCCTTTTAGTCTGTAGCAGTGTCTCTTTACTCCCCACACTCTATAAGCTGCTCTCTGGGTTTACTACAGAATTCGTCAGATATTTGAACACCTAAAGTTTAACGTTTCAGTTTAAGC
>JAVKLF010000063.1:10380079-10391195 GCA_034783495.1 Millerichthys robustus | reverse complement strand
CACCCAGTCTACACCCAACAGTCATCGCCCACGCTTCAGTGTCCCACCCTTCAGTCATTCAGACACTAAACCATGTCATCCACGGAGGGGGTCCTAAACACATAGCCCACCTGGCTCCTTCCTCCACCAGCTCTGTGCAGATAGCCTCCGGCCACCACATCACTGTGCACCCAGTGGCTCACCTGAGCCCCCACATACCTACCCTGTACTCCCAGCCGGTGGCAGTCAACCAGCCGGCCGTGGTGGGACACATCACGCACACGTTAAGCCACGCCCACCCCCATGTGAACGGCACTTCTCCGAACCAGGCAGCTGCCACCATCATCAGTAAGCAGGGAGCAGTGATGGCACACCACCCGCAGCTGGTAGGTCAGACAGTGCTTAACCCCGTCACCATGGTGACCATGCCTTCCTTCCCTATCAGCACTCTGAAGCTGGCCTGAGCTCAGCCATCAGTACTGCTGGGCACAAATGGGGGGCGCTCCAGGACAGTCAGACACTGAGGAGCAGCACGCTCTTTCAGACACGGAGCATACCGAGTCCTGAAGACCTGACCCTGTAGTCAGGATGAAGCACACCATGTGTGGGCTCTTGTGCACTTTCGGACCCTCACTTGTTCTACAGACATCGAGGCGTTCGTTTAACAGAAACACGCAGGAAAACCCTGCGTTGCCTTTAAGTGCCGACAGCATCGAATCAGAGAGCTGGACCGCCAAAATCAGCACTGAGAATGTGATCAAGAGCAGCTCGTCCTCTCCAGGCGCAGGACTGGAGCGAAACCACGGACTGAACTTCAATGTCAGTACCGCGGGCTGCAGTCGGTGATGGTGCACGCAGCAACAGCACCACCTCCTGACCATTTCTGGTCAATAAGACGGAGGAAAAATGTTGAAGCGTCGTCGTTAAACAACTGCTTTGAGTCAAATAATGTGCAGTTCTGTCAGGTTTAGTTTTGACAATCAGCTCTCCTTCCTGTTACTGGTGAGTCTTGCCAAATATGATTTATTTTACTTCAACATACAACAAAGGGAGGTTTAAATTCTTTCAGACAAATTTAGGTTCAGAGTTGATACTTTTAAAATATTAGAACATAAAAAGGTCCAAAAATATTTGTTCTCATGCTCTAATAATACATATAATGTGTGTTTGTATGATGGTGATAAATCCTCAGAAGATTATTTTCTGCTCTCTATCTGTGTGAACATGCAGTTGGTGCAAAGTGACTTTAACCACAAACATTCAGAAATGTTTTTCAGTTCAGATTCCAGTTTGCACTGTGGATGCTTCTATTGTATAAAAAGTAAAACCTGCAGTTTCATCTCAGTACGTAGAGCAGCTGGACTCTCCATAATGATCTGGACTCCACAGAAACTCAACGTTTTTTCAACAATTAAGAGATGCTATTAAAGTCAAAATGTAACATTTACAGATAAATTTGTATTTAAGTTTATACTGTTTGTTTCTTTTGTTTAATGATCCCCCCTCCCCCCCTCTTTGGGACCACAAAGTTGTAAATATCGGGTTAAAAACAGCAGGTCATATTTAGACACTTGTTAAAAATACTTTCCCACTTTGTTTTGTATCTTTACAGTAATAACAGCAGGGACTTTTTGTTTTTTTACCAAAAAAATCTATTTCTCCCACAATGATACTGGCTTATAGCATTTTAAAGTTGTGTTCCTGCTGAACAAAAATATAATACACATACATCAATGTGGTCAAATGTACTTGATGCAACAGTATATTAATGAGATTTTCCCTATGGAGAAAGTACAAGATGTAAATAAGCTGTAATTGTTGGGACTGCATATAGATTTAAGTGGTATGTAAAAGAAAATTATGGAGATTGTCAAACACAATTTATAATAAATAAATGAAATTCTATTATATTTACAAATGACTTGATTTCTTTGTAATCGATTATTTCACAAGGAAAATACAACCGAGTCAGAACAGAAACAGTCAAGTTACCATTAAAAGAACTGACCTATAATATTGCACAGTAACATTATGCTGTGGAGCTGAATCTGGAGGATAAAATTTGAAACCATAGATCTCTTTAAACCTAAAGCTAAAAAACAGGGACAGGAAACTCAAATTAGATGGCACAACGGGAATAATTTAAAAAAGAAGCAGAAGACGAGGAAAAGAACTTGCATATCTCCTGTCTGATGTTTATCCATGAATCTGATCCTGGATCTGAGCCCTCAGAGTCCAGAGGCCTCAGGTTTAAAGGAGTGGAGTTTAAACAAAATAACAAAAAAACTGCGGTTGAGATTGAAATTATATTCTTATTTTATTACAATATAACTGCTGAATTACTACATCATTTGTCTGCTTTCCTCTTCATATTCAGTTTATAAATTTAATACATAAATATAACCAAAAATACACAAAATAAAAACAGTCCAATTTAGTATAAAACAATTTCAGAAAGAAAAAAATACCCGACAGAAGGAATGTGTTCCGCATTTTTTAAAACAAAATTTACAGAAATAAGAGGAAAGTCATTATGATCATTATCCTTAATAAAACAAATAAAACTTTATCCTTGGTGTTAAAGTAACATCAGCACTGATTGAACAAAAGAAAACATGACTTTAAATGAGTAAAATAATTTAAAAAAAAACTACTCTCTTTTTATTAATTCCCAAACAGCCATTAAACCAATTTGCAAACTGAAAAAGTAACGTGCAAAAATAAATACACCATGCATCGATTCTGCTCTGCTCCTCTGCAAGACCATTGGTAATCCTGGGCTCATGCTGCTACACCTCTGCTTGGGGAACTATTATTGCAGATTATTTAAAAAAGGCATCATGACTGCTGATGACTGAAGATGGGGGAAGAGTTTTCATTGGCCACCAACAAACATCCATGAAGTCAGGCAGCAGAGGTGGCAAAAAGAAATAAAACAGCAAACGTACATCAAAATAAAACCAGAGTAAACAAAAAACATCAGTAGAAAAAAAAGATTATAGTCTATATAATCCATACAAAGCCAAGTTAAGTATTAAATAAAACAAGGAACATATAAGACACAAATAAAAGTTTGAGTGATACAGAAAATTAAAGGAATAAAGTATAAATCATCTTGATCGATAGATAAAACAAAAATATTAGAAAAGTGTGCTTAAACATGAACCTGTCACAAGTAATTTAACCTTCAAACACCTCTGTGAGGACGTGGGTAAAGAAAAGTTCTGATATGTTTGAAAGAGTGAAGGGGAGGACCGGATTGGGTCTAAGGAGAGTAAATCGAGTCGTCACGTCTTACCGCCTCTTCAGAGGGTCCGTGTGATGGGGAGCCTGCAAACAGCTGGGTTGTTGTTCAGGCGTGGAGTAAAGAATGTTCTCATTCGGTGTGTTCTTTTTTTAAATATGTTGCAGGTCCTCTATTAATGGCCGTCGTTCTGAGTGACCATATGATCCTGGATCCTCTGCAGCATCTCCTGCATCCGCCGCAGCTGTGAGAAAGAGAGAAGGGGAGGGGTTTAGTGACAGGCTTTGATGCGACGCACGTCAGCTGGCTGGGCTGCCTTTTATCTGGGTTAATTATTTAAACACGACCTCACAGATAACAGATCGATAACACCACAGAGGTCACGTGTTCTGTGAAGATCAGGTGACCCAAATAAGCTCCGCCACCGGCCTTTAGAACGTCGCAGTTAGATGGGAGGAACATATAAGGAGGTTAAATTATTATTCAAACAAGCTAGCTGTCATTTTACATACAGATAGCTTTATTCCTTAATATTTTTCATTACACACAAAAAAACCCAGCTGATGGAAAAAAGTATTTATTTAAATGAGATTTTTCAGGGTTAAATGGGGGAAGAGAAGGATAATAAAACACATTAATTTACTGTCTGTACTTATTCTGAAGACAAAATAAAAAAACCTCCATCAAGCTACACTGAACTCAAACTCATTTATTATTGACTGGAGGTGAGATGATGCTAAACTTCTTAGTAATTAAGTTTTACTTCTACACATCTGAGGGGAAACAAACCCCAACTGGAGTTCTGACTTCACTGTGAACTTTGGTTGGTTTCATGTTTGTACATCAGAATAGATCTCTAAAACATTTGGTTAGATTTCACAGTCAAACATCTAAAGCACGGCTTCTGTATGGATACACCACTTAGTGTTTCCCAGCTTCCAGAAACATCAACATAAATAAGATGGGGTTAGGAAAACATAAAAAAGCATCTTTGTCAGAGTTCTTCATCATCTCTCTGATCTTTGGTCTGAGCCTCTGAGCGAGCGTGGTGCAGATGGGACTCTGGCTTGTGGTCGGCGTTCCGTACCTCCTCATCTTTCTCTCGGATGAGCTTCTCCGTCTCGCTCTCCGTGGCTCCTTGGATAATGGGGAAGTCTGTGCCGCTCTCTCTGGTCAGTTTGCTGCAGAGAAACGCAGGCTGATGAGAAATATTTTGTATTTGCAGCTGCTTCCTGAGATGTCAAACTCCAACAGGTAACGTCAGATACGTGTATATTAGAAAACCAAAATATTTAAATAACTTGACTGTTTACAAGAATTTGTTCAACATGATTTGCTCAGGTTGTTATTCCTTCATATTGTGTGTAAGCTGTGTGTGTGTGTGAACGTACTTGCGGTTGCGCTCTTTAACAACCATGCGGGTCATACTCTGGATGCACTGAGCTCGGTAGTTCTCGTAGTGGGTCTCCCGGGTCACGTCTTTCAGGTCTTGCATGTGAGTGCGAACGAGCATGTTCCTCAGTGTAATGAAGTCGCAGTGCGCTGTGTTTTCCACTGCAACACAAAATAAACTCAGCTTACTTTGAAAACTACATCACCAAAGTGTTGTATGTGTTGTGTTTCGACTTTCTGCAACTGTAAAACTTTTTTGTTCGTTTTTATTTGTGCAACACCTTCTACGATGCCCCAGGGATAAAGACGTCCTCGAACCCTCTTCCCTTTGGCCTCCACCACTGTGTTGCTGCCAATTACAGCAAAAGGAATGCTTTCCTTTAAGACAAAACAGAAATGATCCATAAATTATAAAAATTTCCCCAACATCATCAGAAGGACAGGCCGTCTGGTACTGACAGCTCTGAAAGCTGTAATATAACGTTTCCTAATATTTTAATTGCTTCTTTATAAAAACCGGGAGGAAATACATATTTTTTTGCCAACAAAAACACGAAAGTAAACTTTTCATTGTGATTTTAGTTCTTTCTCTGTGCCCACAGGGAACACATCTCTAATCAGGAAAATCAGACAAGTGAACCAAAGTTAACTCATCAACACATCTCACGTGTTATAGTCTGTATGTTCAGGTTAAGTTATTGAATTATTTCAATAATAAAACCAAATAATCAGTTACAGACCAGTTCACTCACCTGACATTCTAAAATAAATAAATAAATAAATAAATAATATCCTGGGGATACTGTAAGATGTATTTGTTTTAGGAAAACCTGTTTTGAACACTTCACCTTCAGATGTTTTGAACTGTTCACCTTCAGCTGCAGATCTTGCTGCTTAAAATCTTCATCTTCATCAGAGTCACAGTCAGGGAACTGATAGATCTTGATGCCGTACTGCTCGATCTCGTCTCTGATCTGCAGAGATGAGAACACACACTGTGGATGTAAAACCCTGATGAAGAGCAGAGTTTGTTTGTTGTTTCCTCTGATTAAAAACATGTGGCATCGCCTTACCTTAATTTTCTTTTTCTTCACCTCATTCGGGGTGAGTGTGTCTGCTTTGGCCAAGACGGGGACGATGTTGACCTTCTCATGCAAAGCCTTCATAAACTCAACATCCAGAGGTCGAAGACTGGAAGAGATGAAACACACTCATTAAAAGACACCATACTCTCCCTTTGTAAATCAAATAATCATTCAAGTATTTTAATCAAGTGAAACAGCACAGTTATTTATGTGATAATTTACTGTCAAAGAACATGACAACAATTAGATATTTATGAGTGGAACTGTTAAACGTAATGTTTGTACCGGTAATGTGATTTTAAAAGATTTGAAGAAAAGTCTCTAAAGGTTAATAAACAAGCAGTGATTTAAATGTAAATTTATCCGTCAGCAGTGAATAAATATGTAACTTATGGCCTGATTATAAAGCAACAAAGTTTTATACCATGAAGTGACCCGAGTGTGTGTATTTGATGTGTGATGGCTGAGAGCGACCAACAGAGAGAGTAGTTTCTTCACGTCAGGTTCAAATGAATTCCAGGATTATTCTGATTTTATGACTGAAGTTGCTCCATGAGCAGAACAGGGGGTTGGAAAGGAGTATGTGCCCAAACCATTAAATGTACTTTGTCAGCACCAACAACTGATTAGTGTGAAAGAAGCACTGCATTGGATCTACAGCCTGCTGAAGGCAGCTGAGAGCTGCTTTAACTTTGGACAGGAGCTGCTTCAACTATATCCCTTTTTAGTGATAGTAATGACACGGGCTGTGAATGAACACGTGTAATGTTAAATATATTACTTTTTCTTCATGTTTACAACAGAAATGGGTTAAAAATGTTCATTTAAAAAAAGTGGACAAGCTGCTTAAAGCAAGCTGCAGTTTGCTCATACCCGTGACCAAATGGTGAAATGAAATAGAGGCAGCAGTGTACTCGGTTGTCCTGGATGTTCTTGCGGTTGAGGCCGCTCTCGTCCCTGAAGTATTGCTCAAACTGCTGGTCGATGTAGTCAGCCACTGTCTTCCAGCTACAGCACAAACACACAAGGGCGTTCAGACTCTCGGGCAGTGCAGACCTCACACAGCTCAGCTGCTGCGTGTGACTTTATGACACAGCAGAGCTAATATTTCAGATTTCATTTAGTCTGAGGGGAATGCACGACTCAAGAATATGTAAAATGTACCATTCAGTGTTGTTTACAGCATCACCAAACCCAGGTGTGTCCACAATGGTGAGTTTAAGCTTCACACCTTTCTCCTCTATATCCACAGTGTGTTTGGTGATTTCAACAGTTTGTGTGATTCTCTCTGAAAAAAGACAGAAACATACCCGAGTTGTTTTTATTATTAATCTATAACAAAACAAAAAGTTCAAGAAGATTTTCCCTCACCTTCAGCGTTGAGCAGCTTCCTATCTTTGTACAGATCTGTGAGAAACAGGCTGTTGACCAGGGTGGACTTTCCCAGGCCAGACTCACCTTCAAACAAAGAACAACAAAGAGAAAAACCAGCGAGGCTTAAAACCTGTGATTAGTACCATCTTCAAAGAAACAAGGTAGGCTTAGAATCGGATGTCCAGAAATGTACAATAGAAGACTTACCTGCCACCATGAGCGTGAAGTCAAATCCTTTCTTGACAGATTTGCGATGAACCTGGTTTGGTAGCGTTGCAAAGCCAACATATTCCTTGTCCTGATCCTAATATCAAACACAGATTAAAAGCCCATCAGGTAAATGCATGTTAGAATGTGCTTTTTGGGGATTGCATGAAAACAATCCAAATAATTTCAAAGTTTCACAAAAATTTGTCTCAAGATAAATTCATCAACACAAGAGCAAAATGCAACACTGCCATGAGGTTCCACGGTGAAAGACAAAGGCAATCAGTCAATTCTTATAAGGAAACATCTTTGTTCTGGACTTCAGTACCACTGTGAAGCAGCTGTATGAAAAGCATCAGTCCAAACAACACGTTAAAGCTCACAGCCTTGAGAACAGAACTAAACAGATTGTTCTCGCCACTCTGGGTTCCTTCTTCACTGGTTTTACCTCATTATTGTTGTAAGGGTCAAAAAGAGCCCAGGGGCTCCTGGGTCTGGACGGACTGACAGGGGACGGCAGCTCAAACTCCACACTTCTGCTCTGTGGAAGGCTGCTGTCTGAACCTGAATCTGACTGGGCCCGACCCGCCGTGGGGGGTCGCAGATGAGACGGGGTGTGGGGACGGTCTGGACCCCTGCCGTCTGCATCATGGGCTTCCTGGCCATGCTGATGATGGTCGTGCTCTTCATGTTGTGGGGGGTCGTGCATTATGTTCTCCACTTCAGAGTCGTCTGAATGGCTCGAATGCTAGAAACACCAAGACCAGAGGAGAGTGGAGGAGGCACAGTAGAGGACGAGGTTGAAAGTGAAAAACAGAGAGCAAAAGAAAAAAGGGGGAAAAAATACAGAAGAGGACAGGTATAGAGCTGACGTGGATGAGCTTTAGTGATACCTGTGCAGCGTTATGGTTCATGCTTTGATTAGGGGAGGATGGGCAGGAGTCTTCCTCATCTGATGAAGAGGGAGGCTCATGGTCACTGTCCTCCATTGCTAGTGGGGCTACGCTGCACTCTGTAATCTTCAGTTAGGAAGGAGCACACATGTGGAGGGGGGAAAAGACCCCCAAAGTCCACGGAAGATAATTTAGATGCACAAGGTTTAAAAGGAAGGAACAAGGAGGAAAGAGTGTGTCCAAATCAGACAGAAACAAAGATGAAAACAGATTAAAGTGAAGAAGTATCGAATGACATGCCATTCAGCAGGCTAATGGGACAAAAAAAACAAACAATAAAAACGTACATAAACAGCCCTTTGAGAGCATTTCTTTATAAATATATCTTTGGACCACTTGCTGCTCGTAATTTCTGCAGTTTTGTTCTATTTACTCTGAACAGAACCACAAATTCAACTGTTCCAGCAACATCACTGACTGCTGCTACAGTCAGGCCCAGCTAAAGGAAATTAATGCAAAATGTTACAATTCCTAATCAGAACTACTTAAGTTAATAAAACAATTTGGTTTGATATTACTTTAAATCTTGGAACTAAAAATGAATCTTTTAAACATTTTGAAAGCTTTTTTTGTAATGTCCTCTCTTCTAAGCTAAAAGATTAGGATTAAATTGAACAATTTCACAGTTTAAGGGCTGTGGAGAAATTGAACATGTTTTCGGAGCTCCATCTCGGAGATCAATGACTAACATGAAACGTACTGTGACCTACAAAACACTACAGAGTTGAAAAGACCGCTTACACAACCCAAATTCTTTTTTGTTTTGTTTGACTTCAAATAAAACTTATGAGAAACATTAGTATCACAATATTACAAAAGCAACATTTAAACACAAACCAAATAAACGCCAGAGAAAAAAAGATTATAAAACTGCTTCCTCCTCCATGCATGCAGAGATTTACCTTACATTTCCGACAGTTTTACCTTTTATCAGAAAGTAAAGCTTCTTCGTTTCCACTTTACTGTTTGCTCTTCATACAGACTCCAGCAGGCAGAACTGAGGGGCGCACAGAATTTATACACCACCGACCCAGAGGACGCAGTGTCCTTTAGCTCAATCGAGCCGCGCAGCGCCTCAGGAAACTGATCAACAGCATTGATGAGCCTCATGCCATCAAAGGCTGCACACTGAACACATCACCATAAAATGAGACAACAGAACACTTCTGGCTGTCAAGGTTTTTTGTTTAATCTGATAAAAAGTGACATCAGATACACACAGCTATAATCTCTTGTATTGAATTCATGAAACACTAAAATATTGGAATTAACACAAAGTACCACAAGATCAGAAGGCAGGTTTGATAAGGTGCACTGAAAACAAGGAATTTCCAACTTTTAAAAGCTTTACAAAGAATTTTCCGCTGACTTAAATAATGTGAGTCTAGTAATTATTAATAATTTAACCTTCTCCGGTAATAAGTTATAAACTATATTTACTTGTATTAACTTTCTTGAAGAAAGTCAGGAGTGGCATTTCTGAATACGACCTGACTTCAGAAGATCCGGTTACACTACATTTAAAACCTAAAGGTGAGACAGTGGATTTTATTTCTTATAAGCTCTTAAAAAGCACCTTTGGAAGAAAAGCCAAATCAAAACAAGATGGTACAACATTTTTCTCTTTCACTCAAATGGTTATAATATCACCACATTCAAGACTTTAGAATTTCACTAGAACCATTCAAACATGTTTACTGAACAGGATTCTCGTCTTTCTCACTCAAATTCATCTCTACAAAAGATACAGGTGGAAATACGTTTTAATCCAAACACTGATTATCCAGAACTAGAAGGTTAAAAGATCAGAAAACTCCTTTTAAATAATTTTAACAAATATTTCTATTTAGCCAAGCTGTTCAAAGCAGAAAGAATAAGTCCTGAGCCAGAAGAAAAACAAAAGAAGGGTGTAAAGTCAAAAACATGAGTGACTGATGAAACAACATATCATAACATATTAACACAAACATCTAGGTTTAACGTTTGCACAGAGAGCAAACACACTTCTGCTCTCTTATGACTTTAAACTGTGGCCGCATTTATCTAAAGTTAAAGTCCCTCCCTTCACATTTCTGAAGTGTATAAAGTTTATGAAAACAAATTTCCTAAAATAGAACACCCCCCAGTGGACTCTGACATCAATTTCACCAGCTTTTCTAAAATCGCTAAAACTCACAATATAGTGAGTCTCATCTGAGACCTGAACTAGTTACAGTTTCCACACCCGAGTTTATACTAAAAGGAAGGTTGTAGAGTTCACCAAACACCTGAACAACCTTCTGATCAATTGAAACCACAGTTAGGTCAGTTTTAAAGAAAAACAGAGCAGCTCTGATTGTTAAAGATGGGACATTAAAAGAACAGCTTCTGAATTAGTCATTAGTCATGTTGAAGAGAGCCAGCTGAAACACATTTGGACTTAAAGACTTCCTCATATTACTAAAAAGACTTCCTTCACACTACTTACAACATTTCTCTGTATTTTCAACAGAACCAAATAAATTAGACAGAGAAAATTAAACAATGGTATGTGGACAAAAACATTAAATCCTTGGCAGGGACATATCTCACTTCAGCAATGGCTTCTTTGGTATTTCCTGGAATACTGATAAAAATGCACTTATGGTGGCTTTTTTTAATCTTCAAAAGGCACAGCAGGACCTTTTTCATCTGTTCTGGGAGCTGAGGTGACCAGGGCCTCATGTATGAAAGAATGCACAACTTTAATACTGAAAGTTGGTGTACGGACAAAATTTGAAAAGTATGTATAATCAAAACTATTTAGATTTCTGAAACTGTGCACATCTATGTTTCTGCGCTCCTTTCCTTCCTGAATTTCAATTTACATAGCACAGAGCATGGATGGACAGGTTGTTTGGAAC
>JAVKLF010000063.1:10350504-10369376 GCA_034783495.1 Millerichthys robustus | reverse complement strand
ATAACCATACAACAAAATAACATTTCATTTTTAAACAATAACACCAATATTTTATAATCCAGGATGCAGATACCTTGTGTTTTGTTACTGAGCCCAATTCATTTCTCATTACTTTGAGGATGCTGCACAAACCATTATACAGATAGTCCAGACACAAACATGAGCCAGCAGAGGATGCCAACCAGGAGAGCTGTTCCACATCTGTGTGACAAACATATTTTCCTTTATTACACCCTAGCAGGTTTACCAGCTTCCACGGCTGGTGACATAGCTAAAAGGACAGTAACCAAAGAAAGACCAGGAGAGACTATCCAGAACAGAACAGAACTAGAACACAGCAGTTAAGAAGATCCTCTAGTTCTTTGTGAGAAAAACAGGAGCTGCATTCATTTTGTCAGGTGTTGAAGTAATCAAATTAAAGACACACAAGAAAAAATGTTAACTAACAAGAAGATGATAATCAAAATTTCAGACTACAAATCTGGTCTAATGTTGATGGTTTAGAGTTAGATGATGCATCAATAGGGCATCAGTGACACTGGTAATGTCTTCTTAGGTTCCTCCTTCCCATTTGGGACTAAACAAATAGCCGTGTGTGTTTACAACAGTGTGTGTCTGAGTTAACTTAGAAGCTCCAAGTGTGTGTCACTGTGTGTTCAAAGATGTGTCTGATTGAGCAGACAGAAGCTGCTAACGTCCAGCAGCAGCTGTACAAACATCTACTGTGCCACATTTGAAATGTAAAAAAAAAACATTACACATTTAAGTGGTAGATTGTACCCTTACTAAATATTTGGTTGCTTAGGAGTTTCTAAACAGGAAACAGCTGACATATTTTAAACATAAAAGTAAGTAAGTTCATTTATTAGTTAAAGCGCTAAGTACATGTTCCACGATATATATCTGAATAAAATGTGTAGCAGAATCCCTGCTGGTACTTTCAGGAGGAAAACGTAAAAGAGCAAGTCTGTGAAGGTTTACATACATGATTACAAATGTGAGACATTTCCCTCTTCTTCTCCATCACTTAGGGGGCAGGAATCCAATTGCTGACCTTAAACTAGATTCTCAGGCTAGCTCTATTAATAGTCCAGACACCAATGAACACAAGACTCCTAAGTCAGCAGCCTGAACCCTTTGTCAGGCAGCACTTTAGGTTAGTTTAGAAATCAACTAATCCTTTAGATCAGAAGAAAAACAAGCTTCTCACTCGACAGTTGTTAACATGCGTACTATAGTCATTTTTTAGGGTTTATAAAAAATGCAATGCAGCTAAAAATAAATTACATCTGAATTTTCAGCCGCTGCATTTTTTCAGTTTTCTTACTACATCAGATGTTTTGGGTACTAGTGAATGCAACTCTAGCACTAAGTTGAACATAAAAACTTGCCTTGATTTTACAAACAAAGTTTTTAAAACTAGTTTCTGACATATGTCAGATGACTGATTTTTGCAGTTTAAGCTTTTTGTGTCTCCTAGGACCTCTTGACTGGTGTTTGAGAAATCTTCACTCACACTCACCAGGGGCTAGTCTGCATTGTCTTGGGATGTTTTGCAATACTAAGATATAATTTGCAGAGCCACAAACTCAGTAGTTCTCAGAGAGAAAACAATGTCACAAGAAAAACCACTGAGTGGAAAAGACCACAAATGTCATTTCAAATAAACATGGTGTCAGAGAGCCTGCAAAAACAAAGAGAAAAATTCACCACCTTAGGCTTTTTTAGGTTTAATCAGAACCAAATTGAAAGCCTCCACTCCAAAAATAATTTTGGCTCCAGTTTAAAAGCAGTTTTACCAATCAGAAATTTCAGAACAACCCCAGCACTGCTTCCTAAATATAACTATGCCAGAAATTCCCACACTTATTTGATTCATTACTTAAAAGCAAATCAGGTTGAGAGAGACTGAGAAGTAACTTGTTTCTCATTGGTTGGACACTCACATGTTTTATTTTTTTCGCTCACATCTTTTAAAATAATAATTTCTAACTGTAAAGAGTTATCGTTCATTCCTCTATATCATCAAAGGATCCATATACATATTACATATTACAAACGTTTTACATTCTTCACATACAAATATATCTCAGCAAGCTGCAGAGAGCAGCTGTGGTCTGCTGGTATGAACAGGTGGAGTAGAAGAGTAGAGGTCTCCAGTGTGATGGGAGAGCTCAGGGTCCAGAAACACCTTCCTGAACACTTAAAATTCTGCACAATTTTAGCTTTGGTTAAAATGCTATCCCAGATTTGTGCCTATTTTTTTTAAATTCTGGCAAACATTCTGTTCTAATTCCGGACATATTTCTCTATACACCAATTTCAAATATGACATCTGCACTGTTTTGCCTGAGATCTTCATCTAAAGTTCAGCCAGCATTTATTCACTGTGTATTCAGCGAGTACGTCTTTGGGGAACAGATAAAAATGTAGTCTGTTTTTTTTTTTTTCAAAGCAAATGCAGACTTTTCCTTGTGGTCACATAAAAATATTGTAATGAGCAAGAAGTCAACCTCTTTTTATTAAATGCACTAATTTGCACACAAGGATATTTAAACCCTGTTAAATGAGAGACTGATGCAAACATAACTATAGACAAATTAAGCAGCAGGTACACATTTAGGTGCTTGCCTCTGGCAAAAATACATTTAGTCTGATTTAACAGTTAAACTTTATTTTAAGTCTAACAGGGTGTTTAAAAATGATTAAGATACAAAAAAGCATATTTATTAGCATTATTAAATATTTTATTGCATTTTTATGCTTTATATTATATAAAAAGGTTGTAAAGATCCAGTTTCCTGTGTTGTTGTCAAATGTTTCATTAAACAAAAAGAAAAAGTCTGAATAGGTTGTGTAAATCACGCAATAAAGAGCTGCCCATGGCAACCTGCAAATCTGCTAAAAGTTACGGGTGTTTTTCTGGTTCATTTTTAGGTGACCAAGAATCTAAAAAGAGACTTAGAGATTTTTTTTTTATGGTGAAAATAAGGAAGTAATTAGCTGCTCATAAGGTGAGTACCGTAAAGCAGACAGTAATGGGTATCCCCACTGCTTTCATTTAACTTTTGAAGATTATAGGTTCACTTAGACACAAATACACGAAACATAAAATGGGTACCTTTAATTAAAGTTACACCACAGAGAAACCAAAGTAGTTCTTAGCTTTCTCATTCTTAGCTCCATCATTCAGGAGTTTCAAACACTATATTTGAGTAATTTCTGTTAAAACAACAATAGTTCTGCCACAGTCTTTTATACTGCTGTAAACAAAGTCTTTCAAGAACATAGAAGACTTATCATTTACATCTGCTACCACGGTGTGCTGAAGATTTCACTAGTAATTAAAAATTCAAACATTTCAATGGTGGTTATTTTAAGTATACAATGTCCTTTGGTATTACAAATGCTGACAAAAGGATAGATGTAATTGGAACGGATTCCTTCGAAAAGGATGAAACATTTCAGACATACGTGTTCCAATGTACTGAACAAAAAAAAAGTTTGAAAGCAAGAGAGCATTTAAAACGTAGAGGTACATAGGGTGATGTAGAACAGCTTCAGGACATTATAGGAGCCACGTGTTTCGTCTTTGATCTGCTGCTATGAGGCACATGTGCTCACAAAGTTTGTACAACCCCAGTTCTCCCAGAAGCACATTTCAGACACTTTTAATCTCCAATCCCACCATCAAAACACTGCTGATTTTATCTTTTAATTCCCAAAACGCTTCATTTTTCAAAACATTTGCAACATAAAACACTTTACAATCTCACAAAACAAAACTAAGGAGCAATGTGAAATATAGTTTGAAAATAGAGAATGTATAAAAAGAACAAAAGAAAAACCAAAGAAAGTCCATATCCAGCCACATCAAGCCACGAAAGCTAGGGTTTTGGGAGGACTGGACTGTATGGAGACTGATTCAATACTTTCATTTGTGAGAAAACATAAACCAGAAGACAATATGCAAACTCCACACATAAAGAGCTCAGGTCCAACCCAGGGCTTGATCCCTTTTTGTGAGGCAAAAGTTATAGCCAGCAAGCCACTGCACTGCCATGCTTCTCTAAGACAAAAGAACACCAAATACATGGAATCAGTTTTCTGAGTAAAAACAGCTGGCTGTCAGAACCATCAAAACTATTTCTCTAAAACTGCCCAGTAAGTTGTGAATATTTATTGACTGGTGGTGTACCATGACTGATTATGGTATCAGTGTTTGGTTTCAAAAGCGTTGACTATGAAAAGATGAGGATAATGTAAAATGTGTCCTCTGTTTCTCTCTAACACACACACACCACATGGGCTGATGTGGAAAAAGAAAATTTTTTTACAGTGAAAATACATCATCTCATCCTACATCTGGGTTTAATTTTTGACACTGTTTGCTCACACTGAGGGCACAGTTACTTTACTGTGTCAATCAGACGTAATTGGGGAAAAATAGTTTGACATAAAGCCACCTTAAGGACCAAGTTAATATCTTTTGAGATAATTTACCACTTCTGAGGGCGTTTCTGAAATATAAAACTCAGTGACGTTCCTGAAACTTTAAACCTCTTCTGTCATTCTGTCACAACATGCAAACACATTCCTCACCTGCCAAACACTCATATTCTTCAAACTGATACCAATTATAGAAGAATCTGTTATGTCTGTGTGTGATTGATGATAATGATATAAATAGGACAAGGTTATCTTGTTTTGTAGAAAAAACTGATAAGAAGCCATTTGACTAAATATCAGTAACTTCTACCACAATCTTTGTTTTTGTTAAGCTTTGAAACTTTTATGCTTACTCTTATTACTATGTCTAAATGTGTTTATACTAATTTCCTTCTTAGCCATGTTTTTACAACTATTTTGTACTTTGTATTTTTGTTTTTTCCTTACCTACATGTTTACAACTACCAAAACTATTATTATTTTAATAAACGTAACGCACTGATTTCCCTGCAAAGCATTTAACTGCGAGATCATTATGAGATGGAGTTGTTTAGGGATAAGAACCATCCTTTGCTACATTCATGTTATAAAGATCTCTTCCATCTCTTGTGCTCTTCCTTTTGGGTTGGCTGGAATTTCCTCTTGCCCTCCTGCAGCATGGTAGCAGCATCTGGAAATGTTTTCTTAAGGGGGGAGCTGAGGCTACTGCAGCTGAAGACTACACTGCATGTATCCATGCATCAGAACACGATGCAAAAATGCTCATGCATAGATTATCACTGCATAAAAATTAAAGAGGTCTAAGATTATAAATAACTAGAATGCTTGGAGCAATGACAGAGACCAGTTCCTGCTGGTAACACAGTGAATAAGAGCAAAGGGTTGTCTTAAATAATTCTCTTTTGTGCTTAAATTTTTAAACTAGAAAGGTTTATATGCCACTTGCATTAATCCCAGCTTGAAATAAATTGCCCTCAAAACACTCTCCTTACCTTTCTTTTTAAATCTCTTTTACACAGATCTATTTTTTTTGGCAGATGGTTTAACCGTTTCTGTAGTAATTGTTATCTGCCTCAAGTATAACCGTCTTCACAATGTCTGCAGTTAGAGTAAACTCTCCAAATTTGTTCCCAGAAGAATAAAGATTACATCAAATCATCCTGACCATCCTGACAAACATTGGTCTTAATATGTCGTCTATGGAAATTTACGCTGGAAGGTTACATCAAAGTGTAGTTATGTTTTATAACGTTTATTTGTTCAAATCCATATAAGCTCAAGTAGTTTCATTTCCTTTTTGAACTTGTGATATAAATAATACCATTTATTTATGATTTAATGCCCTAAAATAAAAAAAAACAATATTAGTAGGACCATTTCAGCTGAGCTACAGTGAGCTTGGGTTTTTCCTTTTCATTATTCATGGTATTGAGAAACAAACAACATGTCAAACATGTCATTTAAGTGGTACATATATTCAAAATTATAGGTTGATTTAAGCGATGAGATGGTGTAAACCAGACTCAGAAATGCATACTAACACTTTTGTTCCATAGTTTATTTAAAATACATCTTCAAAGATATGAAAACCTGTGCAAAGTTGAAGTGAAATCCCAAAATCAAAAAAAACCTACCATAATTGTGACAAAGACAACTAGAAAAACAAAAAATGGCAAACTTTCTGAGATCACTTCTTAAATAGGAAATGCCAAGTTTTCTGTGCTTTACATGGATTTCCAGTAAATTAAGAAAATGTCCTATTTCTGATCTCTGATAACACCTGTTCTAATTTCTAAAGTCAATCACCCATTAGTTAACAGAATACTGCTCTCTGGTGAAGCATATTTCACAATGCTCTCAGAGTGACAGGATTGTGGTGGGGGCCATGGGAACTGAGCTAAGATTATTTATAGCAACAAGGGGGACTGGCAGGGGACAATCCCCTCAACGCTAAAGGAATGTTTAAGGTCGGCCTTCTACAAAAAGTCTGCAGAGTGCCGAGGCTAGAGGCTTAGCTTAGGCTGACACAGGACATCTGCAGAAATGAAGATTTAAACCACATAGTTTAAAGGTCTGTTCAACCATCCAAGCAAGGACAGGAAGGAAGTGGTGAGCCTAGGTTAGGATCAGGGCAAAGCAAAATGCCTTTTTAAATTAGACCATTTCAAAAGGCTGCACATAAAAATCCTAAGTGGTCTGTAAAAGAATGTGTTGGTAACATCTTTTCTTTAGTAACAAAAATCATGTATAAACTCACTGTAAGGGGTTGTTTTGATATATTTGACACGTTACAGCTTTGACAATGTAATAAGGCACGAAAAACAAAACATTGCATTTTATTAGCAAAATATTAAAGCAACCCAACATCAGAGCAGAAAAGCAGAATGTTTTTATTTTGTAGTCCTGACAAAACGATAACCCTCAGAATGACAAACACTTTTTAAACTTGAGTGTGACAACTGCAAACCTTAATCTGAAGAAGCTACTCTGAAGTTGAGGCAGCTAAATGGAAATGTGGCGTTATTAATTATACATTTATGGGCAAACCTCTGCTGAGTGATTACTGCAGACATCACATGGCTTGCCATGTCCTCAGCGTAGATGCAGAGCCACTGGTTTGACTTGACTTATGACGATCATTTATTGCATGACATTTCCATCTAATGCATCTGCCTCATATGTTGTACACATAAATGTAGTTCATTGTCTTCTTTACAGTTCTGGTTTCCCACACGTCAGCATTTTTCCTGATGGGACACTTGCTGTCCAAGAACTGGCCTGATATTGTAGCACACATATGAAGATTGTATATACAGCATCAGCTTATTTAGTCCCCGTTAGAGTTTGAACAACTTCTCTTTCTACAGAAAAAAAGCTCTCATAAAAATAAACTGAACTCATCATGGCATCTGATGTTGACATCAAATCCCTCTTTAAGCACTTTTCTTTCACCATTTCTTCATTGTTGTCTCACAGCGGCCTTGTATCACGTTAAGTGTTGCATCCCTGCTCCCTAACCCGATTGTTTGCCCTCACATCAAACTGCACAGACCCAGAGGGCTGCCTGTCAAAGCTGAAAGCATCGCTACAAGCTCAGAGAATAAAACCCACTTAATGTAGGGCTGAGTGATACAGAATGATGGGTTTGTTTTCATTGAGAAATGAAATAACAAGCTCTTCGTTATTGCCATAATCAGAATTGAAATTACAGTATTTTGCACTGTGAGTAAATCCTACAAGTGTGCAAATTGTGGTGTAATTTCCCAGTGATATTATTTGATAATGTTTGTAAATCAACTTTTGTCAATGACAGCATTGTTGCTTGGTGACCTGTTCTCTTTCTCTGTACAGATGGGAGCTCTGGCTGATGACAAAACAGCTCATAAAGATTTTATTTATTTGGGTGTTTAAAAAGGTCACTAGTAGATTGTATGAAAACAAGACCACTGATGCATCTCAAGTCTGCAACTAAAGAAACAAATTTCATTTGTAAAAAAAATAAAATAAAAAAAAGACAGCAGAAACTCTGTAGTAAAGCTCCTCAGTAGTATCTCGCTCACTACTGTGTCTAAATGCACCCCAATATGAAGCAGGTAATAAGAGATTTCCAGACTGTTTTTAATGTTACATTTCAGATGCTAGTGTATGAAATAATTAATGCACAGACAAACAAACAAAAAACCAATCTGTACCTGTGCGGTAGCCATGATTAAATTGATAAACCCAACTCAAGTTTTATGAAGACAGCTTATCAGGACAGCTCACGCTTGAATCTTAATCTACCACTGTGGAACAAAAAATAAACTTCATTAAGTTTTATGACAGAAAGACCAACACCCATCTTTTGGCATTCTCTTGATATGAATAATCGTTGTGTTTTGCATGTTGTGCGATTGTTCTTTTGTTGGAAAAAAACAACACAGTCAGTCAAGGATCAGAGGGTGTGGTGCTGCATTTCTGTAGATTCTGTCATTCCAGTTTTTAAAAGAATGTAATGAGTGTGAACACACTGGCAGTGACAACAAATGAGAGAAAAAAACATCTATGGTGGTAAAGCAGTAAAAGGGGGAAAAAACAGCATCCTCAGCAGACACTACCAAGTTAATGGACTAATAAACTCCAAGTATAAACTGCTTTCACTCCGGCTGCAGAATGAAGCAGCAAATGAAAGCTTGAAAAGCTAATGGCTAGTTGAGTAAAAGCCACAGAGGAATGTAACAGTGTGGATTGTATTTGTGTGTGTGTGTGTGTAGGGAGACAATCGTCCTCCCCTGGCACTGCCCAAGCAACGTGACATCATTATGTCTGTATATATGTGTGCAAGTTAAGCTGACGAATGGAAGTCACCCTCTTGCTTCACCACAATCTAAAGTCCTATGTGGTTTACGGGTGTGGGTGAAGCAAAAGAAGGGCAGTTGGGATATGTCAGTCTGAAGCCAGTGATGACTTTCAGAAGAGATACACATATTTAATAAAAATTCAACAATGGGTGGGGTTTTGAAGAGCACAAATCAAAGCTATGAAGACTCTGACATCTGCAAAACATCATGAAGGAAACCAGATACTGTCACCCAGCCTGGAGCTAACAGTAAGCAGTGTGTGTTGGACTGGTGCTGAATCTTTCTTCACCAGGTGTTGCCTCTTGACAACATGCACTGCAGCTTCGTCACATAGGTCTGGAATGTTGCTGAGAAGGAACTGGGTTTGTCACACCCAAACAGATCCACTCCTCTTCACCTGACTGAGAACTCGTCTGCCTCAAAACCAACATACTCCCCTTTCAGTCTCCACTCAAATAGGTCAAACACAGATGCAAAGACGTGTGATGTTACCAGAGACTTAGAGGGGTAAAAGAGGATTTGTTTTGGGCTGCTAGAGAGTTACTTACAGAAAACCATCACTAAAACTGGTCCCTACCAGGAAGTTATACTCAATAAAATGTAGAATCAAACTCAACAACATAACAAAACCAACATGGGCACACGGTGGATTCTTAGCTGACGAGACGAACTAGAAAATCTGGGTTTTCTTAACACACCTTTCCTCATAAAAACTGTTTCTGTATTGTCACCTAAAACCTTGCCACATGTAAGGACCAGTTGTGAATGCTAAAGTTACAGTTTGAGCTTGAAATATTTGTCAACAGGACAGTCCAAGTTTTATTTAAAACATCTGATAAATTACAGATGCAAAAGCTTCACAAACCCATCTCGGCTACTAGGATAAAATGCCCCGACAGCAATGAACCACAATTTCCTCATTATAGTGAGGTAACGGAGGTCAAAAAGGCTTTTTTTGTCTTCAGCAGCACAACTAAAAAAAACTATTGGTTTCTTACCTCATCATCTAGTCACAGGAGGATGGTCGATCCGCACAAAAGTTATTTGAAAGTCCAAATCCATCAAAGGTCAGGCACATGCAGAAGAAAAAAATATTTTAAACATACTGAAAAACAAAAAAATAGGTTAAGCAAACACTATTTATTTAAACAAAATGTATGGCTTGACTTAAAAAGGTCTGTTCATTCTCGATTCTCACACCTCCTGACACCTTGAGCAGTTTTGGGAAAAAAAAAAAGAAAAACAGAGTAAAATCCAATGGCAGGAGGTGCAATATTCATATAGACTCTGCATTAGTCAATTTTAAAGATGCTTTTATAAAGAAAAAAACAATTGATGTAAGCAACTATTTTTAATCAAATTTGTTACATTTATCTCAAAGCTTGACACTTCTGGAACATTTGGCCTCTTTAAGTAATCAACAATTAGTCAAAAGATGGCAGCAGCCCAAATTATTCATCATGTCTGCCATTTACAGATTCTGAATGTTTAAAAAGCAGAACAAAATTCCTTTACTCCTTGCAGCCTGCTCTGGAAGACCTAATGGCATGATTACAAATATTGATTTGCTTCTTTAAACTCAGGACCGTCAGTGCCTGTGAGCTTACAGGACAGGCTGTTCTGAGACATGAACTAGACTATCCTTATCATTATATGTCCTCTACTACATTTTATAATCACTACAGAAACAGCAGCATTGTTACAGACAGCAGTTTAGCAGTCACTGTTAACAGGTTTTAAATGATTTATCAGCTGCAGGTTACTGCCGATACTCCTATCTGACATCTGTTCGCATCACTCCAGAAAAATTATATGACCATGGCAAGATGATTATACAAATATGACTTATTTTGAAAACATAAGCAAAAAGAAAGCCAATTTAAATACATAAACACAGATGCTGATTTAGAACTGGAACAGGACATATGACCAACAGTACAGTGTGAATACTGCATTGGCTTTTGTCTTGACCCAATTTTTTCCTTGTGGTTCCAACATGCTAAAATCTTCCAGAGTTTGTGACAGCAGTCTCAGACAGCAGCAAGGACAGCAGCATCCCTCCACAGTGCTTTCTAAGGAATGTTAACCACTGCGGACTGGTCCACCCATCCCCACCACACACTGTCCTGCTGGATTGCTGTTTGCCTTTATGCATCGTTTTAAAAAGGACTGTGTCCTGATGTCTGCCGTTTTTGTTTTCTTTTGTAACGACGGGGCATTTTGCTCCATTTGTTAAATCTTTAAGCACTCCTAGTACAGTAGATCATAAATTGACTTCGATATCACGAGTTAGTTCATCTCAAAATCAAACAAATTTTAAAGTTTATGATCACGTATTTGTACAAGAGAGTTGCACAGTTACAGTCAAAATGATAAAATAAACATTGTCATCACTATTATTTCTAATGATTATTCATTCATTTTGTCTCAATAAAAGCTTCCTGACATCTGTACAACCACAATACACTGAATAGCTACAGTCTGGACACTGATACATGCAGAAGGAGCATGCTTATGAACTTTTATCAGTAAAAAAGTGCTTTCACATTTAGGAAATCTGAGTTTTAGCAGGCCTGGTAGTTTTAGTATCAAGTGTGACAGCAGAGCAGAAGATCAGCTTTCTGAACATAATTTTAATGAGCTTTAATAAGTCACTTCTTCCAGAATAAAAACAATTAAAAAAAAAGATTTCTGCTGCTGTCTCTCTTGAAGAGACCAACCTCCACTTAACAGAAGGCCTATGTTCTGATAAAAAGAAGGTGCCAAGTGTATTTAAACTGAATCTTTGTGTTTTGTTTTTAATTGCACATTTTTTTTGTAAAACTGCACAATTGTGTATATCTGTTGCAGAGAAAGGAAGTATTGTTCTGAGGCCTCAGCTGTCACTGCAGGAAAAACACTGATCTGCTTTGTGTGATGATGTTGACACAAGAAATATGAAGTCATTATTGCCTCATATAAATGAGCCAGGTTTGCGCATTTTAACTGTTGTTATAATTTAGCTGTCTCTAGAATAAATAACTTTAGCTCACTGGCTTAAAGACAAGTTACTACATACAGTGAACCGTGGTTCAAACGGGGCTAAATTACCATTACCAGGCATACAAAATATGATCAAGTTTGGTGTCACAGCACAACAATGTACCACTCCTTACTCTTAATTTGCTCTATTCAGTGGCTACCTGAAAGCTGCTCTTTTTACACACCTGGTACAATTCAGGTATCAGTTTTCAGAAGCAAACAGGCAACCAGATCTTCTTGAAGTTCCCTAACAGGAACTTAGTTTTATTAGAAGTTCAGGCAGATTAATGTCAGTCAACACTGGTGAGAAGCCAAAACGTGTTTTATGTTACCTGGTCTGTGTCAGGAATAATTTCCAAATAATGCAATTTTTAGGGATTTTGTCAAGTTTTGTTAGGATAAATGCTACAAATATCAGGAGCTCTGACATTAGGGATTAAAACTGCAAGATGAAAACAAGGAATAGGCTAATTTTGTTTTTGAAATTAGTTGCAAAGAACTCTCCATCCATATCTCTCAAGCCACATACGCAGGCTTTAAGTCGACGAAATCCAGCTGCACGTCTCAGTGGTCCAGGAATAGTTGAATGTGGCCAGTTTTTGGTACCCCTCTTGCATAGCAGCAGAATTACAGTTTTCGGGTTCCGATGTAGAGCTCCAGTTTTTTTTAACAGGTTTTCTATTTAACGGGACGGAGCGTACCCGCTATAATATGCTGCGGCTGACAGAGCGGAACGTTTCAGCAGAACACAGTCAAAATTTTCACTTAAGCATTATAAGCCTGGATAAAACCCTACCAGCAGCCAAATGGGTCAGGACTGATTGTCGACGGTGGGGTGCTTAACCCCATATTAAAACGCACTTAATAGGAACAAATTCGACCACATTCTGAATGACACGACAAGATGCAGTAACAAATAAAACATAAAAAAACCACTCACCGTGGTTAAACATTGTGGACCGAAACCGGTTGCTGAACGAATTTTCCATCTGAAAGTTTTGGTTAGCGCCAGCGGTTAAAATCCTCGTCGGTGTTTATTTCAAATTTTCTGTAGAAATAATAACACGCCGACAATAAAATAACAGCCCGGAAGTTGGTTTTGTGGGTAAACCCGTCCACCACCAGTTAGTCCGTCACTGGTTGTGTTGGTACCGAGGTAGAGGTTGCGGGAATTCGCAACACTGAGTCGGATGACGCCGCGGTCCAACTGACAGAGCTGCTAGCTGCTGCCTCGGTGACGTCATGACGCACAACTGCAGCAGCAGCGTGGGAATGAAAACAATCGCACGTGGATCAGGAAGACAGAAGTGTGGACAGTACCGCCCCCTGACCCTAATACAAGGTAATTAAAACAAATGTTGTTTTATTGTATTTGAGCAAAAAAAGAGCTAAATCATGCATCAATTAATCTTTTCCTACATCTAAAAGCAGTACGGGGATAATTCCTATTATTCACATAGTTAGAGTTTTTACTTGTATCCTGTGTGTTTTTAGTTTATATGGCTCCCCCTCACTTATCATCTACTCACCTGTCTCACATCTTCTAATTAGTCCAGCTGCAGTCACATAGTAATCACTCCTCCTAACCTATTTCTACTCTTGTTTTTCTTTCAATCATTAACATATTCTTTTTAACTCATTGTTCTTGCTCTCCACTAATTTTCTGTTGGCTGCCTGGATTTTATTTAGTTATTTTTTTTACTGTAGCTCGTTTTACCACCTGACAGCATGAAAGTGTGTGTAAATCATTTTGCTGATGCTGGATGAAAATATTTTTTCAATGTTTGCTTCTCTCCTCTAGATTTCAAAATCTAACATGCAAAACTCTCAACAACAAGCTTTTATTATTTCATATTTTCATAACAGAGCACTTTGCTCCCAGACTGTAGGTTTACTTGTGGGTCCCAGGGTTTCTAAAAGTAAAAGGGGAGGCAGAGCTTTCAGTTATCAGGTTTCTCTCTTGTAGAACCAACTTCCAGTTTCTGTCTATGAACATACTGATGCCATTAATATGTTTTCTTTGTTCATTTTTTGACAAACTACACCTGGACCAATCTTTCTGTTTATCTGCGTCTCTTCCCTGTCCTCTGTGACCCCAGTCAGTCAAGTCAATTGGCTACCCATTCTACGCTTGGTTCTGCTGGATGTATTTTAAGGTTAAAAGGGAATTGTTCCTTCCCACTGTGAGCTTCATGCTTGCTCAATGCTCGATAAACTAAAATAAAGTGTTGCATTACATCACAAAGGTGCTTGATGGTGTTGAGGTCAGAGTTCTGTGCATGGCGGTCAATGTCTTCCAAGCTGGACTCATCAAACTGTGTTTTTTAGTCTCTGCTCTGTGTACTGAGGTACAGGCATGTTAAAATAGAAAAAGGACCTCCCTCAAAGTGTTGCCACACACCCAAACTATATTTAAACACCTGAAATAAACAATTAACAGGTGTATCAAAATATTTTACTAAAAATAAAAAATGTATGTATAAAAGCTAAATAGAAGGTCAATAAAAAATAAATGAGATTCAGAGTGACATCTGCTGGTCATTTTGAAACAATGTCCCTTTTAAAACAATGCTATCACTATTTTTCTTTACGTTACAGTAGCCAATTAAATAATTCTTTAGTACTTTTTGAGTGGTAGTTCTGTGAGTCAAATTGATTTGAAGTCTTTTATTAGATCTGCCATAGTTTGCCCTCATTAGTAGTGGAAGGAAGTGAGGAATGGTGTGAAAATAACCTAAAAAATTTAACATTTTGTGCAAAAAAAGAGCAGTTTGAGCCTCTGGTTTGCTTAAGCAGCAACAATTTTATTTTAAGCTGTGACCCAAAAAAACCCCAAAATACAATCAACTCCTCAGAGTCTTTATGTTCACGTTTCGGTTTAAAGTGCAGAATCTTTCACAGCTTGTGTAAAAAAAAAACAAAATTAAATAAGACAAAAATAAGGACTACAGTATTAAAATATCCAAACTGACCATGGAGATCTGAAACTATAAATATGATACAGAACATGGTAAAATCTTTTACAACACGGTATCAGTTACAATATTCAGTTCACTTGAATCAGGCTTGCAGTTATAATACATGATTTAAAAAACAAAAAAGGAAATCAGTTCATGTTTTCGAGTCGTTGGCAAGGCTAGCTTACAATAAAGGCACAGCATTGTTCAGAGGTAACGATCCTTTGCAAAGAAGTGCTGCGGCAACATTCTCAGTGGCCATCACTGATGTGTCTAACATGCTGGACTGCGGAGAGGTGAAGGAAAACCCGACAGCCACAGGTGCACGCCCACGGATGAATGGGTCAACCAGGAGAGACTCGGTGCGAGTTCTCAGCCTGCAGAGTGGCACTTCCAGTCTCCCTGTTCCTGGTGATTAATTATCAAGCTGCTGACAAAACAGAATCATGAAGAAAGCTCCGGAAATATTACGGCCCTGAGCCAAAAATGATGAGAAAGAGGTGAAGGAGGCTAGTTCAGGTGCTCGACTGTCAGAAACATCAGCAGCGTCCGTGGGCATCACGAACGTAACCGAGTAGTCAGAAGTAACACACAACATTATTTACAAAGGACCAGTCTGTAGGCAGCAGGCAAAGCTGAGACATCACAACCAATCAACAGCAAAGACCAAGACACCTCGTCTTTTAGATGCCATTAAGCTCCTTTTAAACTTAAATTAGAAAATATTGTCTTGCATTGCAAATAAAAGTGCATCTAAATATTTAGACAAGTTTGTTTGCTGTTGAGAGGGTGAAGTTCCCAGAACCCCCATTTTAGTTTTACAGTTGAAAGGTTTCAACAGTGGTTTGCATTCATTTATCAACCTGAACTGACATAAATCATGTCCGTATCACAAGAAGCCCAAGAGAGAAAAATTAACAAACATGGCCTCAAACAGCCATTTAGTGCAAATTAAAGTACTCAAATGCATACAAAAGGATATCAGTGGGTTTATATATGTAGAAAAACAGATTTCTTGTTTTATTATCAGCCCTGCTTTTTCCCATTCAGTTTTCTTATTTAAAAACCTCAACATCCTAAAACTAAAACAGCTTAAAGTAGAAGCAGAAGAGATCTTGCCATTTCATCATGCAACTCGTGAAAACAAAGAAAGAT
This sequence comes from Millerichthys robustus, assembly GCA_034783495.1. Lineage (NCBI taxonomy): Eukaryota > Metazoa > Chordata > Actinopteri > Cyprinodontiformes > Rivulidae > Millerichthys > Millerichthys robustus. The sequence continues at coordinate 10,353,454 of JAVKLF010000063.1, read as the reverse complement.
CATTAAAGATTGATGCCCTTCTTCAGAAGGTACCAGTGAAACTTGACAGTATTGGAACATTTCTGAGCAGTGTGTGTGTGTGTGTGTTAATGCAACAGACACAGGTGGACACAGGACAATATATATACAGTCATATTTACAGTACAGATAGCTTTTACATGTAAACGAATGATGAGTCATCCTCCAGAGGAGACATGTTGAAAAACAGCTGAGAAGACGAGGCAGTCAGGGCAGGGAGGGATGTAAGAAAGAGTACAGAGTAAGAAAAACACACGGCTGTTTTCTGTTTAGAAAAAGTTCTGCTTGTTTGCATTTTTTTTTACAGAGCAACCAGCATGTGCAGCTGCAAAGGTGGGGTGCAGCCCTCATTAACGCACCTATGTTTCGTGAAACGAGTCTGTTACAGGTTGACTGCCCTCAGAATCAATTTCTGCAAACTGAAGTAATTAACCCCCTCCTCTTCAAACTGGTTTAATAAACCAGTATGGATTACAGCACAGGAGACTTAGAACCAAAAAAATAAGACCGATCATAAAATTTTCTGCAAACCCAAGGAGCAGTTAACCTTTTCTTTTTTAAAATCAATTTGATGTGATCTGACACACTATTATGGTGATGTAATTTAGTTAAGCACAAGGTAAGTTTAGAGGATTAGGATTTCACATAGTCAGTTTTATTTCAATGGGTTTGCAAGAGCAACTAAACCCAAAGTGACCAATCAGTAGGAAAGCTTTTTTCCTACTGTTACAGATGTTACAGAATTTAAACTGACATTATAGAGACGTTTCCTGGTGCGTTAACTCCTATAATCTCAAATACTAAATGACAAAACAAAAAATACATACAATAAAACATTTGGCTGTGCCTTTTAAACTATGGTTTACTCTCCTCCTCTTCTGGTTGGCCAAAACAAATATGGCGATGTAGAAAACGTATATAAAATAAGACTGTACATTTACAATATTTAAAACATATACAATGTCGGTGGCTCTGTACACTGCGTTTGAAAAGTCAATGTGAATGAAATGAACGCTCTTTAAATCGGGAGATGACATTGAAAAATTTGTGTCTGAATGTGTACCTTATTGTAAAGTCAGTGCTACACAATAAATAGGGACAGACGAGGCTCACCACGTGCAGATTAGTGGTCAGAACGGACACATTGAAGCAGGATTTGAACCGACAACATTATTTACAAGACGCTTAAAGCTTGGAAGATTTCGCTTTCTGTACAAGTGGACCTAAAAGTTGTCGCTGTGTTTCATTGTTGCATTTTTCACAAGTATAGTTTTGAGATCCAAAAGAAAGAAATGCACACAGCAACACCTGCGAGCACAAACTGCACAATGTTCTGTGCAGAAGCTGAGAGTAAAGCAACTAAAGGTTTTGCTCATTTCATTACTTTTTCTATGTAAGTTTGCGCACTACAGTAAGAACAACAAGTATCTGTTACCGGTGTGACCACTCAAGTTATATCTACATGATTCAAGAGTCATATGTTGAAATTAGTATCTGATTGCATATGACTACTCCACCTTCGATTGTAGATGAAGCGTGTGTGTGTTTGTGTGAGTCTCACACAAGTGGCTTTTCAGATCCGCATTTTTTCCCCCTGAGTCTGTTTTGTTCAGCCTGAGCCAACTAAAACCAGTGTCATCTGCTTCCAAGTCTGAACGGGACTCCTCCTGCCGCGTTGTGCCACCCGAGGCGGGCAGTCGCCACTCGTCGTTGGGTTAACTCCACCACCCTTCAGCGGCACTCGACCCTACTCGGGCTGCTCAGGATGCGTGTGCAGGCCAATCTCGGGGCGTCTGATGCTGTGGTGCTCCCAGAAGGCCTTGTGCAGCTGGTCCAGTTCAGACATCAGGGGCAGACCAATGTCCAAGTGCATCTTCAGGTTCTGCAGCCACTCCTCCAGTTTGGAGAAAGCAGGTCTAAGCGTGAAAGAAAGCAGACAAAGATGCAGTTTTGTTTTACCGTGTGTATTTCTTTCAAGAACTTTTAAGAACATCAAAGGCAAATTGTACACAAAAATGCAATAAATTAGTTTGGAAACTGTCTGACCTTTTGTCTGCATCGAGGTCACAGCACAGAGCAGCCATGGGGAAAAAGGCGGGGGGACAGTTAGGGGGACAGTAGTGCTCCAGGAAACCAGAAATGTTGAGTCCAAAGTCTTTCGCCCTGGGGAGGTAATCTGGGTCTGCGTTTACTCGACCAATAATCTGACAAGGACAAAATAAACCCAACAGCCACAAAGTTAAACCATTGAGCTCTGTAGACCGAAACCTACAGCTTCAGTTTTCAACAAATCACAACTATCCACTTGTTTGACTGACAGTAGCCACCTGAGGACAGCTTTGGGGTTTTGTTATAGTTGCTGAATAATGATGTCCATCTGGAGAAGTTGTATTCTGAGTGACTGAAAAAAACTCCCAAATTTATGAGGGTGGTGTGCGGTCATGCTTAAAGTCTACAGCTCTGCAAACTGAATTCCCATTTAAAAAATGTAAATGTTTTGGCAAAGTATCACCACTACCTCATAAAAATAAAATGGCTATTGCATTTAATAAAAGCAGGCCTTGAGATACTGACAAATAAAAAAAAAGTTTAAAAAATCCAGCTTTCCCACACATTTCAGACTAAGAAGAAGGAAAAGTAATGAGTCAAAATTAGCAATGGACGTTTTGGCTGAACTAAGTGTGCATGGCAACTTAAAATAAAGCATCTGATTTCTTTCTTGTTGCCAGAGGCATTGTGGTTATTCTCAGTGTGCTGGTACCACCTCTAATTACTGCATGCAAAAACAACCATGCAACAGGAAGGGATGGTGTCCAGTTAAGTTCTGTTAAATATGACTTTCTGGGGCTTTTATTTTTGAAGGGATTAAAGTATAGAGAGCCAAACCCAGCAGGACTCAGACTGAACTGCCAACCACGAGGCAGACTGGTAA
>JAVKLF010000063.1:10328321-10348638 GCA_034783495.1 Millerichthys robustus | reverse complement strand
ATTTTGACGTCCTGGGCTTTGAATACGTTGCTGTAGAAACCGTGCAGAGCGGTTTAAAGTGAAACGAAAGTAAAAATGGCGCGCCGGCGCGCCGGTGGATGTTAAGAGGTTAACAATTTTTAGATAATATGTTTAGAACTGATGGATGTAGTTTACCACCATGACCACTAGAGGGAGGCAGCAGTGGAAACAGCAGGTAGCATCAGGCTGCTGCTGTTAAAATGCACTTCTGAGTTTTTAAAACTCACCATTCCAGCAGCAATGTCCTTAGCAAAACTGACCCGCTGGTTCCAGGGATAGTTACTGTCCTGCAGACAGAAATCATATTTAAATTTTAATTCATCAGTTACAAAATCAGATTTTTTTATTGTTATCAAAACAGACAGAGAGTGGGTAACACTCTTCATTACATCTCACCATTTTCTTGATGATTTCCCTCAAGGTTCCTCCCTTAATGTACTCTGCGATGAAGTTGAGTCTTTTGTCTTTGTAGAGGACTCCGATGAACTTGAGCACATTGGGGTGATCCAGGCAGCGCATCACCTTCACCTAAAGTCAAATTCACACATCGTTATAAGATCTTTGGAATAAACAGCAGAGGTACAAGAGTTTCTCATCTCGAGTAAAGTTGAACTAAAATTGAACTACGTGTTAAATTCCATACAGTCAGTTTTAATGTAAATAAAATGTGCCAAAGAAATTCTATTTTTCAAGCAGTTTTAGAGGTTTAAAAAAGCTTCTTTCTCTCCTGAATGTTGAGTTGTGTGGAAGAAGCAGGCAAGCCACAATTACACATAAACACTTGTTTTACTTTACTGAGTAAGATTAAAAGAGACCCAGTAATGTGAGACTTGGGCCACCTACTAGCAAACAGCCACTGGGAGTAATAATCAAGCTGAACTGTGGTCAGGGTTTGTCTCACAGATGGTTTTTACTCCCGCCTGCACCGATCACAAAGCAATGGGCTTTGTGCTGTTGCAACCAAAAAGCTAAAACCTCATATATAAATACACACAGCCAAGAGGAACTCTTATACATAGATGCAGCTAACTGGACGTCTGAGTGTCACGCGAATCAGAATGACTCTGCAGACCTGACCTCAAGGTGGGCGTAATTCAACTCAGCAGAAGATTTGTGGGTGGTCACAGAGCTGAACGGATGTTTGTGTATTACAAAAACCCACAACTACCAGCAGTGCCGTCATTCCTCAGATGCTGAAACTAATTTTAGAACAAAACTATCAAGGTGCTGCCTGTGTTTGTCCAGCAGGAACAAGCTAAGGTGACAAACAGCAGCATCCTTTTATCAGACAGCTGTTTGAAAAGGGAGTCACAGGCTAAATCTTTTTAAAATTTCTAAACTTGCCAAGTATGAATGATAAAACCTCTCCACCCACCTCTTTAAGAAACGTTCTCTGCGTCTCGTCGTCAAAACGAATCAACTCCTTCATCACCATCACCTCCCCAGTCTCCCTGTGGGTCACCTATGCAGGGGGAAAAAAATCATACAAAGATTAGGTTGAGAAAGAAAAGTCTGACACAATAAATACCACAACATGTTAATTTACAATCCATACAGTTTAAGAATAATAGGAAGTCCCTACAGACTGATTCTTCTCTCCCCTGAGCAAACAGTATGTCTAACATCTGCCTACTTTTATGGCCTGTCCGAAGCATCCCTTCCCGAGCACTTCTCCATGGATAAGATCAGACGGGCGGAAGATGCGATGAGTCCGACTGGAGACGACTCGGAGCGACTCGGAGCGGTGAATGTCCTTCCTGTGAGATATGGGCGACGCTGTGTTACTGGAGCCAGGCGACTTGTCGATGCTGTAACTCCTCCTGAGGGAGAGAGAGAGAGACGAAGACGTGACGATGAGACACCAGCGTTAACAAGAAAGAGGAAATGGGTAAAACAAAAGTAGATTTGGTCAAATATTAAATCTAATTCAATATGTCACAAGATATCTTGAATAACAGAGAAGTAAGCATGGTGCTTCTTACGTGATGATGCGGGATTTCAGGCTGCTGATGTCATGGTTAGGGGGCTGGGTGACCGGCAGGGTGGGGCTGGGACCCTCTGACAATGGGGTGAACAAGGTGCCGTCCAACTGATCCTCAGCCTCAGAGGAGCTTCCTCTTTTCTCCAGAGCATGAGGGTCGTGTTCGATGGTGAGCTGCAGCAGCCGGCTCGTCTCTTGGATGAGCAGATCAATCTAGAGACAAAATGGTGAGTTCAGGTAAGCTTGTTAAACTTTTTTTTCCCCCAGAAAGTCTGGAAGATAAAGGCACAACAGTGGTAAACACCTCATCCAGAGGAACGTTGTGAATGGGCGTCCCGTTGATTTCCAGAATCTTGTCTCCAACATGAATGGAGTTTTTCACATCTGGGCTCAAGAGGTCAGCATCCACTCTGGAAAAAGAAAAACAACAAGTTCCTTTTTAACACAAAAGATGTTTTTTAATTTGACAAAAACTTGAGATCAGATAAGTTTGCATCTCATTTCTATAATAGTGATTTAGACTTCTGTTCATTTTCACTTTGGTATGAAAACTAATCCTACATGCTACTGTACATATGAATTTACTGCTTCTGGTGTCACAGTTTTTTCTTTTACTTCCACTGCCTTTCAACTCCTTTACACACACTGAGCCACATGTCCTCCACACTCACTGGGAGACTCTGACAGTGCATCCATGTTCGGGGCTGTAGCCGTTGGTTGGACTGAGAGGCTGGTCGATAGCCACAGAGAAGCCTCGACCTCTGCATCCGTTGTCGCCCTCGTCCGACGCTGGGATAGACACAAGCGTGACGGTGTGAGGGATCCGAGAGCATGGTGAGTCTGGCAGCGACACCGGGGTCACGATGGTCTGGTAGTAACAGTGACCACTGGAATCAGAGAGGAAAAGGAAAAAGACATCATGAATGTGGGAGAATGAAGATTGAGATAAAAAAAGAAAACTTCTTGAGGTTTCCACAAGAAGAGAGTTTATTTCTCATGACATCAGCTTTTAAAGCATCACATGTTGTTGACAAGATGCTGCTTCGGTTCACTGTGCAGTCATTGTCTTGAGTTAGGGCTGACCTTTAGCGTGAGCAAATATATTTCACAAGTTTAACTTACAAATAAGACTTTTTTCTTCTAAAACATGGGCTGGGAAATCAGAAGTGACTTTTTACAAACCTCTGAGGCAATTCAAAAACAAGACAATTATAAAGCTTGATTTGTTTCTTTTTCTATAACTATACTAGCATCTGCGTGTCCTTAATTGATCCCAGAATTACTCAGTAGATACAGAGATACATTGGTGTTCTGTTATCTGTTGATGGATTAGGTTTTTTTTGTCTGAATGACTCAATTCTTCTCCTATTGTACTGCAGGGTGCTGAAGACCCAAAAATGCAGAAAGCATTTAAACAACATGCATGTCTGAAAGCTTCCCATTTCTGTTTTTAGCGTTTGTGGCTTGTGACCATCACATTAATACAAACCTGCAGCTAAACCAGCAAAGAACAAATCTGCAAAAATGAGAAGTAGTGTAAACAACAAACATGCTCAAACTTTGAAGCTCTTATTTGCATTTTATTAAAGGCAACAACGTCAAAAAAGTGCTTCCTTAAATATAAAATAAATACATTTATTTTGTTTATAGGTCATGTCAAAGTTTGGATGAAACTTTGACATGACCAGTCTGCAAACATTTTCAGTTTCATTTAAGTACTGACATTCCCACTGATGTTGTTCTTTGAAATTTTGTTCCTAATCAAATTATTTTTAAATTTTGGTAAATAACAGTTTGGTAATCTAATACTTCAGGAGATTTAGATAACTTTCATTTTATAAGTGTTTATTTTTCTGAAGACTAAAATAAATCCTAACTAATACTTTTCATACTTGGTTTAAGTTAGTTTGAAACAGTATAAAAAAAACAACAACCTTAGATTATATCATTTTAAATCAAATTCATTTACTGTTTTTCAACTGTGTTGATTCACAGTTTGGGATTGATTTTCAAAAACCCATGTGCTGGTGTCTTGATTTTTAATGATTTAGTGCTGAATGCTCACCAGTAGAGTTTGGACCGTTCCACCAAAGCGTACGTGTCTCCATCGCCAATGAATGTCCGGCAGTTCAGACAGCTGAAGCATTCTGGGTGATACTTCTGTTCTCCTGCAACCTGAACAAGCAAAAGCACAAGCAAAATTGAAAAACAAAATCCTTCTGCTCAAGAATGTTCATGGAGGAGCATGGTGTTATATAAATATATATATATATAAATACATATGTGTATGTGTATGAATATATTTTTTTGATCTAAAAGTTTTTAATGGTAGCAAATCAAACAGCAACGATGGAGTGAGCAACACAGGGCTTTAGAACCCCGGTTTGGGAAACAGGGTAAAGTCTGGTCACTGAGGGTGATGGAAGGTTACAAGATCAGAGATTGAGTTTGCTGCAGCCAGATGGCCTTTAATGCTTGGGGCAGTTTTGTAAACATGAGGTAGAATTGAATTATGGCTTTAAAAAAAAGCCAGCAGGAAATGAGCTGATAATTCAAACTGGCAGATCTGAGGAGGATGTTGGGGGAATTCAGCACTAAAACCAATGACATTTTAAAATAAATGCTTAGCATACTTTAAAGAAAATACACATTTCTAGAAACATTAGCATTTTTCCAACTGTTATTCCGCATGAGTTGCACGCCTACATTGATAGGCTGTGCTTGTTGAATCTTCTGTGGTTTTCAAGCCAGATCACGAGTTGTGATTTTTACATTTCAGTGACAAAATGTTGCACAAGCACTTCAGTCTAGAGCATGGAAACATTTACATTCAGAATGGTGAATACGCAAACATTTGTTTGGATCGAGGATGAGGTCGTTTGCTTCTGTCTGACTGCAACTATCTGTAGTGTGCACAATGCTGGGCGTTTCCAAAAACCTCCAAAGCTTTGGTTTTAGAGAAAATGAGTGCTGTTGTTGCTTACACACAGCAGAAATGTTTCCGTTTCTTTTAACCCTCCCGCTGCCCTTGAGTCACATGATGCACCAGGCCTCAGTTTTGAGACTGAGGCCTGGTGGGATCATTTAGACCACAGGGTAGCGGAAGGGTTAAATATGGTGTAGTATAAACCCAGCTTAAACAGCTGATCAAGTGGTGTTCACCTCTATATAACATTAACAAGCTCCTTTAACTCTTTACCAGGGACCCAGTCGATGCAAATGACCCACTCACTCAGATACCTAACAACTCTATGATTAAACATGAGCAACAAAAAGCTTCAAACACCAAAGCTAGAGACCGCTAGAGTCGGTTCCTCCCTGGAGACCGAGCTCGAGGATTAATATTTTTTTTGCTTTGAGTGGCAGAATTTCTATGAAGCAGCCAGCAGATGACAGCAGTCCTTATCTGCAATCATCTGCAATGCTAATGCTGGAAAAAAAAGACTAACCTTTGGTAAGGACACTGGATATCTTGGACAAAAAATGTTTCAGCTACAACATTTCAGTTACTATATGATTTCATCGTTTTAGTTTTTATAGTTGAAGTATAACATTAAGGATATTATTTTAAAGAATATAATATAAGAAATATAAAAAAACAGTTAACAAAAACCTTTGGCTTAGGTGAAGCAAAACTGATTAGTTACCAGATTTTTTAAATTTTATTTTAACTCTCATACTAAATGCAAAAATGCTACTACTGGATATCACTCTGACATTTTATCATCATGATCCTAAACACAGAATAACCTAGTAGATGTCTCATAAAATGGGGAAAAACAAACAAAAAGAATACAGCCTGACTTAACTGACTTAAAGGGAGAACATGGCAGATAGAGTTTATTAAACTATTTAACCTTTTATTTAGGTTTTAAGCAGTCTCTTAAAATGAGCATATCTATAAATGCAGTGAGAATAAAACTTTAAACACTAGACTAAAAGAATGTCAATGTTCTTTTTATACAACACATTTTTAATCAAGTCCAACTTTTTTACTAGAGCTTTTGATTTATGTGATTTTTTTTTATAAAGCTGCAGATTTTCTCTCTCGTATCACTTTAGGTGAAACCCTGTGAATGGGATCAGACAGGAAGAGAAGACAGCTGGACGGAGACGTAAAGGGTGAACAAAGGGTGCACAACTTGTCACCAAGGCCACCATTTGCTGCCCATGCAGTCACATAAATACGAGTACACACCCTTCTTCAGACCACATCTGACAGGCGGCAGCTGCTGCCCTCACGTTAAGGACATACTTCCTCTCCCAAACGTGGATATAAAATGAAAAAACTTCTTCAAAAAGAAACGACCAATCATGCGACCAACAAATTTAATAAGACAGAGTCGAGACCCATCACATGTTTGATTCTGTATGCAGCGGATATTTGGTATCTAGTCACAAGAGCTGTAGGTTTGTGTGTCTTCAGGAGTGTTTTGTCTGTGGTATGAGCTCATCATCACGTTGATGACTGGGTGACTTCATTTTATCTGATTATGTGGACAAGTTTAGCCTCTTCAACTGATAAACCAGAGACTGTTGACAGCTTTTCCCTCTGGGCTTCTGGGTCCACATGGTTCGCAAACAACTAAGATTACAATCTTTACCTACTCTTTTTTTACATGACACTCAGTAACACTAAAAGGTTTTGTGGCCAATGATTTGTCATGTGCATCCTCTTCTAATGCTATATTGTAATAACTATTGTTTAATTATACTGATTAATTACTAAATGTAGCTGATCAATTATGAGGCTCCACAGTTTTAAAAAAAATGACCTGATCCTAAGAATATCTTTTCTATGTACACAATGGTATTGCACTTTCCACTGGTTTAGTGTATGAATGTGTATCTATATACTTGCCAAACTCACAGTAAAAAAATTAATAACCACATTAAATCATTGATGCTGTAAATCTGCCTAACCTAAGTTTTAGATAGAGGTTTTTTAGGAAATACCTAAAGCAACTCACATGTTCATTACCTAATCATGAAGTTGGAAGCTATAACTGAACTAAAATGTGTCAACCATGGGAAATTCCTTTAGTTTAAACACACAAGAATCATTAGAAATGTTGCATCAAGGTGGCAGTCAAGGCAGTTTGAGCAAACGCAATGTCAAAAGGAGAAGTCGCTCAAGCTTGTCAAGAATACAAGCTACAGTGGATCTCATTTAGGGAAATACAATCAGACTGCAAGCCTAAGACAGAAGACACTAGGCCACATTGATGCTCCCTGAATGGAAACCCCCACTGCTGCCACAAACAGTACAGTACTACAGCATACAGAGGCCTGTGCTTTAGAAAACATTCGTTTGGGAGGTTTGTTTACTGCAAATCTCACAAAAATAAGGGAACTGATAAGTGTGGGGCCTGATAGTACCGGTAAAAACAAATAATCTGTGAAAGAGTTGCTACTAAAAATAGTAGGCATGTCATATCTCGTTAGGTTTTTTTCATGATGTGAAAAATGGGAGCAGGACAGAAAAGGAGAAGTCGATCTGTAGTTACTGAGCGATCCACTGACCCGGTTTAAACTGACCTACAAAACCCAGTGCTATGCTTTAAATCCACTCACTGAAACAAATAAAAAGAAAAAGATATGTTGGGAAGAGACTCTGCAAAAGCAACCAACCAAGCATCTCGCAGGCGGCCACCCTGCCCGTCTCCTCACCAGCTCATCCATAAACCACCCATCAGACTAGCAGTGATCATCCTCACCTTCTTATCCCGTCTCCACAGCCTGAGACAGCAGAAGCTCCAGAAAAACAGATCTCCCACCATGTCAGCGAGAGCTGGCGTCTCCCCTTGCTCTTCTAGTTCATTCTACTGAGGAGAGCGATCCCCTCGCTGTCACAACAAAACACTGGCAGCAGCCAAGCTGAGAAGAGTCAGAGAGCGGCAGGGGGAGGGACCAGAGGGGAGGAAACGCACGCCTTTGCAGCTGAGCTCATCTCTGAACCAATGTCACTCCTCCAGCCTCTCCCGCCTACCTCCCTTCCCCATCTTTCCCCTTCCTCTTGCTTTTGATATGAGCTCATCGTTTCTTGCTAGGCCCCGCCTACTCACCAACACACACACACAAACACACACGGCAGCCAGCCAGCTGCTTCCAACGCACACACACCTCCGCCCCTGGTGTCTTCAGTAAATACTTCACCCCTCTTTCAGGCCATACTGCATTCTGTTAATCAAAAGCAGAGAAAACCAGCAGTCATTCTAAAAACCATGACCTCATTGATGTCATGTTACAAAACAATGTTGCAATTTTCTTTACGTATTTGGTTTACATCATAGATCGTATCATAGTTCTCTATATGTTGAATTAGACTGAGTACAAAACAAGCATTATGTTTTCAATGTTGCTGTTCAACATTTATGTATTATCCAAAAATACGGAATATTTAGGTCAAAATGGTGTATTAAAATCTCAAGTAATCTAAAGTAGTTTCATCGAAGGTTAGTGTGGATCAATAATTTTTATTAACTCGATACAAACCTTTAGAAATTAGGGCAGTTGTTGGCTGATATAAAGCCGTTTTTTTTCCCTGTAACAATGCCTATCAAATGTCAAATTCAGATCCAGATTTACTGCCCAAAAACAATTTAACATACAAATAGTTGAGCCTACAACTCAGCCTACAAAGCCTAAATCTTAATGATCAGTCAAACTTGTTAATTAGAATCATACATAAAGTTATGTCAACAAAACAGCATATCTTGTTTAGCTGTCTGTATACAGACATATTCAAAACTGGACTTTACATTTATAAATATACATGTTCTCAATAACGTTTTTGTGCCAAATGTACTGAAGGTATTTGTTTTTTTCTTGTAGAGAACAAATCTGAACCCCATGTCCGGAATCTGACCTGTTCTCATTAGAAGCTGTTTCTGGAGGACCATCAGAAAGTCCAGATATTAATAGACAATCTGATGTACGTGCTGTACTTCTTGCTAATCATCACGCTAAAGTGATGGAGACAGGCAGCAGGGAAAGATGACTGCTCGGCTAAACACGATTTAGTTACAGTATAGTGGGAGGAGGGGATGTTGCATTAGAAACTGGATAACTTGAAAGAATCCACACTGCGAGCAACATTTAGGTCAAAGGTCAATAAGCCGATGACAGTTTAGTCTGAGTGGTCTGATTTTTCTTTTGAAAATCCAGTGACTGACAGTTTGGTTTCATATATACAAATAAAATATTGCACAGAACACAAGCTAATAGCTAAAGCATTGTTTGGTGGAGGTGAGGTGAGACATCCATCCAACCATCCATCCATTATCTTAACCTGCTCCTTCCTTTCAGGGTCAGTGGGGTCACTGGTGTCCATATCCAGCAGCCACAGTGCGAGGGGCGGGGGATACACTCGACAGGTTGCAAGTCAGATGAGTTTTCTAATTTGGATATTTTTTCCTCGATATATAAAAGAGAGATTGGTAATTTGAGATCATGTACAGTACTTTTGTTCACTTTTTGAAATACAGAAAAAGCTTTAAAAAACATTTATTGACTTTTAATTTTATCTACTGGCAGCTAATTACTTCTGATCAACATTGGGCATTCACTTTTTTACATGAATTATAAAAATTGATACCTTAAAATCTAAAAAAACCCAGCTCATTATGATGCAATCCTTACATTCAGATTTTGCTGCTGTTAGAAAATACAAACTGTTGTAAATCTGACGTTACAGAAATAGCAAATCTTTCATTCTTCCATTTAGATTAGAGTTTAGAGTTTTAGTTTAGAGAACGACACACTTGTTTGTACCAGGAAAGAAAACCTTTATTAGTTACTTCTTATTTATTAACATGGGTAGCAGAACAACAAACGTCCTGTCTGTAAAAATGAGTCTAAATATCATAGTCAAACCTTTTGTCACTAAGCTCAGAAGTGAAACCTGGCAGCCCACAGTTACACCTCAGGGGGATTTCAGCCCACAGAGGCTGCTGTATTCGTCAGGGTTTCCAAACCAAAAGAAGGAAATGTTAAATGGCTAAATATTGCTAAAAGGGTCACTGTCATGTGAATGTTTCTGATTAAAACATTTCAACAGATGTGAGGATTGAGCTTGAGCCCCCACCCAAAGACTGTGAAGCTGGAGTGTCACTGATCGGAAAAACGGAAAGTTTGTGGGCAGGACTCCTGACCCCCTCGAGATGAAAACTAATCAACCCAAGTTTAATTCATCATTTATGTTACACAATTCAACAAGTTCCCACACTGAGACAGTCGCCTAATGCATGCTGATGATTAGATCAACTCGACTTACAGCATCTTTAAGAACTTGTTTCACATGTAGGTTGTCTTCACCTGCAGTCTGACTTAGGATATTTTTTGATGTTGCTTGTAAAATCATTACAAGTTTAAACAATAATGTTATGATCGCAAACTCTGTTTAAGCGAGACATCGAAGCAGGCTGAACAGGCTGTAGTTTACATGCCAGGTCACTAGGTGGCAGTGTGAGTTGTGTATTTCAATAACGCGTGTTTGAGCGGACACTGAGAACAGTTACATCCAAATGGGCAAAAACATGAACGTACTTTTGAATGGACGATGAGGCTAGATTGCTACTACAAGTTACATTAAATTATAAATCTGAAAAGCTTCAGGAAAATACAGACTGGAGTTCTCGTCAGCTTGAGTGCACATGCACATGCTAAAATGTCTACTTTGAAATAAATTACAGTTTCTAGTGAAAGAAATGGCAGGAGATTAAAAAAAACTTTCACTCTGAATTAAAAATAAATTTCAGTGTCTAATAATCAGATTGTAGGTGTTGTGTAGATGAATGGCCAAAACACAAAAGATTTGTTTTGGTTTCACTAAAAATCAGTGTAGCGATTGGTCCCTGTTTTGTCCTTAGAGACAAAACAAACACGAGGCATTTACAAGAAACAGCAAGATTCCTCTTTGCACTCAGATGCAGAAGTGGGGGGTTGATCCAAAACAAAGGCACTCTGGGACTTTCCATTGGTTTAGCGGCCGACCAAATAAAATTCTTACTGTTAATCACAAGTGTGGCGACAAAATGTAGATTACTCGGTAGCTTCCAACCCGCATTTTATACACAGTTGAACATAAAACCACATTTCAAATGTAAAGAGGGTTTTTTTATGACATATTAGCTTAATATGTATAATATCCACCACCTTTGTACTGAATGAAGACTGGGCTGTAACAAAGTAAAACAGAAAACAGCAGCAGTGGGGCTGACAGAAGAGGTATTTCATCACATGATGTAATTTCACAACATGTTGGTGGGACTTTCAGAAAAGGAACACGGCAAGCTAAGAAAAATCCCAAAGTATTTGTGCTTTGGTCAAAAACATTTTGGATTAACCCTTTAAATGTACATCTTGTATTTCAGAAACAAACCAAAAAAAAAGTTAAAGTGAAACAAATACGTTTTAACACAAACCCGGGCAGAAGAACAAATAATCATTGGACTGAATCACCTCTGCTTTGCGTTATTTTAAATATCTAGTTTTTCTAGTATCGGTGTATTTTCTAATGAATGAATGAATTCTCAAAAATGAATTAATAATTAACTGTGATATATTCATATATGTCCGTGTATATGTATGTATGTATCTATCTATCCACACACATACACACACACGCACGCACGCACGCACGCACGCACGCACACACACACACACACACACACACGTGTATGTGTAACATTTTTGAATAAAGTATTACAAAAAGACCCAATAAAACCCAAACTGCTGTTTAGATATGACAACGCATGAAATTTAACACTGAAGGGGAGTGTAAGCAGTACTGGCATTCCTGCTTCTTCATTTGTACAGTGATTCATTTCTTTCTTATGACTACTAATCTGTTTCTACATACTTTGAATTATTTTATCACATCTTTCAGTGCTTTACCAAATCGTTAAACTACCCAAACCTGACCTGCTTGTTTTTCTTCTTTTAGTTTTCCTTTAGGAAAACCTAACGCTGGATGACGACCAGAACATGGAAGAGCTTTGTAGACATTTGATGAAGTCCTAAGGTGTGTATAAAGAACACAGAGAGCTCCCCGTTACACAAAACAGAGCGTGTCAGCTAAATGATGGTTTTGAAACGCACAAAACATTTATAGTAAGGTTGCGTTGGATTATCATATTGGTGGCAGAGTTCTGAGGTTCTGCGTTGAACTTGGTGGCAGTGACTGCAAGCATCAGTGAAGCTGTAGCAACGAGTGCTACATAAAAAATATTTATAGCACAGACGGTGTTTTCATAGCACGTGCGACGTATTTGTCGCACCATACAGCCCTGATGCAGAAAAAAGATAAAGAAATGTTCTCTAAAACTGAATGTATCCAATCGATTGATATCAGCACCAAGCTGTTTGAGGAGAGGTCGACAGACTCTAAACTGGGTGTGGAGATGGTTGAGATTACTGCAGGTTTATCTGTCACTCTTAGATGTCACAGACAAATGGGAGGAAATCAGGATTGGAGGAACAGAAAGTAAATTACACCTCGACGCTCGGCACATAAACCAGTCTAAGGTGGTAAATAGCTGAGAACCCGTTTTCAGGTTGAATTACTTCTAATTTACTTAGAGCTGACGCTACTGATGAAGACAGACAGTCCACCCAACACAATGTTAAAGTCCAAGACAGAATACTCTATTAGAACAACTGTACCAACCAAAGAGTGACTGTTTACAAAAAACCAACATAGGAGAGAATTCATTACAACTAAGGCCCCATTTATGCAACTTTGTTTTTCAGGGAAAACAGAGCTTTTCTGCTGTGTTTCTGGTGTCCGTATATATGACAAGTAGCTGTTCTAACATCAAAGCTTTTATTTTCAAAGCACTTGTGAATTTGAGATAAATGATCAAACTATACAAAACTGGGTACGAAGTCTTTCAAGAAATTAATAGTTTCAACATTTTAACTCCAATAAAAGACAGAGAGAGAGAGTGAGAGAAATGAAAATTAATTTGTGAGTTGATTTTGGTCATTCTTTTTTTTTTTTTTACTTGGAGAGGTAAAAGTAGATTTATGGCAACGTATTTCTGGTCCTTTTGTGAACATAGAGAAGTTGACACCAAGGTGACCAAAGGCTACAGCATGACTAAGATGAAACAAACCACATTTTACATTTTTGACTCATTAACCTGAATGACGTGTTTTAGACAACAAAAACTAAAATAAATAATTTACGCCTCCAGGCCGCATTGCAACATCTGGTTTTGAACTGTGCAATTCTGGAAAAAACCTTCATATTTGTATTTACAAAAACAAAAGATACAAAAATAAATAAAGCATAAGCAATGGAAGCCATGAGTTTGCTTTGTTTCTAACCTCCACAATAAAAGAAATGCTGGACTAGTAGGCTAAAAGCTAGTAGCTAGCCAGGTCTAAATATCTTTCCAAAAAACTATGAAAACTATTAAACAAAACTTTCTATTTTAATTTCATGAACAAAACTAGACTTATGGATGCTAAAATAATTTCAGATAAACTTAATTGGAAACATATTAATGTTAAATGACATAAATCCTATTTACAGAGCCTCTCGCACGGTATCTGTATTATCAGCTCACCACGACCTGGTAAGGAGAAAATGGGTTAAGAAAATTACTGGGTATTTAGTCAATCCTATACAGACTTTCACCAACCTTGATCTGTTTTATTGTAAATGTTAATGATGACAGAAGAGAAAGTGAGGTGTGAGAAAACTGTGGGTTTATCACAATTGATATTGTCATTAAAACAATAGAGATGGTATATTCTGACTGTTTGTAAATATCACATCTCTATGAAACATTGCTCATGGCAAGTTTTTCTATTTTCTTGGAGCCCTAGAAAACATACAATCTACTGTATAAAGAAAAAGCAAAGCTGCAAACCATGGTCCCCAAACAGCTAAAAGAGTGTGATTCCGTTTGTATGATGGAAATCCCAAGAGGTGCAAACAAAACTTTCCGTTTGGCTGACCTTCTGGTGTAAATTTGTCCACAGACTCTGACTCATCTCTGCATCATCAAGCTCAAGGTATTTTCGCAGACCAACAGCAGTGTTTTAGACACAACAGCATCAGTGTTATTAAAAATAGAATCACATCTCATTGCTCATTTGCACAAGTGTCAAACTGACGGCGCAAAAAAGATGCAGACGCTCGACCTTGGTCTGAATGTCTACAGTTTAACACAATAGACACGGCCATCTCGGCATTAAAGCTCGACGGGCTGAGTGATCTCAAATTTGTTAAAGTGCAGCTGCAGAGAAAGTCAATCAGCTCCTTTTGCAAAGTCAGAGGAGCAATAAAGCAAAGGAGGAAAGAAAAGGAGCAACCGCTCTGCCTAATCCACTTTAGAGTCTCATTATGAGATTGCATTGGTTGTCAAGAGGCAGAGTAAATGATAACCTCACACGTCAAACCAAAAGATGCAGAGAAGGGCAAATAAATGAAAAGTTTTTGATAACTGCAGATGTGACATGAGGCAGACTGCAGCACTGAATCTCAAAATTTGTATGTGCAAAAAACAAACTAGCTTCATACTTTAACCTTTTCCCCTTAACAATCAGTGAATTATTGATTCAATAAACTGTCTGGCTTTTAGAGGGGCAATTTATCCTCTCGACTAAACACTAAACATTTTGTAACAATTATAGTCTGATGCAGTGAAATATTACTTTATAAAACGCAAACATCAATTTCACAGGGCCAATTTTGTGTATTTAATAAAACCATAACATGTGAGTTAAGGGCTTATTATTATTATGAGTACAAGCAGATGACAGCTACATATTTTACTGCTTCAAAATCAGTCAGGGTTTAGTTTGGTAAATTATTACAATACAAAATAAATATGGGATGTTTTTTTCAGAAATCGGGCTTCACATACAGTATTAATAACTCAGTACTCAGGAAATATTTTTTTCCCACAACACCTCACAAAAAACCAGCGCTACGGGACAAATATTGTTTCATCATACTGACATCTAATATTGAACGTTTTCCTCAAGCTTCATATGTGTGCGGTTCAATCACTAATCAGCAAACAGACATAACTTTCTTTTTATGTTAGCGTATCTTTTAATAATGCAGCATCATTTATCAGCAGGAGGAGAAGGTTTTGTTTATGTGCCGCTGCGACATTTATTGTGCAAACGATCCTCTCCTCTGTCACAACAGCAGCTCTGACTTTCACCGGTGGTCTGTAAAATGACCCAACAGAGCAGCTGTAGGTACGAGGCTCAGTTTCAGGTCTGACACTGATCCTGTGAGTGTCCACATAATAACAGGACTCAGGTGTGTATGTCAGTCAGAGTGGCTCAGCTGCAGGATGTAATCAGCAAACAAAGAGTCAGCTGGGGGGGCGATGAGAGACGAGTCCGCTCATAGATCCTCTTACCATGATGAGGCCGGTGGCGATCGGGTCGTTGCAGCCGTGGCACAGCTCCCCAAACTTGGCCCAGTAATCGTTCTTACAGTAAAGCCGCCCATCTTTCTCATAATACCAGTGGGACAGAGAAGCGCTGCACTCGCAACACCTGAGAGACAGAATAAAAAAAAAAAACAGTTTTCATTAAGATAAAATCAGCTTTCTTTGGTGTAGACATTTTTACCAGTTGTAAACGATGATGATTTTCTGAGAGTTTTACTTAAATCTGTTCAGAGGTTCATGAGATATTCTGTTAACAGACAGACAATATTGACTTAAACAGGTAATGTGTTAGAGCTCATGGTATGTGTTATGAACAACTCTCAGCTTCTACCACACCCAATTTTAGCTCGACACCCGTTTGTGTTTGTTAAAGCTGAAGCAGCTAATCTTTTTACACATTTAAGGCACCAGAATGTGAACATTTCTCTCTGTCAACAGTTGCGACCTCCAGGAACTGAAAGAGCAAACATCAAATTAAGTTATTACTGTGTTGACAGAAGCTAATATTGTACTGCAGTGCTGTAGACTGCACTTCAACCCTACTAATTACACCCTGCTGAGCCACAAATTACACTTTTCACCGTGGTTCCCCAGTTTTCAGCTGCCCTGTCATGGAAAAACACAGAAACAATTAAAAATCGGTAGTTAAACACTGCATGACAGCGTCACTCTGTGGAGCAGCACACACGGTTCACTATCTGAAACTAATTTATAGAATTGGTTTACAACTACAATTTGCTGAATTTGCTGTCATTTTTTGACAAGTAAAAACAAGATTAATCTGCAGAAAATCTTTGTCAGTATAGCAAAAATTTGATTTCTTATTTTAGCATCATTTTCCTTTACCATAAAGTAAGTGCCTCACAGACGTTAAAAGCTACTCTAGAGAAAAGAAAATGAAGGATTTACTGTTGATTTTAATTTTACTTCAGTAATTTTTGTCACAGTTATTACTGAATTGTTGTCTTGCATCAGCTGCACCAAAACAGCATGATGTTTATATGTGCTTACACATTTTAAACACTCTGCATCAGTTCTTTAACTCAGCCCATCCTTACTTCTGAGACTATGACTGAGGTGTCAGACCCATATAGAGTCCTACAGTCCTGGTGTAGATCTGTATTTGGTCTGGTTTTGTCACAAATTGGTCAGGCAGCCTGATATACATCAGCTGGAAAAAAAGACTTCCCATCGACACACAGAGTGATAAAACAGTGACAAAGACTGTACAGAAAACTCACACACACCCTCCAAGTTCATAATGCAAATACCCCGACAAAGTTTGACGCTGGTTTGGATGGGTAAGGTTAGTTCCTGGAAACTAATTGGTGAAAAGAAAAGTGAAAGATAATAATCTAATCTGGCATGGAAGGATGAGGTAAAACCAATAGGGAAAAAAGCTGTAAAAACTACCGTATAAAAAAACTGTCTCGCAGCAAATCTAAGCACATTTGTCCATACATGATTCAAAAAGTATGTTAATCCCTCTTAATATACACAACCACGCATTTGTGAGTGAGTGAACTGCTGACATGTTTTAAAGCTTGTATGTGCTTGTTTATAATCTGACTAAATCTGTGTGTCTAACATCCATGACTAAGTGAGCGTCTCCACTTCTTCCCAGAGGAGCTTCCCTCCCGTCAGACAGCCGTCTGGCCTCGTACTGCACTCAGTCAGCTTAAAATCATCCCAGAGTGACCATGGCCTCAAACACTGGAGCACCACTTCATCCACCATCTCTTCCTGATTATTCCAGACCACCATGAGAGGACGGTAGTCATGTGATCATGTCTATGTTTGTTTATTAGCAAAATAACTTGTGAATTGTTAATTAATAAGAACATTTAGAACACTGCTAAACAATTTCTTCTTGTCAGCAGTTTAACCAGTGAATTATACCAGTTTCACATGACCAAGTACAAGCTACTATTGTCCAGGACTTACCCGAATGTTCTGTTCTACCTATATGTATTTAAATGTTTGCTATATAGAGTTAACCAAACCAAAAAAACAAACTGTACCAGAACTATAAAACCAAGGTATGTACCAAATAATAGTTTTTCTATAATGCTACATGTCTAAATGCTAATTACCTCTTCCAGATTTAATCAGACAGTGCTTTAGAGTTGCAGCTTGAGTTCAAATGTTACTTTCACCTTTAATTATTTTCATTTTATCATTTTTACGCTTGTTAACACCAGAATTTCACTACAGCATTGTGCAAATGGTTTTAACATGGTTTTCTCATCATCAATAAAAAGAGTTGGGACTGTGGGTCAATTTATTAAAATGTCACAGTGGGCTTAATAAACTGTGAAGGCCATTTGTTAATAATTTATGACTTTCATGTGACCAAACGACTGATCAATAATTGGTAAATGAATTGTTGATGCCGCTTTGCACAGCAATCATTAAGCTGTTCTTTAAATCCGATTCCCTTAAATGCAGTTATGTTCTTTTTATTTTGCAGGTCTTCATCGTTTCTGTGGTGTTCCTCCCTCAAAACATCAGCTAGTTAGTATGTTTCCTAAAACCAGCAGTTCTCCATGACTTTGCTCGAAGGTTTTTGTCGTTCAGTTAGCTGCACACACATGACCTTGGATCGCAGCACTTGCAATTTATTTATTAGACAGACACAGCCAGCCTCCCCAGCGTCTGCAGCTCAGCAGATTGTTGCAGAGCCGCTTTGGTATGCAGCGTGTGGGAAGTGAATGGGGGGAGGAGACCTGGAAGTGGGTCAAGACGACGTCCACAGCACCAAGACACTCAGCTGTCTGGGCTTTCTTGGCAGCTCGATAAGTGTCTTTGACTGCAAAGTGCTGCTGAGGCAAAGTCAGACCTGAGCAGGAGGCACTTTCTCACAGAGACGAAGGGGATTTTAATGCTCTAAGGTTTAGCTTCTTCACAGGGAAATGTTCTAAGAGACATTTTTGCCTTTAGGACAAGAATCTTCTCTCAGAGGTGCAGCAGACAAGCTGCAGAGCGAGCGGAAAACAGAATCCACCTGAGTAAAAACTGCCTGCTTAGAAATAGCTGATACTATGTTAATCACATGTTTTTATGCTCAATTTAGAGTATTTTGGGGTTACTAGGGTTATATTTGAGCTGGCGTTAATAAATAAGAGGATTATCAGTGAAGCACTCAGAGAAAGCTCTGGTAAAATGCTGCAAATGAATAAAACCTCAAGTTTCTGCAGAATTGTGACAACTATCTGCACAAAACAAATGCAAAGACTGGTTTTACGTTTGCAAAGTCCACACTTCACGTGAAAAAGACGTGAAAACACAGCTGCTCAAACATAAACAACATCCAAACATAAACTAGAGGCTGGGGTCCCTGAGGGTCTGAGTAATCTGTGAGTGAGTGAAGATATGAACAACATGGTGGGAGGAAAAGAAAAACACAAATCCAGAATTGTCATGAGTCTTTGTGCATTCAAACTCCAGTTGATTTAGGTGTCTACAATCTTAATTATCAACAGAGTTTAGTACAAAGTTTAACATCAACTCTAAAGGATCATTAAATGTACGATTATTGTCTGGCTTGTCTTAATACTGACACATATGGCTCTTTGTCCATGGGCTCCACTTGGCCTTACTTGGCTCAACTAGGGACAGCTTGGAAGTCTTTCCATTGAGTGATCTCACACACAGCTCGGGTTTTAGGATCAACTCAAACTAAGACTGGAACAAGCCGAGTCGAGCTGAAGATCTGGTGTCAGCAGATTGTTGGCCATCTACTGGCCATAGACTGATGTCATTCATGACAGTGTCTCTTTCACAAGCATTAAACACACAATTTTTCAAACCTTGTAAAATTCTTTTTATTTATTTAAAAAAAATGATTCATTAAACACAAACTAACACTGACAAAAACTATGACATTTTTCTGCTTGTTTGTTCACCAAAAATAGAAAAATGAACTGGAGGTTTATCAAAAAACAACCCAGGTCATCGCTGACAATCGTCAGGTCAGCGTTTTGCGATGTGTGTGGCTGCGTTGATTGTGGGTCTGTGATTCTAACCATAGGTCATAAAATGACGCAGAGGTTGAGGCAGACAGGAAACAGGGAGGGTCAAAAGGAAACAATGTGTCCTGGTAGAGAGGCGTTTAGAGTCGGATTATCACCAACTGACAGATGCAAAGCTGAGAGATTTACGAGGAGCCACATCTTTTTAAAACACACACCCAGGCACACTTTCACACACAAACATTTCGTCTCTTCATTAATTATTAAAGCTCCCATCAGCTCCTTCAAGCTAAGGAGGACATCCGTCTTTTATTTCTCTGCAAAGGCAGCAGAAATGCTTTGAGTAGATACGATCAATATGCCAATGAGCAGATCCGCCTGGCCTTCCATTAAAAACAGGGGCAACCGGTAGAGACCGACCGTGTGTGGAGTCTGCCTGTGACACAAACATCTCTACAGGATGAACCAGAGCTATGTAAGAAATATACTGCTGGTATTACAGCCAGATCCTTTAAGGCCTCACTCACAAACGAAAACTGCTGTGTGCAAAATGTTTTTGTATCTGGACAAGAGGAAGAGAGTTTGGACAAAGAAAAAGAAAGTTAATGGTGGGAGAGAGTTGATGCTCAAACCACCTTAACTGGTCCAAATGATACAGTAAATCTAGTTCAGACCCGGTGTCAATTCATCCTTCTTATAAACACCATACATGAATGAATCGAGTGCTGTTCAGCTGCTTTGCTCTATTTAAGTTAAATAAAGCTAAATTTTTTACAAATAAAAAGAAAAAAACACCTCTGGAAAAAATGGTCTGTCAGCTCAAAGATGGTGTCTCTCTCTTTCTCGCTCTCTCTCTCTCTCTCTCTCTCACACACACACACACACACACACACACACACACACACACACACACACACACACAC
>JAVKLF010000063.1:10309010-10324983 GCA_034783495.1 Millerichthys robustus | reverse complement strand
TTTCAAATTATGCACATTCAGATTCAATCTGAGCAATTCAAATTCAGTTCGAGGTGGCGCAACGTTTATCCCATACACAATTGTCTTGTTCCCACCCCCACCACCCCCATCTTTCCTTTCATCTCCCCTCCCGCCTCCATCTCCACGGAAACACAGAATGCCACAAGGATGATGTCACCCTCACGCACAAAAAAAGGTCGACATTACCCCATCTCCGCCTAAAACATCTGAGGTCCTCTCTATTGGGCAGCTTCCCACTAAATCAGGAAATCTCACAGCCAATCAGGTGTCAGCCTAAGGTTCTGACCTGTAACAACCATGACTCTAGCAGCATCTATACAGCAGCTACTCCTAAATGCAGCAGAAGATACAGGCTGTGCATGTTAAGCAGCAGCAAATAACTGCAGCCCTCAACAAATGTTTCAAATGGTGAGACACTGGTTCTGTATCGGAGGCCCGGCATGTTATTCAGGGGTAAACAGGAACCCCTGGCAGCCTGCGAGTAAATGAGGTGCACGGCAGCAGTTTTCTTTGTGCCCATTAAGCTGCTCTGACTGTCAGCACTGTCAGTCTGGGACTTTCTCACTTGTTCCAGAGCAGACGATTGATAAAAAGGTTTCTGGGAGCTGTGGGAACCAGGATGAGCTTTGTTCACCAGCTCTAATTCATCAGTGGGTCTCATTCCAAAGCCTGATTCCAGCTCCAAGCCCAAACAAAGAACATCACACAACGTGAAACCGGAGGGAATAGATTTAAAGTTGAACTCAGTCACTGATGTTGTTAGTGTCCACGAATAAAGCTGTAACTGTTCATTTAATTAGATTTAAGCAAACAGTTAAAGTCTGATATCACAAAGAGACTGAAACTTGGTACAAAACCCCCAAATCTAAATACAGCAGACCTACAGAAAAATGACAAAAAGTGTGAATCAGCTGCTTTATTCTGTTTCACTTGCTTTCTATTGAGGATACTTTAGATAACAAATTTCAACAGACACCTGCTTTATGCATGTGGTTTTTATCAGTTTTTCTATTCCACAATAACGACAACAGGCCTATAGAGGGAGATTTACCAGTTAAAGTTAAATCTCACTAATAAGCTCTCACACAATATGAAGTTCTGCTTTGGGTTTATGAGGCAGAGATTTAAAATGACAAAATGTTCCTTAAATGGTTTTTTAAATGTCTGTGATCTTTCCCCCCCAACAAAATAAAGCAACTCAAAAAAAAAAAAAAATATCAAGTTGATACCAAATTTTCTAGCCAAAAGAAGATTTTGAAGCATATTACCTAAAATGTACATTTTTTCCTACTTAAAATAAATTTGAAACTTAAACTATGGGGCTTTAATCTTCTTTTTAAAATTAATACTCAAAGTTAAGTCCATCAGGTGCAACAAAAACTCAATTTTCACTGTGATTACATTATAACACAGAGAATCAAAGGTTAAAGCTGAGACACCAGAGAAAAAAATCAAAATGAACCAAGAAGAATTAAGGTTTCCACACAGGAGAAAAAAGTATCAGCTCGTATGAACTTTGGGTAAAGGAAGGTCACAGACATTATTAATTCCTCTATGAAGACATAAAAGACTGATCAAATATATTAAAAAGTTTAATAATAGCCTGGAGTTCGTCCTGTAACTGGAGGGTTGCTGGTTCAAACCCCTGCTCTGTCTGTCTCAGTTGTTGTGTCCTTGGGCAAAACACGTCACTCACCTTGCCTGCTGGTGGTGGTCAGAGGGTCTGGTAGCGCCGGTTTATGTCAGCCTGCCCCCCGTAGGGACTTGACAAAGTTAAATTTAATTTCAGGCCATTATTCATTTTACCAAATGAAATAAAAAAAGAAGGAAGTCAAAACAAATTCTGGGTTAGTTGGTCCTGAGATAAAGAAGTGTGAGTGTTGAGGTGTTTAAGGAAGTGAGAAGTACCTTAAAGAGAAAGAATCCCATTTCAGTCTTTCATGTTCCACTTTATAATAGACAAAACCACTTTATGATTTTTCAAAAAACGGAAGGGGACTCTGCTTTAAATTATAAATGTGTCCATTTTGATTAAAAAGTTGAAAACTAGAGAAGTAAAACAAATCAAGAACTGAAACACAGATATGTCACAAATAGAACAAACTATCAGGGACAGGATCAACAAAACAGTCACATACACAAAGAATTTGCTTTTCAATACAAATAATTTTTAAACTTGGATTTTTAGAGTGTTGGTCAGACAAATAAAAATTCTGCTGTTAAAATGTTTCATCAGATTGAAACAAAACCAACTAAATAAACACCAAAAACCAGAAAACACACCACAAATACATTTAGCCACATTTCTCTGTTCACAACAACATTTAAACTGTCACAGAGTTTAATGTGTTGACTAATAGTCTGATTCATTTAGCAACATGGTTTCAGGCAAACAATACACACAGCTTTGATTTCTGACCTGCTACGGGCTGAAAAAAATCCACAATTGTAAGCATTTCATCAATCTAATATTTAAAAATCACAACAGTAACCTGCAGCTTCCATCAACAGAGCGCCAAAGAGCAAAAAAAAAAACAACTAAACTGTGGCAAACTGAGGTTCATTTAGTCATAAGTTCTGGCTCTATTGCAGCTCAAGATAACTTTTACCTACAGGCAAAAGTTAAGTTTCAAAATAACTTCAGCAAACTAAACAACGAATAAAAATCAACTCTTACAGGACGTGCAGCGGACGTTTCCCTCTGCGCCGGCTCTTTGCTGACCTGTCAGCTGAGGGAGCGAAGGTCTCGTTTTGATGGTCCGGAGACAGATTCATGTCAGCGGTTCTGATGTTTGACTCCGTCAGCCTGGTTGTCAGAAACATTAGTGTCTCTCCCTTTTCTTTCTCTGCTTCCTCTAAGAGCAGCTGAATCGAAAGCGGGGGTGTGGGGGGGGGCCACACTTCTCCATTGGCTGTTTCCTGTCCTCTGGGAGCAGAGCTGACCCTGTGACAGCGCGGGAATATACACAACAGCTCTGAATATACACAACACTGCAGCTTTTATCTTCTTTGGGAACTTCATCAAGCCTCCGCCTAAAACGACCCAGAGAGTCCACTTCCGGCACTTGTCGACAGTTTAAAGATTTTGTCACAAATTAAATTTTTCCATCTGTGAAACCTTTCGCCTCCTCTTAGATAATCAAATGTACCAGTCTGCTCGTAGGACTGATGTGCTTTAATGATGAGGGGAAGTGAGATGGCAGCTGGAACAAGCTAGGAGGAGGGAGCTCACAAATAAATCCCAGTGGCGGCAATTATCTAATATTGAGTATTTCAGATACAAAAGCAAGTATGTTTGAGTTCACTTAAGCACTGAGTCATGGCGGTTTCACCTCACAAACAGTGAGACATCATGCTTTTTATCCCAAAGCCTGACAACACACTGGTTGGTGAACATTGGACAAAAAAAATTCAGAAGAGATCCTAATACGTGGATATGTTTGACAATAGCAAATTCAACTTGTGTTTTTACAGAGAACTTAGAAATCATACATTTGATTATTAATTACCATTTCAGTTTTTTAAATAAATATTTTGAAAGATCAACAGTTTCCAGTTTTAGTGAAAAATTGTAAAGGTATGAAAGAATATTGACAGTGCAGCCAGTTTTAAAATATTGTCACAGATGGATGGATGGACAGATGGGTAGGTTATATCAACTTATCAGCAATTTGTTCACTTTAGATATATGTAATAAAGTTCAGTTTGCTGACTTTCATATATTACAATCCTGAAGTCATTAAGTTTATTTAGAGATAATGTATCTTTGTGTTCTGTAAAAGGCCTAACCACCTGCTTTGTGTGTTTTTCCAGTTTCCAGCAGTTAAAACACCATTTATTGCAGGCACATGCACACATCCTAACTCAAGTAATTTAAACCTGGTAATAGTAATGTGTCTAAAATCCCATTGTACGATGCATCCATTAAACATTTTCTATTTAATGGCTTCTTTAAACCTTTGGCACTCCTCTGGGCCTCCCTGCTTAAGCTGTTGCCCCCAAAACCTGACTTCAAAGAAGAAGTAGAATTTGGATGGATGGATGGTTTTAACAATCTGATGTTTTAAAGATTTACGAGCAGTAATATCTAATAAAACACAGTACAATTCAGCTTTTAATCATGACAAAATAAAGTAATCCTCCTATGTCAGGTAGAGAGTTTTTACTACCTAATACAACATGACTGCACACACAGGTCATATACAGGTCTTGTTTTAAAAGTGCTGTGCACTTCTGTTAAACTTGATGCACATTTCACAAACAATACCTATTTCACAGTGCAAAACTAATAAACCGGCCAGCAGCAGAAATGTGAATTTTCTACAACATAAATATTTAAACATAAGTTTAATTTTTATTCAACATGGAACATAAGTCAATGTATGGCTTCGGAATGAAGCACAATTTCTGTGATTTCTGAGGTTTATGCCAGAGCTGCTGCAGTTCTCCTCTGGAACAGTAGGTGTTGCCACTGAAACATGAATACTGCTAAACGGCAGGAAAAGCAACTAGAAGAAGAGTTGTTGCTTAAAATTAGGTAAATTTTCTTTTCTTTTACTTTTGCATTTTAATTGAGTTTTCTTACATATTATTTTTTAAATGTATCTTTACATACAATACAATCAGAGTGATTTTTTTTTTTTTTTCCATCGCCCCTTTTGTTGGCTGGAGAGTGAAACAGGTCGCCATAGCAACAGTCTCTACAGACAAACAGGCATGACTGTATTTTCTGTACTCTGTAAACAGAGTTAGCTTGCTGCTTTTTGTTTCCTGTTATATCACTCAATGCATGTATTCATATAAAGGCCTACTTTATAATAACATGCAACAAATCTTAAACCTTAAGCAATTTCCTTAATCTTAAAATTATTACTAATTTTGACAGCAAAAAATTAAGTTCAGAACTGACGGTTATCAACTTACAAATACATAGCTTTGTATGTAAAACATCTTTAGATAAATAGTAAAACGTCCAACAAATTATTAGGTTTTATTTAACCCAAGTTTAGTTTCTCTGGCTGTTATTCACTATTTTTCTATCTGTTTTAACATTAAAAAATTGCATATTTTCAAAGCTCTCATGTCTTTAATTCAGACAATGCATCTTTGTTATGATTATTTATCGTCATTAAGTTCACAACAACCCTCCCATTTTTTTTGTATTCAAACAACAAGGCATGGAGAGTTCGGTTTATTTTAGACGTCAAGATGCATTTTTAAACTGATGCCTCCTGCAGTTTCTGTTTCCAGGCAGAGTCCTTCTGCAGGTGCTGAGTCACTGCAGCTTTTTATGATGTCTGATGCAAAACAAACTTTACTGCATCACAAAGCTGCACAAAATTTTTACCCAAGAAAAGATCACATCTGCACTGTTCTCACAGATCATTGTTTTTAGGGCCTGACAGAAAAAGTCCTGCAGACGTGAAGGACATTAGGGTGACAGCAGATACACAGACTTCCTGTCAGCTCATCCTTTGAGTAAAGGCAGACTCGCCAACACATTTCTTTCCATAGAAGCTTTTTGCTCATTCTCAGTGGTGAATAGAAATACTGGGAGTAAAACAGGTTGGCAAATGAAGTGCTAAATAAGCAGCAGCCTTTGCAGTCCTTTGAGGTGACTGTCGGGGCAGCGATGACGGAGCAGACGTAGTTTTATTGGGAGCAGGACAAAGCTGCAGGGTACTGCAGAGAGACTGCAGCACTGCTATACTTTTAACACAGATGTGCATTTCCATTCCAGCTTTAACTATCTTTGCATGTATATATTTGCATATTCCTGAAACTGTTTTCAAACAACACTGTAATTAAAGAGGGGGCATATATATATTTTTTTTACATTTATGACAGATGGAGATATAATATAGAGCTGAAACATAGTCCATATCCTCTGTGGACCAGCCTGGACTCTGGGACAACTAAAAAACAAATGATCACTAGATCTAAAGTACCTGGAGGGCTCATGAGGCTGCAGGAGGTCAGACTGGGTCTACAGAATCCTGTCCATTCAGGGCCTTTAAGGGCATCAATAAAAGTTGAAAATCAATTCTAAAACAGGAAGCCAATGAAGAGAAGCCAACATGGAGGAGATATTTCACCATGTTTCACACCCTCTCACAAACCAAGAGCTCGTGCCAGAAGCTTTCTCAAGATATTTTATCGCTTATAATTAGAATTACAGGATTTTTGTAACGTAAACTTTCCATGGGAATTCACCGGAATGTGTGGGAATAAAACTGGAGTTTAAAATACTGAAGGTTGGGAAAATATGTAAAAGGTTGTAAATAGTTTGGTAGTGAAATGCGGTTTACTGTTTTTCTATATTTTGTTTCATTAGGATAGAATGATTTTTTAAAAAGACATTAATGAGAAAGTAACAATAGCAAGAAATATGACCACGTCTGTAAACAAATTTAGATATTTCAATGATTTTTGTAAGGATTTACAAATTATGGATTCTTCTAAATTATGTAAATTATTTTCTTTTATCAGTGAAATGATAGCTACAGAAAGTTAACTGATTCAAAATAAATGTAAAAAAATATAAAAGTACAACAAAGTGACAAAATTGAAACACAAAGGAAGAAAATATCAGGAAAAAGGCTTAATTGTGCAAAAGTACACAAACACAACCTTAACTACGAGGCTAAATCACTTGAATTTTTCTACAATGTTCTGTAAACAACTCTTTCAAACAAACCAATAAAGTACTTTGTTCCGTTTAGTTTTCTCTAAGGTTCTTTATTTGTTTCAATCACAGAATCGTGTTCCTGTCCTGCTCCACTAAGACACCTGTCCCACACAACTCCGAGACTGAACCACAACAACACAGGAGCACGTTACAATCAATAACTTTCATTGAGAGCAGTCGATGCCTCGAATCAAAAGGATCCATTTCAGGTAATGTCTAGATAAACAAACAAAAAGCATAAACGACTTCCTCTCCTGTTTTTCGAACTTCTAGCAAACTCTGCAGAGGGAAACATTTCTAGGAAATCACACCATTCTTTCCCACATCCTTTTAGCTTGGCCTGATTCCTGTCCAACGGTTCTGTGTGTGGAGGATCACGGAATGTAGCGCAGAGAGGCTGGAAGCTGCAGGCTGATATCTGACACCTCGAGAGGGAGTGATGGAGCCGACTCAAAGCCGAGAACAGCGACGCAGCAATGGCCACAAAGACATGCAAAAGAAGTGGTTTCACTTTCAAATCCTGAATATGCAAATAAGGAAATATGTGGGGAGATTTCACACGAATGCAAAGTGACCTACAAACATCCTCGTTCTGGCGAATCTGTACACACAGACAGAAGTACGCACACATCACACAAAAGCCTTGTTAGACTCTGATCCCGGCGTGTTCAGACATCCGGCTGGTGGAAATCATTAATGGAGCGGTGAGTTTTCCCACAACCTGCAGATCAACCCGCTCAGAAGAACCTAAATGACACATCTAGACATTAATGAAAAGCAGCTTGTAAACTATTAAATATGAAGAAGAGTCCATAAAGGTGCTTTAAGGTGACTCGTGGCTCTTTTCTAACTTCCAAAGGTAGCTTAAGATGAATAATTACAAATATTTACAGCTAAAATAGGCTTACAAATTAGTTAGACAAACACACAATTAATCATGCAGCTTCAGGTTTGACAGAGTTTACCTCTGACTACAGTGAAGCTGTCAGAACTTGTTCAAACAGCTGCCGAGTTTCTGTTTCTGTATATTTAAGTCATTTTCATTTGATGGATCCTGGTGTTGAAATAACTGCAGATCATTACCGTGACTCACAGGAGCTGATAACGCAACATTTCTACCAACGGCACTCAGAAAGTCTCAGAAACAACAAGTTCACATCTGAACACAATTTAGCTTACAGGCTTTTTTCAGATTAAGACTGCAGCATTCTTCAGATTTCATATGATGACTAATTATCATTTAATATGGTCTTTTTTTTCTGTTCACTTCATGGGACTGTTAGCTTTAGATTTGTGGTATTTTGTTCATTCATGCAAAATATTTTGTTACAAATAATTTTATATTCGACCTAAAACTGAAAATCATAGTGGGATAATTGACAGAAAAACATTTCACTTATTTTCATTCAGCTGTTGGCTAAGCAGGAGAGCCACAATTTTAATAATAATACAGCAGGTAGTCAAATTAGACTCAAATGATGAAATGCAATAAAAGTGCAACTCTGATGACCTGACAAGAAAGAAAAGTAGCATTCCGCCAGGAAAATGCACAAAACTTTTTCAGAGTTTTGCCCTTTTTGTGTTTTAATGTTTCATCACAAGACAGGAAAAATTAAAAGAAAAAAAAGTTGTGCAGATTTTGTTTCTTCATCATTTTTTTTAGACTAGTCTTCATAATAGAGGGAAAAAATGTAGTGAATTTGAACTTAAACCAACCAAATGCTGTGTATGTAAATTATTGAATACTTTCTTACTCTGACCTAATATGTAATATGTTAGAGTTGTTGTTTCAGTTTTTGTTGTTGTTGTTTGTCCAAATGCATGCATAAATCTGGTTATCTGTTATGGCTGGTCTGGGGTCAGTTTGTGTTAAACGGTACCTGAAGCAGGCGGTGTGCCAGTCAGCGTTCAGAGCCTGGAGGTACTGCTCGTCATAGATCCTCTCTTTGCATCCCGCGCACTCGGGCAAACTTTCTCCGGCTGGAACGACACGTGACACCCAGGATGAACACACAGGCCGATACGAAACTTTTCCTAAGCTCCAGCCGATCTAACAACGAGGTGTTTGTGTCGGCGTTTTGCATGAAGGCTGGTATCTTGGCTTTTTATGTAAAGCCATGCTGATGGTTTATAAATGAGCTGAAATATGACAAACAGCTTCTCTAACTTCTTCTGCAGAGAACAACCTAAACTCACTTCATTAGTTAACAGAAGTTTTTTAAACATAATATTTTTAACCAACAATTTTAACACAGTTTTGACATTTGATGAGGACAAATGTATAGTAAATGCACTTAACGTATAAAACTATTCCAAAAGCAATAATAAACACTAATATTTTTAATCGTTTGCATTGTTAGTAGTTTATTGTATTACAGCTCTGAACATGCTTGTGCATCTGAATGGTTACTCTTGTGTTTTAGGATGAAACATGCTCCAAACAAAAACCCAGCGTGTACGTTTATAATTCATAGTTATTCTAACACAAGCATTGGAAAAACTAAACTTCACTGATAAGAGTTGCTTCCTTCCATGAGGCGGTTAACAGATGCAGATCATAGCAGATTCCTCCTCTCTAATGAGGGAAATGTTCAGTTTCAGTATTAAAAAAAATAAACAGTTTGGCCGAGCTGGGATGAGAAATTCTGCGCAGCATCAAAGAAAAAGCAGCAGTGACTGTTCGTTCTCCGCGGAAGGCATTTTGGCAGCAGCAGCACGACTTCAGGAGACGTCGGGAGACAGAAGACGTTTTTGTTTCTGCAGTTCATTTGCCTGACAACACATCAAACCCTACAAAAGGAGCAACAGATATGAACACTGAGATACATTGCAGCAATGGGAATCCTGTTTGTGTCTGCAAAGAAATAAGATGTTTCTTCCTCCTGTTTATCTATTAAAACAAGTTTACATCAGACTTTAGCTTCTTACTGTATGAAACAGTTCAAAACTTTATAAGTTGTATTCTGTGGAAAGATTAACAACAACTAATAACCTACCTGAACATGAACACGGTTTTATAATTCTTTACAATTCCATCAAATTTGCATCACACTGTTATTTACACAGAATCTTGTGGATATTTGCGAACACAAACAGCAGCAGCAGCAGCTAGCTGTGGCACTTTGGGTGCAGCCTGGAGCACTTCTAACAGAAATATCATAAAACAGCATTTCTAACGATGAAGGATCAAATCTATTTTTAAATGCACCCCATACGTGATAAATCTGCACCAATGATCAAATGTCTAAACCTGCGCTTAGGGCCTTATGATTTCCACGATGCGGAATTTACCAAGCAAAATAAAATCCAGTATAACACATGGACTCTCGCGGAATTGACTCATTTGGGCAAGTTTGAGGTATTTTGACGTGGTATAAACTATAAGGTTTAAACTATAAAATCGATTAGTCGTTTTGAGCTCACACAGTCAGTTGAACTTGTGTGTTATTTTTCATACAAGTAGGCTATAAATAAAACTCCAATTCAAAATTACATGTCTATAGCAATGTGCTGCAGCAGAATATCTGAATACTAACTCCAAAGTGGTGTTTTCCCCCTGTATCGATTTCTCCCATTCTGGCCGACTTTAGAAATGATGTTAAGAGCAAACAGAGACACTCCTGCATTCCTCCACACTCTGTGTAACCTGTACAGGTGACGGAGCACAGACTCCACTCCCCCGGTTACTCATTCAACACTGATACTTCTTTCAAATGACGTCAAGCTGTTGCAACTTGAAGTTAAACATTAAATAAAACCTCTATTGTTCTGATCAGTGAACCTGCCGCAGGATATTCACACAGTCGTGGAGAGGGATGTGTGACAAGACAGATATATATCGGATTTTAATCAACAAAGTGGGAATCGTTGATTTTGGACCTAAAATGTAAAACCGTATACTTACAATGTTTTAATCCTAGCCAACAGATTGTGTTGTTTGGTATTTTAGAAATGGAAACAAATTGCATCTTTTAACAGACTAATAATAACAAAGTACATAGGAATTCAAATAGATTTATTTGTCTGTTATGTGTTGACACAACAATGGTTCATTTGAGTTCAAGAGCGTTTGTATGTCTGAATAATTCATTAAGAGTTCAGTGGCTCAACAAACACCTAAACATCACTCTGAAAATGGCCTGGTAATGGACAGAAAAGAGTGAAAAAGTATATACTAAAAAAACTTATAGTCTGGGACTTTTGCACAGTATTGTTACGTGCAAATGTTTGTTGTTATGTTCATTTAACAGTTTTGAAGTATAGAAATACAATGCTCAATGTTTGGCTGCAGATGAAGAGTGGACAGTTGTCATCTTTGCATACAAACACAGTGGATGCATCAACTCGAGGAAAACATGGCAGCTTTTTTCTACACATGACTCTGCCCCTGCAGCCTGGAGCTTCCTGCAGATAAACAACATCACTACACTGCTATCTGCTCCTCAACGTCAAAACAAAACGAGAAAACTGGGCGAAGCAAACGCTTTTACTCGTTGACACTTTGGCTGCGCATCACCCTGCCTGAGTGTTCCGATGGTGCACCGCCCGCCCCGGTGGCTGCAAACAGTCAAACGAACAGCCCCGCAGCCGCTCCTCACCTTCCTCCTCTCCCATGCGTTCGTCCTTCCAGGTGCAGCAAAGCAGCATCAACCTCATTCAATCTCCTATACCGAGCTCCGGGTAGAGCGCCAAGCCGCCTCTGGTCGACAGATAACCGGTGTCCGACCACCAGCAGCAGCAGCTCCACTAGCGGTCGAGTCGCTGTGTCTCGGTCGCTCCCTGCAGCGGCTCGCCTCGCGCTGCTGTCCGCACGTTTCAGCGGCGCTTCATTCAACACGGCCGCCGACCAATGAGGTCTCTGAGCCGGGTAGAGGAAGACACGGGCTGGCCAACCACGAACACGCCCCAATTAATGAAACACCCCCCCCCCCCCCATTTTATCTCCACTCAGAGAGGAGGGGGAACAGACAGCCACCACCCACAACCATAAAAAAAACTAAATATACATATTTAAATCAGAATTTTTATCAGGAGAAAATGAAGAGGAAGTGGGATTAGGTTTAGTAGATGTTAGAAATATCACTTGAAGAGTAACTAATACGTGTTGTTTGGGTGGATATAAGGTATAAGCATGGCAAACATGCAAAACAGCATTTTCCTTTAGCAGACGCCTATTTTAATGCGCAGGAAGTTTTGCTTTTCCCACTCTTATCATCGACACTTAAACGCAGCACGGTAAGAGGAAGCTTGTCTATTTTATCTGCTTTGGCACCAAGGCTTTAATTGTTTGATTTATTTTGGAAATTTTTTATGAAAATAAATTAGGACATGGCAGTGAGGATGTTCTGCAGCTCCACAGAGACGCTGGTGTTCCTGCAGTGGGACATTATGGAACAACAGCGTAAGCCACTTTTGCAGGATGTGGATCTTGGGTCAGTGGTTCTCCCAGGAGAACATCGGAGAACAGCTTGTGTTCATTATTTCCATCTGGGACAGAGTTTTCCCTCACAGAACACAGACGCTGGCAGAATGTCTGCCCTCATTACTGGGTTATAATGAAGTAAGCACACATATCAGTCTTTAAAATACATTAAATCTAATAGTTACTGAAGCACTTCCACATCAGATGGTTTTGATCCATTTGCTTCTACTAATAACTTTTTTTAATAGGCTATATGAAAAGAAATAAACAGGAAACACAACTTCTTTAAACACATTTTTATTTTTTGTTATTTGTTGGAAGTAAATAAATTGCCAGGACATGGGGACAGCAAGTCACATGAGTCGTGGGACCAAAAAAAAAGTGCAAAATCACACGGTTCCTCCTAAAAAAAACAGTTTTAAATAAAGATGAAACGTATTCCACGGCCACATACGACACTGACCGCTCTGACCCGGCAAAGGCTCAAACAGATAGTTCTCACACAGCACCAGGTGAAGAAACTGAAGCCAGCTGAAAAACCAAATTAGTTGAAAATACAGTACAAAATTACAAAAAATAAAAAAAGAGATGCGGTCACTTGGCAAACAGCGCTCAGAAATCTTTGGTCAGTAAAGCTTTTATAAAAGCAGCTCAAGTAAGTGAACAGGAGGACTTTACGCCTCACATAAACACACATTTAAACAAAGCATTACTTCAAATAATAACACTGAATAAATGCAGAAGGATTCTTCTTGTTATGTTCACACTTTCCTGATAACGATAAAGCTATGAGTCAAAAGCATGTTGCAAAAAGATAAAAAAAAAATACTTGAATTATCATGTAATGACAAGTTAGATAAAAATAAATGAGACTAAACATTAGAAGCTCTGTTTATCCCACTCATCATGTACACACCAGTCTAACTTGGGTATAACAGTCTGATTTCAGTTCTTTTCTCGTCATTTCTGATTATCTTCAGATTCAAAGAGCAAGGGGAAAAGAAAATGTTTGACGACTTTTATAAAGCTGAACTGCACAGCAATAAAATCAGCACAATCACAGAGAGCAGATGGGTTGTCCGAAGCCCTGCAGCTACGACTGATTTACGCCCAACAGGCCTAAAAATAGAGTCAGGAAAAAATGTGGAGCCAGATTTGATCGGTTTTTCTGAACCAACCCGCACACCAGTGAGGTGATGAGCTCTGTGCAGCCAGGTGAGACAGACTGTCTTGTTTTGTTTGAGGGATTGAAACAAAAAGAAAAACCTTATTTTATTTATTTTTTTTAAGGTCAGACTGACTGCTGAATGTTTCACATGCACACACACTCACACACAGATGCAGCAACATAGAAGAACACTAATACATTATATTATAGTTCAGCTGGTGGAGTACAACCAGTTGAAGCTGACTAACTTGAACACATTAATGGATAAAAGGCACGATCAATAACATCAGAGCGTGTACAAAATTCTGGGTCGGTGGGTTCGTGTGAAAACAGACACTGAAGTCAAGTAACAAACATCTTTACAGGTTGTCTAATCTAATCTGTCTGGCTTATATAAAATGTACATTCTCGATCATGCAGTAGCACCATGGTTTGTTGAGGTCACTGGATCTGCATAGATCCTCTACTTCCTCCTGCCACAGTATTTACCCTGGCATCCTGCAACACCACCTGCAGGAAGAAGCAAAGGTATATCTCAGGGATCTGATTTTTTAAAAAAATAAAAACATTCAGGAAAGGAATGGAAGGCTCTTCGTGACCTCTGAAGATCCCCCCTCCTCCTCCACCACCACCACCACCAAGGAAGCTCTGCAGAGGACCATACTTTGCTGCCTTGGCTGCAAAGAAAACAACAACAACAACAAAGGATGTAAAAGGTGTAAGCCTTCTAAAGAATCCTACTTGTATTGACATTCTTGACAGTTGTTTAAATTAAAATATTATGAACAAATTCTGTTGGTTAAAACTTAGTAAAATAGAGACAATTTATATTTTTCCTTAGGAGAAAGGATACTCCCTTTTCCTTTGAAAGGATCATCCTATTCCTTATGTGAGTCACAGGTATTACTGAAAAAAGCTATATTTCAAAGTGAATTCAGGTTATTAAGGAATATAATGTTGTTTCCAGTGAAGCCATCAGCCTGTTCTGACAAGCACAAATGTATCCAATCTGCAGCAATTCATACTGAATGTGAATAAATGTTGTTCAAATTTGCTTTTTTTAGCGTGATGTTACGACTTTTTGATACCTTGTTGGGGAGTCATCGGGGCTGGCACATATCCACCTAAACAGTGTCAAAAACAGATCACAGATGAGTTAGAGCCAGCAGATTCACGCTTACAGGAAACCAAATGAGATTTGTCACAGAGGTGGATCCATTTCTCCTGACCAGGAAGTGGGAACAAGAAAACTGCCGTCATTAAGGATATTAAATGGCAGCTACTCACCAAATCTACACTCAGCTGGAAAATCCAGGAACAAGCAGATTATTTCATAAAAGTAGATTTAAACCATATAAGAGTGTCTTTATGTAAACACAGTCATCCTTGTTGCTGTGTGTTTTTTTTGTGTCTTTCTTCTAAAGATTAATGATACTATTTTGTTGTGTTTCAGGTTGATTTATGGCTCGAGTATCATTGCTCAAAGGAAACTACAAGTAGACAAATTATATATAATGTACAATATGCTTTAAACTACAGTGACTTATCAGCAAACGGAAAATGTGTCAAATATGTTACATTTTGTATATAAATATTGTACCTGGATAGAACTGTTGAGGATACCTTCCTACATAACCAGGACCCACACCTGTAATTAAAAAAACATAGTATCAAAATAAAATTACGGTTGGCTCAAACTGTTAACCCAACCCTAATGAGTGATAACAACCCAGAGTTGTTTTGATCCAAACTTGACCCAGAACTAGGCCACAAATTAAATTGTTTTTAGTGTGTACAATTGTTTAAAGTGTTTTCAACTGTCATGAAGTCGTGCATGGAAATCCTAACATCAGTAACATCTTACAGATGCACCGTGCAGTCAACTTGATGTTTTCCAATTACAAAATGGACAACCTGGCAATTCTCTCTGCTGGTTATACCATCTGCAGCAGTGATTTACTCAGATGGCCACACAGTATCTGTGGTCACAGAGACAGATTAGGACCATGACCTTTAGTGACCAGCCTGTACAGAGTCTGCAGGGACGTAACAAAAAGGCTGCTGCAGTTTGATTACGCTCATTCATCATCGCTGGTGGACAAAGAAGAAAGAGGAAAAGGAGGACAAACAGCCTAACAGCATTAATAAACTCTGCTGTGGGTTGCTGAGGTGAAATACGCAGAGCTACTCTCTTATTAAAGTAAAAACTGTCAGCGGGAGCTTAAGCAGCAAAATGCAAACAATGCTTCTCACCTGGCTGATGTAGACCTCCACCTCCAAGATTACCATAACCTGCTCAAATTAAAGAAGGAGATAACGACAATTATATGTACTGTTCTGTAACTTACACACAGTAAGTGTAAGTTTGATGTTTTTATGGTGACTGGACCGTTTTGTCTCATTTCTTCCTAATATGATGAAATGTGGTCAGTGGTTCACTGGAAAGAACCCCATCTGCCTTCCCCCTGACAGAGTTTACGGTTATTTTAGGGCAGGGCTCTCCCATGTGAGTTTGGGTTATTTTCAGACAATCTTACCATGAAGGTATGCACAGTGTGACTAACAGTCTGCAGAGGGAAATTCTGAGTTGTTTACGTGATAAACTCCTAATGGTGCAGGATTTCTGATGAAACTGCTGTTGCTGAAGTTCTGGCTAAAAACGATTGGCTCTCTT
>JAVKLF010000063.1:10280850-10300212 GCA_034783495.1 Millerichthys robustus | reverse complement strand
GATTTGGTAATTTATCACCTGGCAACAAGCTAGTCTTGTTTATGAGAGCATCGGTTTGAAAACACTGTTTATATGGACCTTTTATGTCAATGAGAATTCCTGTCTTATATTTAGAAATGGGAATGGCCCATCTTTACAATGACGCCAGACATTATATGAAGGGATTTCCTGGCCCTACAGTAACTGGCAGAAAAACATTCCAAAGGAACTGGATGATTTCTGAAGACATACTTGTTAGAAATTTTGGATTTAAAGGTATTTTAGGAAGCTTGTTTCCTCTTTTAGTTACTGATGATTGTTAGATGAAGTCTTTATGTACAAATGTTTACCCAAATATCAATTATTTTTGTTTTTTCCACTGCAGTCTGGAGTCATTCTGACTCATTTTACCAGCATGGGTCATTTAACATATATTTTTACCTGATTTTATGATGCTGTAGTTATGATTATTATCGAAAACAGTTTAGGCTGATAATTTTATATTTGAAGTCTTTTTGTGCCTAACTTTACCTCCCTGCACCTGCCCTGGATACCGTCCACCACCAACACCACCAACGCCTCCAACCCCACCAAGGCCTCCAACTCCTCCAATGCCTCCAGTGCCTCCACCAGCACCTCAAGCAGCAAACAAATGGTTAAGTCATACATTATTGTTGTTAATGTCATACATTAAATGTTTTCTTGACAAGAATTCATTTTCCACATAATTTGTAGTTACCATATTTGGCAGCTTTAGCTTGAGCAGGTGACATGCCTCCTGGCCCTACACCTTAACGCAAAAAGACAAAAAGACAGTTTGAAACTCTCATATCATTAAACCAAACTTAAAAAATGCACCCACCAGTTCCAACAGGATAACCAGGTTTGGACCCAGAGCCTCCCAGTCCTCCTGGAAGTCCAGCTCCACCAGTCCCAAAGCCCCCGTAACCTGGACCAAACATTGTTGTTGAAGCAACATTAAATACAGATTTTTTTTTCTACTGGCATTAAATCTTGTTTTAAAAAGTCCATAAATGAAAATGTCTGTACCAAAGGGAAGTTTGCCTCCTCCTGGTTTTGCTCCATAGGCTCCTAAAAGATGAAAGATTTTGTGATTAAATTCATATTCAGTGAAATACTAAAACATCAACAATAAAAAAATACCTGCATACAGTTGATGAATTCTGCTAATCTGACTTGGCTGCTTAGATTGCAAAGTATGTAGGAATTTAAAAAAAGATTATTTTGCAGCTACGCCTAAAAAAAGAAGCCCAGAGACACAAATCTTTGCCAAAATTTTTTTCGATTTAATAGTTTATTATGTGTGTTTCTGATTTCTGATCTTCAGAATAAACCTA
The DNA here is from genome assembly GCA_034783495.1 of Millerichthys robustus. Lineage (NCBI taxonomy): Eukaryota > Metazoa > Chordata > Actinopteri > Cyprinodontiformes > Rivulidae > Millerichthys > Millerichthys robustus. The sequence continues at coordinate 10,298,875 of JAVKLF010000063.1, read as the reverse complement.
ACTAATAATGTATGCATTTTTGTTCAGAAAATTTTTCTTTCAAAACCATAATAAAAAAGGCAGTGAGCCTGCCCAAAACCAAATTGAGTCATAAACCCATGAGCCCCAAACTGGTATTTAGCAGCTAAAACCTACAAACTAATTTCTCAGCAACAGTTATTGTAAAATCATATAACAAAATATACTCCTAACTCAGCTCTTAAAGTTGTTTTCAAGTTTGTTTGTTGTTGTTTTTTTTTTTTTTACTTTTTTGTGTGCAAAAATACTTCAAATAACTCATTTCATTATTTGTGCACTAAATGTTCAAGAAATCTGTCACAATAAACACGCAGCATTGTATAAAACGTCTGCATAACAAGTTTACTGTAAATACTCACCTGGTGCTTTGGGGGTTTTCAGTGGGTAACCATGGAAGACCCCCTGCTGTATCTGACCACCAAACCCACGACTTCCTGCAAGAGAAAACCTCATCAGCCACAGCAACTCTATTACGGTATAAAACCTTTTGTAAAATTAAAACCAAAATATCAGTAAAATTAACCTCCGCCTTGACCTCCTTGTTGTGCACCAACTGAACACAGAAAGAGAAAAAAAATATTAATTTCAGTCAAAAACAAGAGACAGATTTTAGTGTGCCTCTCTTTTGCTTTATTGTTATTAAAGAACCCAAATTAGGGATTAACTTCCTTCTTTAAAGCTCATATTTTATTTCTCTATTGTTCTTTCATTTGCTTTTATGAGGGATACATTTATACAAAGGAAATAAAAACTTACTTGATTTGGGGTTTAGGTCAGTTCCTGTGGGAACTCCTGGCAAAACTCCACGGCCACCAAACCCTGAAGGGGTCACAAAAATGGAAGAAGTTATGCGCAGCAAAAGTACAAATCTGGTGCACAAATACTATCGTTAAACAGTGAAAATATGACTTGTTATATTAAATGTTTTATTAAATTGATCATAGACCTGGTCCTGGCACAACTCCACCTTGGTAAAGTCCAGGGACACCCACACCTGCCATGTCAAAAAAGTGTTATTTTCTTCACAATAGAAAAAAGAAATTAAAGAAAGGAGTCAGGGATTTTTTTTGTTCTTATTAAAGTGTGTATGACAATATAGATCAGCACATGGTTAATGAAAAGCTGCCAAAATGGATGAAGAAATGGCTTTTTGTGAGCATATAATTTTTACAATTGATGCCACAATTCATTGCATCTTCAGAGAGGAACAAGCGTTTTACATTAACACTTGTTCTGCATCTAGTTTTATTTCAGCAATGAGTTCCTTAAAAGTCTTTGAACCAATATGCTTTTCAGGTTAATTTTTTTGGATACGTTGGTGGCTAAAATAATCTGATGGTCAGTTCTGAGGTCCCATAATCCTGACGATATATTTGCTCTTTTGCGTTTCTTCCACTAAAATCTCAGGTTTACAGGGCATCTGTGCGTTTTTGAGGTAAGCTCATGTTTTATTTTCTGTTTTTTTCTTTACAGCTGCAAAGCCTGTGCTGCAGCTGGATAGTCATCTGAGGTTTAAGCATCATATTTTGCATTTCTTGCTTTTATTTCAGTAACAAGAAGCATGACTGCAGAGAAATAAGGAATTGTTTATGTTATATGAAAATAGTACAACTCTTTTTTAAAGATACATAAAAAAAATCTCCCATGCAATCTTCATCAGACAGTGTAATAAGACTAAATATTGTAAAACGTGTTCCTAAAACTTTTTTAAATAATATTTTACTTTTGTTAGTGGTGCTCTTGAATTTGAAACTCAAAATATAGAAAAAACAATTGAATAAGTTATAAGTATATACATAAGGCCAAATTTTTATTGAATTATAACATTTTTTTGTGGATACATCCTTTAATAAAACACTAAACTTTGCAGGCCATCATGGGCCTTTCATGAGTAATCAATTTTGAAACTAATAAATGATATAAAGTCAAGATCATCAAAATCAAGCTGATCTGATGGATATTCAATTGTGACTGTTATAACAGGTAGAAACCTTTGTTTACTTTCAATTTTATTCTGGTCTTTTTATGTTAAAGGCAAGCTGTTAGGTCTTCATGAGCATTATCAGAATGACTTTCCATACGTATATTGCTATTGTTTTGCTCTCGTCATTATATTTTGAATTATTATTCCTGTCCAGAGAGCCACATGTGAGCCACAGACCCCATTGTTCCAGGGTCTTGTCAAACACTTTGGATTATTTATAATTCACAAACCTCATTCACCAAATTTTACTCACATTTAACAGGACTCAAAGGTTCAACATACAGCTTTAAAATACCACAAGATGTCACTAAAGGAGAGGAATCTAAACTTAAAGATTTAAAGCTGCTTACAAAATATATTAATAGTTGAGAATTTTGTAAATGAAAGATTTTGATACTAAAAATGGCGCAAATGTTAAAATCTACAAGACACTTTTATCTGATGATTAATGCAATGTTTTTCCAGGCAGATAAAAGACTGTTCACATGCAGTAAGAACTTGTCTTTAATGTGGCTCAGCTGCCTGAAGCCCTGCGTTCTGTCTGTCGTCGGCCTCCTCAGTTTATTGTTGAGTCTACTTAACCTGGAACTTTGGCTGCTTTTTTTCCTGCAACACCACCAGTCCCTCCTGGAAGGCCCGTCTGAGGAATAACAGGTGCTGGAACAGAAAAAAAAAGAAAAATACATTTAATGTTACTTGGATCATCGAAAAGGACTCTGACAAATGCCCTGGGTTAAAAAAAGAAGTATTTTATGTAAAAGTGCTGAGACAAAAACTATTATAAGTAAGATTTATGCTCCTATAGTACATGTGTCCAATTCAAGGCCCATGGGCCAAATGTGGCCCACCACACCATTTTATGTGGCCTGTGACAGATTCAAAGATGTATTAATTTCTTGAAATAAGTGTATGCTGCTTGTAAAAGTTAGCATTCACTGTAAACTATATCTCCCATAATGTTGAGTAATTTACCCACAGAATGCATCCCACCACAAGGTGGAGATGTACAAGGTTCATAGCCAGCAGCCTGAAAAATTTGCAGTGTAACATTTCCATTTCACTGCTTTTTCGCTACTTTTTCTGCAGCCTAGTTGTACTGGTAAGTGGGAATTTCCCTTACAAGTCGTACATTTAAACTGGGAATAGGAATTTCCTGTTGGGGAGTGGGAGGGTTCAGAAATCCAGATGGCAGCTACTCACCACAACTCAACAGTAAGTGAAACTTTCTTAGGTTTACTTTTAATAGTATTTTTGAAAAGATTTTTTTTACATTTATTCAGTCGCACACGTAGTACTTTTCATTGTTTAAAAGAAGACGTGTTAAAACTCTGTTTCTATGCATGAAACACCATGTAGCGCTCAGTTATAGTTTGTTGGCAGTGCTCAGACATAGAAAAGAGATGAGGAACATGAGGTTTCATGTTTAGTTAGTGTTAAACACTAAATGTAGTAGAGTTTATTATAACTGACCCATCGAGGACCACCATAATGCTCATGTGACCCTCAGTGAAAATGTGTTTGACACCCCTGTCCCTGAGGATGTCCAAGGTATGAACAGCTGTTAGATTACATTAGATACAAACGTTAGAAAAGTCCAGTTTCGGTGCCACAGAGTCTTTCTACATTTCTAGGCAGTATTTGTACACAAATATTGCTCATATAAATTAAGTAGATTCATGTCCATCTGGAAACATTTTGTACAGTTTTAAAATGAAGGGGAAAGTTTCTGCACTGACCGACAGGTGAGTGTGCTACTGAACATCACATGTTTCAGAGACAGGTTGCTGAAAGCAGCTAAATGGACCCAACAATTCCTCATCACTTCGAGACAAAAAGCTCCGGCTCTGATGTCTGATCAGAAGAGGCAGGCAGAATAGACAGCATTTACCTTGCTTCTTTAGCTTTCTCCTGACACAGGAAATAAGATGTCAGGTCCACTTGAGCTTGGCAGCGGGGTGAAACATTTGTTTACTTGTTTAAAGTTTTTCTTGACATTTTTGTCTCAAATTCCCAACACTTTAACGGACAGACGTTGCGCACTGCCTGCAAATATGTGGTCTGGAAGACTTGGTGAGGAAAAGTTTTGGCCAAGGGAATCTTTAAAAAAAAAAATCTGTGCTGTTTCAAAGAATCGAGTTGTTATTTTAAGTGTCATGAAAGAAGCCCAGGCTGATTCAAAGGACTGATGTTTTTGTCACTGCCAACCAATACTTAAGCACAGGCTCTTTGCCACAGTGCAGCCTTGGACATGATTGAGGCCCCCTGAGCTTGAGTTTAATCAGTCAGTCTAATTGAAATCAAATGATGAGCACAGACGGCCCAGATTTTAAGGTCAGACTGGACTCTGCTGAAGTTCAAACTGTCTAAGGGTTACAAGTATTCGATAAAGATCAACACGTCTGCCAAACGGAGCTACCATTAATGCAAAACATTCATTTTGGCTTTCTTGTAACATGTGAGTGCGTAGATTTATCAAAGTCTGAGTTTGCATCTGTCAGCGCAGTCTGGTCTGTGCAGCAGCCTGCCGGAGGGCCCATAAACAAAGCTAACCCCTTGTGGTATCTGAAGGCCCCCTGCAGCTCTGAGCTCCAACTGAATGTCAGTAATGCCAGTGATTTAAAAGGACCATTGTGTGTTTTTCATTGTTGTTATTGATGCATCTTTGAAAAGAATGACTGACCCGAGGCATCAAACTCGCTGAATATTTATTGAATCTATAGTCATGGTTGTGTCCATAAACAAGGACGAGCAGTCCGTTTCACAACAGTCCCACACCCCCATCCCACTCCCCTGGAATTTTGAGGATATTTATGCGTCAAATTCCCCGTCCGTGAGAAGAATTACACAAGATATCACTGTCACAATTAAAACAAATACATAAGAAGTGAGTAAAGCATAAACAGTATCTGGTTCCAATAACAAATGCTCATCTTTCTGTTTAATAATCCTCATGCTCCGTTAAACTCTCTGAGATTTCTGGGCTGACAGCGGTCTCTGAAGGAATGCTAAACTAATAACCGACTCCGGCTCTCTCCTTTATAGGAAACCAGTGTCTTATTTCTATTAGGACTGTACCTCTTTTGGCTGCTTTCTGTCCAACTCCAGGGTAAAAGCCCACATTGCCACCACCGTAACCACCATAAGCACCTAAAAGACAAAAAAATAAAGGAATAAAGTAGATTGACTGAGTTGACCGAACGGGGTCAAGGGTCATAGGTTGAAACACCCACCTCCTCCTCCAGCTCCTAGATTTCCATAACCTGGACAAAAAAATAAAATAAATTTTACGTGAGAAAAGAGAGGAAAAGTGACTAAAGATTTTTCTTTGTGTACTTGTGGTTTCTTCAGCTATAAATTCCCTTCATGAAAAATAAGCTAACACTCAATCTTTCATTGCAACACTTTCCAAAACCAGAATACTTGGTATGTTGTGGACATAAAAGTATATTTCAATGACATAAAACATAGTATTGTGTGTTGTTTAGACCAGTGGTGTCCAATCCTGATCCTCGAAAGCCACTATCCTGCATATTTTAAGTGTTTCCCTGGTGTGACATTCCTAATTTGAATGAATAAGTTATTTACAGGTTTCAGCAGACCTGCTGAAGAGCAAAGAAATAGATAAATACAACAAGAAAAAACACAAATAGACAGTAGCACCTGAGGACCAGGATTGACCACTACTGATTTAGGCTCTTACATTTACACAGAGTTGACTCTCGCTGACCACAGCACCCAACAAAAGTCACAGAAAATATTAATTTAAACACTGGGAGGGAGCACTCCTATCTTTTTGTGACTTAAAAAGAAAAGATCTGTACTAATCCCTGGGCGTCAAAAGCTTTGACTTCCCTCGAAGAATAAATGAAGCTGTATCCCAGCTTGTGTTTCAGCTCGATGACAAGATGAAAACATGTGGGAGGAAAAGATGAAAATGGAAAAAGTGTGGCGGAGAAGAAGAACACGAAAATAAAATGTTCACCAACTGCGTTCTGACTGAAACACACTGGAATAGAAGCACTCTGAGCTTGCCAAACTTTGGGATCACTTTAGAAAACAGCAAGCCCAATTTTGTTTCATCATGTATTTGAGTATTGAAAAGATAAAAAACATCAAATCTGGGTTGTTTGAAAAATAAAAAACAATGGCACACGTTCAAGATGTCATTGTTTTGAGAAAAAAAGAGGAGGAGGCACGCTATGATCAAAACTCAATGTTATAAAAATGAAAATATGTAAATGAATTCTTTTGAGCTCATTTCCAGAAACCTGCCAAAATGATAAATGTCCATTTTGTGCAAATGAGTGTTTTCTGATGTTTGAACACAATGAGTTTCAGAATGTTTTTCACAGTTGAATTAAAAGAAGCCGCAAAACAAGTTATTCTATCTGAGACAAACAGGTTGAAGTAATGGCTGGTTTTTTTTTTTAAAGCAGACCAAATTTGAAAGCTGCCAACAGAATTTCCTTTAATCAATAAAAGGCAAAAAAAAAGATTAATTAAAAAAGAATTTAAAAAGGAAGCAACATCCTGGTTGATCACAGTTGTGGAGCAGAAAGAAGACAGAGACCAGGAAAAAAGTCAGGCTGCAGTCAGTCCAGCAAACTGCAGGGTGCAGCTTGAGATGTCTGGGATGAAGACGAGGAGTAATGGGTGTGGTGAGACAAGGAGAAAGATCAAGTGTGGGGTTCTCAAAACAAACGTGGGCACAGATTTTGTTGAGGCATTGGAGCACGCTGAGTGAGCCCAGTCGATAAGATCAGCATCTCTTGGATAATCCCTCTGATTGCTCAACCAACATCAGACACACCTTAAGGTAAAAACAAGTGAAATCATTCTTTACATAAATCAAACTCTCTCCTGCTGACACAAGAACTCTGTCTTGTTTATTTAATTCTTATCAGTGAGCCTTTAAAATTGTTAGGTAGCAGCTAAATAAAAGTTCCTGCACACGGTCAAGAACATGTCTGATGTTTAAAACCATTACATCCATGAGCTGGTTTACCACAACACAAAGTCTCTCGGGGCACTTAGAGCCAGAAACAAGCAGCTTGTCAGTGTGACGTCTGGAAAAAAATCCTGCACACTGCTCAGTCAAGAAAGGCAGGTCTTTGGAGACTGTTAGCTCATTCATCCATCCATCCATCATCAGGCCCACCTGTGTGCGTGCCTCAGCTGTGATAGGCATGCTCAGGGTCACCCAACACTCAGGAGACATGAAACAGAAACACATAAGTACCTCTGTGAGGGTGTGTGTGAATGTGTTTGACTATAAATGCAGGTTTTGGGCAGGCTTAATATTTACACAAGGGAGGAAGGGAGGGGAAAAAAAATCTGCTTTCTGACATTAAACGCTGTGAAAATAAAAACACTTAACAAAAATGCTACGATGGTGGCAATTTATTTTCAAGGGTTCAAGTGTGAGGATGTGCTAAGAAAATTAATGGTTCGCTTTGGCATTTTTCTACTGATTGTATGCTTGAGAGGTGGAGGGCAGAGGTTTTTTTTTTATAAAGGTGCTCTGTTTAGTCATGCTTTTACCACCTTGTTTGCTAAAACAAGCCGATTTTTGTTGGGCAGTTAATATTCCAGTGTCAACTCATGCAGAGGTCAGAGGTCACATATTACTGGAGGTCTACAGCAAACATTGTTTGTTGTCACAAACCCCACACAAGGATCATGAGTCTGATATCATATGATCCGTTTTTGTTGGAGCTGCTTCCAGCGTGCACTTGATTGTTGACGAGCTGAAGGATTTCTGTGCTGTAATGCTGAACCTAATTTTCCCAGCGAACATCAAGATCTAATAAGTAACCCAGGAGACCATCTGAAAACTAAACTGCATTCAATGCACTGCACAGAAGATGAAGGGGACAGAAACCTAATATTACACAGGAGGCGGAGGCCGGAATCCAAGAAAAGGAAAGTAGAAGGTAAATGATGCAGTGTGGCAATGCATCATACTTTCCTCAGTCTTGAAAAAAAACCCAAAACACAAAAAAACACAACTTGCTTGCCAGTTTCCATTTAGAATGAAACACCGGACTTTGAAAGTAAAGTAGTGGCAAGTGCACAAGATGGTTGAAAAGAAAAATCTTGGAGCAACGTTGCTGTAAACATTTCACTCCAGACTACAGCAACTGATCTTCTCAGTTTCCAATGGCTTACAGAGTGTTGTTTAAAAAATGGTGGGGAAGAAAGATTGCAACACAGTGTTCAACAGGACTTTGAAATGTGTTGCTGGCATCAAATTCAAAATGAGTACAAAAGAAATCCAAAATTCAACATTTGATTTGTTCTCACTGTGCTCTTTTTTTTAAACAAACACGTTTCTCTTTTTCACTTGATTACGAGTTGTTTCAATTTATGTTTCACGCAGCATCCCAACGTTATGGGAAACATGGGTAAAACCAAGTGTTGCTCAACACCGGTGATTCATCTGTTGTGGCTTGGTCAAAAAACTGATCTCAGCAAGAACACAAAAGAAAACACGAGTCTTTTCTTATTAAACGGGAGCCTATTTAAAAAATAAAAAAAGAAAGAAAATGAAAATGTGCTGAGGGACAGGCACTCATGTACAGTGCCCCTTGCTCTTTGATGTCAAACACATCCCTGTTTTAAGAGACATTGTAGTAAAACAGGGCCAGACACTAAAGCTGGTTCTTCCAGCCACAAGTCATGTTCTCAAACTGGGGTCCAGTACAAGTGATGGATGTGAGCCAGTGTGAACAGATATATCTGGTTTCAATCTGTGCACTGAAACTTCTTGCTCATTCTCCACTGGGGTTAGGTAAGGTAATTCTGTTTCACTAGAACTAGAACCATTAATCAAAACAATGTCCTCGGTTCTCGGGTTCTTCTTACTGCTGCTCTCCCCATTTCCCCAAACTCCTTCCTCTCTACTGACCAGACATGAGGCGTTAATAGCTGCAACCAGAGGAAGCCAAACGTGAGAAGTGAAAGAAGCATTTTGCTCGCTCCTCCATCTCCTGCTTTCCTCCCCCTCATTGCTTTGTGGACCAGCTGGCTCTGGTGAAGGGTTTAATTTAGGAGAGCGAAGAATTCCATGGCAGAGCTCCACCGTAACTGACAGCAGACGCGAGGAAAGCAGACTTTGGAGCTGGAGCTCTGAGTTGTCCAGGAATTTTATTTTATTTTTTGGGGTAGTGGGGGTCTTGTTTCTCATTGTCTTCTCCATTTAATCCCTTATATAATCAAGCAAGCATTATAGAAACAAATTGTTTGTTTACAGAAAGGTTCAAGGGTAGGATTTTGACTCATAGCTGGAAACCAGAGATGGTATGAAAAAAAATGGTAGAAGAGTGACAAAAGGGATAATTATTTGGCATTGTTGTGTAAACATAAACATCAGTGTTTTAGTTGGAAACCCACAAAAAGGCAAGGGCGATTGCAAGAAACGCCGAGGCGTGCTCTGGCAGCGCAAACGCCACAATTTTCACGTAAAATGATGGAACAGCTTGATGAAGATGGGCCTCGTCTTCAAAGACTTTATGGAAGTCCGGGGAGAGTCAACATTTCATTGATAACGGGCAGGTCGGAATCTGTTCTTTGGCTGTGGTCCCGCATAAAATTTCCAGGCTGAGAGCAGAGCTTATCTTTATATCCATCAGTGTTTGTGAAACCAAACTTTTTTTTTTGATCACCATCAAACTATCACACCGGTTCACTTCCAAGTTGGTGGATGGACTGCATTCTTACAGGGTGACACAGGATAGAAAGAATGAAAGCAGAATGATGTGAGGTGCTTTAGTGGTTCCAGATTGCGTGACACAAGTGGTCAGATCGAAGCTCCCCTTGCTTCTTCTCCTCCCTCCCTTTTCTAATGACCTCCCCTGCTCTATAGTCACTTCCAAGGCTCTGCAGGCTGTCAGTCACAGGCATCGAGCTGCTTGAAGCGGGACAGTTTTCATGTTGGATTAATTAAATATTCAGAATCTATTTCATATAAACTCTTTCCTCGCTGCCTGCCTGTATTTGCTTTTTCCTTTTTCCATGGAGTTATTCATACAGTCATCGAGAGGTACCGTAGTCTAAAGTTCATCAGATGACCACCAGGGCCAGAGGTCCTACTGACTAACTCAGAAAAGGTCATTTTGTTCTCCTCGATCTCTGATGAAATCAGAGCAGTAAGAATGCCGTGTTAGTCTGTAAGTGTGGATGGTAATTTCTTTCTATACTTTCACTGATGAAGAAAATCTGTCAAATTTGTCGTGGAAAATATCCATTTACCTGCATTTTTGCCAGCTACTTTTGCTGCATCTCAGTTGTACTAGGAAGTGGGAATTTCCTACTTAAAAGTTGTAAATTTAAACAGGAATGCCCCTCCAGAGGGAATTTCCTGTAGGAAAGTGGGAGAATCTTTGAATACCCCAGTTCAGAATTTGAAATGGCAGCTACTCACCACAACTTGACAGTGTTTAAACTCTTTAATTACTTATTTTACATTTACTCAGTCATAATACTGTTTAGTGTTTATAAGAGGATGTGTTAAGATGCTTTTTCTATGCACAAAACACCACGTGGAGCTCAGTTGTTGTTTGTAAGTGGTGCTTAGCCGTATGCAACGAGATGTTTTGTGTTTAGTCAGAGTTGATTACAACTGGCCCTGGGTAACCATAATGTTCATGTGGCTCTCAGCGAAAATGGGTTTGACAATTTTGCTTTAACAGGTCTCACCAACACACACTTTTGGGGATCATAGCACATATATCATCTTTGAGGCACTGAGCACTTCGTAAAACGACTCCAAATGAACTGCGACAGTTAAAGTCACCGTTGCACAATATTGGGATTACAAGTGTTGCCACCCTGCCAAACCAGGCTGCCATGCCTACCGACGTCTGAGGCTGCCTTACTTCACCGGCTCAAGTCTCTCCCCTCTTCAAACACATGAATCATTCGAAAAACACTTAAGTGCATGTACCGTCGCTGCTGCCTCCTAATCTAAATTGTGCTCATTTGCATTTCACTTCATCACCACTGCTTCTGATGTCACTGTTTATCCTACAAGCCTCACAGAGCAGAACATCATACGCTACAGGCTTTTGGTCAAGCTAACTTATCTCCCCTTTTATTCTTGTTTCTACAAGCGATAAAAGCCTCTCTTGCTTTACATTTTATCCATCTCTTAAGGAATGTCACAGTTCCTCTGCCAACACTGAGCCTTGAATATGTCTGTAGACCTTCTCTCATCCAGTGTTTGTGCCATCTGCTCCTAGCTTGAGACACGCTTTCTCAGCACGTAAACGCACACACTGCAGTCATTAAAGAACACCGCCGGTAAATTGAGTATAAGTGAGGAGAAACTGATCATTTTTGATTACTTGCTTCCATCTGAAGGGATGTTCAACGGTGCAAAGTACACATGGGATGAGAAAACCAGTGAGCAAATTCAGCCTATGGTCATGGTATGCAAAGTTGTCTACATGTGTTTTATCTCCCAGATGGTCCACATATGGATCTGACTGCCATTCCACAAAATAGTTCTTTGACAACTCAGGGTTGAGAGAAGAGACAAGAGGTCGGCTCGTCGCAAAACATGCAAATAGGTTCATTGATGTTAGGCTTAGCCAGACTCTAAAGAATTTTCCAAATTCTTCTGTTGTTAGAAAGTTTGGGATTATTGTGCAGCCATGTGCAGTGTGTCACTCTGGCCAAACATATGGGGTACTCTAAGAAAGCAAAACAAGTAAGAAGAGGTCAAATGTGTCATCTTTGCTGATTTTGCCAAATTGTTCAAGTATGTAGAGTCACGACAATAAGGCCTAACGCATCCAAGTCCTCAAAGGCAAACACTGATGTCATTTAAAAACTATTTGTTTTCAAAAGTTGTTCAACCGAAACCCTAAGGCTGATTGGAGTTAAAACAATTCAAGAGAAATCTTTCACCGAGGTGAGATAAATTCTCTGACTCATATCAAACTCAAGATAAAAGTATTGTGGATGAGCAAAACTGACACGGGAATAAAACATGAACAATAATATAAACTTGAAGCAACTCTTTAAATGTGCAAAGAATTTGTACATGTATATAACTCTATATTATGATTAATAATCTGCCATATTACAGATAATTTGACACCATGTTAGTCGGTCAGATAATTTGATAATTTTCCTTTTCAGGTTGAAAATGATGGTCAGAGGCACGAGCAGTCCCTGTGCCGAGGTGGGAACACCCTTGGACAGGTGTAAGGGTGTCCTGTTACTAGTTTTTCTCAAACTGAGTACAACTACAAGTATTCTAGTTTGGGTATTTTCCAATACAGAGTAACAACCACAAATCTAAGAAACCTCAATCAAATCTAAGAATTCAGTTCACTTTTACAAATGATGAAAACACAGTTATTTGGGTGGTGATCTGTCTTTATAGACTTTAAGAGACATCAGAGAAAAAAAATTCTTCATTATTTTAGAAACAACTCTGAGCTGAGCTGCCAGATGGACAAAGAAAGCTGTCAGTGTTCCAGACATGCTGGGATGGAGAGCAGGGGAGAAAGGATGTAACATCGTGCCATGGGATTGTTGTTCAACAGAGAACATGAAATGAATAAATCAAAGTGAATAGAGAGCAACCAAGCAAATTTGGCATAGATCAGACCACTAAAAGGCTAGGAGCTGTCACCAAAGTGACAGAACTGGTTTAATGTTGGGACACAAACTGTGTGTGTAGTTTTCTTTAGTGATAAGACGCCAATAGATACACATTAAGACTCTGTCTTAACTTACTTTACTATGATCTAAGTGTCTTAGGTTGAATTAGAGAGACTATTAGGGACAGCAATAACAAAGATGGTGACGTCATTCAAGGGAAAATTGTTTAGGAAACAAAGGAAACTTCTAATGGTAACAAACAAGTTGTGTTGGCTGCACATATGTTGGGTGGGCCCTGTTCTGTGGGGGTGAGCAGGTCCGAGACAAAAAAGGTCCTCTGCAGACAACTCAAGTTCCAAGATTACAGAACTTTCACAGAGATATTTGAAGTGGGATACATTAGGTAAAAAGGATAAATGGATGGAAAATAAAGCCATTTTTCACAATTTGTTTAAATAAGTGAGCAAGTCTGCACTGGCAGCTGCTGTGCTGAGAGGAAATCTGGATTTCTTTGAGAAGCTATCAACAGCCCTATTAATTATTTAGACTTGTGTCCACAGACAGTTGGTCACACTCAAAAATGCACAGATATGAAGCTTCAGAAACACATTTGCATAAACGCGTGCCTGTTCACATGTAGATGCTTCCAGTCTTTGGCAGCTTGGAGAACAGGTCTGAAACTGTAGTAATGGGAAGCACATGTGTTCGAGAGACTCCTCTTCGGAGCTCGTCTTCTTTTGGCAAAACGTCCTTATTCTCATCTCAATCTATTTGACTTGTTTCTTTCATTGGACTCTCCGAAGCATGAATGTTTCATTAACGATCGTGCAAAAAAGACGTTTACTTGTTGATGAGAGGCAAATAGAGTATGCGTTTAGATGTTTGGCAGGTTTACAACCATTTTTTTCCCCATGCTCCCTGCTTTGTTGTGTCTCATGTCTGTCCTCATAATGTCAATCATATCTTTCTATCTCGGCCTTTCCTTTGTTTCTTAGGGTCACTTAATTAAAACAATGGTTGGACCTTTTTCCGTGTGGAGTTTGCATGTTCTCCTTATGTTAGAGTGGATTTTCTTCAGGTACTCCATTTTCCTCCCACAGTCTAAAACATGCACATTTAGGCTGCCTTCAGGCCTTCCTTGACAAGAGATGTCTATTAGTTGGATGTTGAGCTGGAGCATAGAGAAGGTTTTAACAAAGAGGTCACCTGTGGCTTAGAACTTTGATATCAGTAGGAATCATCGTGGACCCATGAGGTGTCCAGCTGTGCAGTTTGACATTTAGGATAAATAATTTAGAGCTCAGGAAACAAACTATCCACAGATGGATGGACAACTCCATACCATAACACGTCCCTTCTCAAGACGTGCGTATAAAAACAGTAAACCCTGTTTTGTTTTCACTGCCTGCAAGCTGCCTGAAACAGACAAGAAACAGGTTTACAACAGCCAAGTTTGAGCAATTACACCTCAAGTATTGAATCCACCTTTGCTTGCAGTGCCACAGGAAAAGAAACTGAGTCCAACAGCTGTTACCAGATCAGATTTTCTCTCTCTCCAACTTTTTCTGTGCATTGTCAAACCTGAATGCTGACAGGCTTCACAATTAGTGTAACATTTACAAGGTCCTGCATGAGCTACGCTGCAATTCACTACAGTCACGCTACGCACATATCCAGCTGCTGTTCTCCATTACTGACCATGCAAGGTGCGCTTTTGGAATGTAATGTCAGCACATGATTTACACCGAAGGATGACTGGCAGCATGTTTTATGTGAGAGGTTTTCTTCATACTGTAGATCCCTAGTGGTTGCACATGTACATTAAAGCAAAAAAAAAAAAAATAATCAGCTTTTTAAAATATGGTTTCAAAACACATTTAGAACAAGTTAATACCTTTGCCTCTGCTGGCAGCATATCTTTCATCTGGCACGTTACTGTGGCACGAGTGAAATGAATAAAACTTGCCAGGGTTTGAGATTATTCAACAGGTGAGCTGCATATTTATTTAACTATAAGAAACTTTATGTTGGAAATTACAAAACTTACATTTAACTGTGTGGACTTTAAGAGCTATTTTTCTGATGAACTGGAAATTATTCCAACTTGTGGAAGATTGCATTACACTGTAATGCCACAGGACAAAACAAATCTGCAATTAAGCCCCTTGCTACATTCTTTTTACGTGTAAGGCTTTAGCTGACACTTAGGACCTCAATGTTGTGGGTCTGTCATCAGTAAGAATTATTTATGGCAAAGCAGGAATCCAAAATGTGCTGATTAGAAAAAGAAAACATTCAAAGAGTTCCTTTAATATTATTTGCTTTCCCTTTTCTCACTAATTTAAATTCTTTACATTGTGAGGAGAAGAATCCAAACAAAAGTTAGGAGTATTTCTCAAGGAATTCTCTGCTGTGACCAGCCAAAACCAACTTCCGTTTAAAACTGGATATTAGGTCATTTTCACAAAATGGACCTTTGGAAAGTTTTGTAAATGGGTGAAGGTGTGGCAGTCCGAGGGGACCCTTCTGCTGCCTGCTCCGTGTGTTATCAGGTCTACAAGATTATTGCTTGTTTCCTTATCTTTCTAAACACAGAGAGGTCGGCTAAGATCGTATCGGCATCGCTTTGGGAAATTAGACGATAGCTAAACATTGCTGAAGCACCAAGAGGGCGAATACTGAAGTACAGCAAAGGGAAAAATATTTACAGTACAGTATCGAAGAAAAGATTATCAACATGGAGGTTTCCATATATTGTGAGGGTCCAACATTGCAGCAACATTAATCAGAGATCTGGCACCATTGTTTGGCAGCTGCCGAAGGCTGTTTGTTCTCTGACAACCATCTGTTCTCTGATACTCCTCATGCAGCAGGAGGTGGAGGGTGGATTCTTGCAGCGGTTTCCATTCAGGATGCTCCAAACAGCTGTGAGGCCAGAGTAAACAAACTCGAACAAAAACCACACGGGTGATAAGAAAAATGTGGTGAAAACCACTCAAAAGACCATTACCATCCATCTATGTGGATCTACCCACTCTGATGGTTTGTAAATGTCTTCAGGCCTTTACATTACTTCATCATCTCAATAACAATACATCAGATTTTCTTCCTTTTAAGGCAGTCACTGTTATTGTAAAAAACTAACGTTTTCCATGTTGCTCAGCTAGTGGCTTGTTGTCTGAACACATATTTATAACTATATCTTAAATATGAAAGTTTTAAATAATTTATTTGTTCGTAAATCATATCTTTCCAAAAAGACTTAATATTCAAACTCACCTGGTTGTAGAACCTTTCCACCTTGCCCTGTTGGTGAGAAAAAGCAGGTAAGAATACTCAGTTTTGTGCAAAAATAGTCAGTTTTTTAAAGATTTACAACATGTTAAATATATAATTTTTTCATTTTTTTACTTTAAAATAGATAGCAACTGATTTTGTTGGGTCTGAGTACAAATACTAGCAGCAGCATGAAGAGTTATTATTTTTCATTATTATTTTCTACATTCATACCTGTTGGTAACCCTCCAAAGCCAAGGCCACCAGTCCCAACACCTCCTGGAACCAGACCACCAGTCCCAACACCTCCTGGAACCAGACCACCAGTCCCGACACCTCCTGGCACCAGACCACCAGTCCCAACACCTCCTGGCACCAGACCACCAGTCCCAACACCTCCTGGCACTAGACCACCAACACCATGATTACCTCCGTAACCTCCTGTTGTTGACATGAAACAGAGAAATATGTGACTGAAATCATAGCACTCGCTACTACTGTCAATACACCCCCATTGGCCAAACAGTTTTACGTTTATGACCCAAGCTTTTGCTTAGTGTGCATTTTTAATTTCCTTTAGCTGTTTAGGGTTAGTAGAACCTAGTAGTGGACTGTCAGGGCCCAAACACAATCAGAATCAACAGCTGAGCTTTTATCCAATCATATTTCGACTATCATCTGTTGCTAGGGTCAAATAAATCTGCCTCATGGCCTTCAAAACCAACAGTGAAGGCACCTGGTGGTTAAAAGAAATGGCAGTGAAACTGTTGCTTTGACCAATCAGGTGTTGAGTTTGCGAGACAGGAAACTGCTAGCTGTACTGTGACATCAGCGTTTTAACGTTGTTTGATTGGATGAGCTCTAGTCAGAACTTGAAACTGCATTTCTGTAGCATCTTGCACACTAAATGCAATGTAGTCATTTAAAAATCCTACAGAAAAGACTACACTTTGAGCATTAGCTTCCATAGTGATAAAAAATGACTTATTGTTGAAACAAAAACACCATAATGACCTGCATGACAGAGAAACCAAACTCTTCTTGAAGAAAAAATTATAAAATAAACATATTTATCAGAGAAAATAGCCTCTGGAGATGATGAGCTTCTCCACACTCCTGTTAACACGTATACTGTTTTTAAATTAAAACCCTATAATAATAAAATCATGTTATTTTATGCTTATTATATTTATTCAGTATATAAGAGAACATTAATCTTAGTGACAAGAAGACTAATGAGAAAAGTGTAATAGGTCCAAAAACATTACTTTTGGTCAACCAGCAAACTCTCTCAGTGACACCAGTTGGCTCTAAAACATTGTTTATGACCAGAGTTAAAGTATAATCCAAGTATTAAATTAGTCACAGTTTTCAATCCAAAGCTTGCTGTGTGTTACCTAATAAATCTGATCAAATCAAAGCTGACATAAAGATTTGCTTTTACAACCGTCATTTTTTTTAACCTAATGCTAACATAAATGTTTCAAAAGAAATAAAAACGTCTAACTTATTATCACACCACTCTTCCTGCAGCTCTGGTTCTATTAAAGTGTTACACAGGCTCAAACTAATTCAACAAATGGGAGCTGAAGCGGTGTTGAGATTATGCACCCAGGTTGTGACTCGCTTCTAAACTGAACGGTGCTTCAAATCCAAGAGCATCTTCCACAAAGGTGTGAAGTGACAAAATACAGACAGTATTCATCACTCATGGAGGTACTGACCATTTGACAGACATATTAGAACAAAATCACCTAAATGCCAAAGAAACGTTTTAGGAAACAAACCTGCAGAAGTCAATCCTGTATCAGGATGACTTGGGGGGGAAAAGTATTTGAGAAAACTTTTAAACACTTCAACATGTACAGTACTGAATAGAAACTTGTAGTTTCTTTTTTTAAATGGTACCCATTTTTCAAGAAGCATTTCTTAGACAATCATACACTTAAAGTCTCTTTCACTCACCTATAGCTTTAGCTGGTTTATATGCTGCAGGGAACTGACCAGTAGAGCCTATAAAAACAACAGCAGTCGTGCGGTTTATTGATTTATGGTGCAAATATATGAACGGTTTATGGGTCAACTAATAATTAAAAAGTCAAGGACAATATACTTCTTTCTCGCTTGACACCTGGA
>JAVKLF010000063.1:10195095-10209306 GCA_034783495.1 Millerichthys robustus | reverse complement strand
CAAAAATAAGCCCAGTAGGTTTTACAGGATTTTACACAAGCGGTTTACACAGTTTATCACTGTGTGAGGTCATATGAATTAATTAAGCGTGTCTGTCGTACTTTTAAGACTAAAACTACGTTATAATTGCAAGTAAACAGAGCCTGACAGGAATGTGGAGGAGAGCACTGCAATCTCACCTCAGAAACATGAGAGTTTTGAAGCAACAGAAACAAATTCCTGTGATGAGGAATTTTCTGCAAATCTCTGTACCGGATCATTTTAGGAAGCAGCTGCATTAAAATAAAACATGTCTTCTGTGTGAACCAGAATGTCACGTTCTTTTGTAAACCGATGCCATTGTGTGAAAGGTATGCGAGTGTGAGCTGACTGGTTATTTAACTTTTGATTACTTTACAAGTCACAGCTATTTTTTTGTCCTGACAGTATTCAAGTTGAACAATGAAGATTTTATTACTGGATTCACTTGAAGTGGGGAATTTTCCTGTCAACTTTACCAAGGGAAAAACAAAAAATCTAATTCAGATAGCAGGAAATTATGACTAAGATTTTGTTATTTTAATTTTAATTTTTACTCATAGGAAACAATATGAGGGTATTAGAAATTCAAACGTATAAACATGAGCAGAGGATAAGAATCCCAAGCTGGAAAAGGAGTTGGGTTATGGAGATACGCTGGAAATGTAAGTAATCTTCAGCTTGTTTCCAGAACTCTTTTAAATAAAATAACTTATCAGAATGAGAGTCTGTGTAAAATCGACTAAGAACACTATAACTATAGCTCTATATAGTATAGATGTTTGTTTGTAAGATATTTTGTGACTAATTAACTGAGTTTTATATACACTCATATTTCATACTTTGTGATTATAATAATTTACTTGAAACAGTTAGAGAACACACTTCCTTCTTATCAGTGACATCATTCCAATGCTAACGTAAGAAGAACCACCCCTGGGGTGTGACCAGGTTTACTATAAACATTGTAAGAACACCTGATTCGGAACCATTTTCCAGTTTCAGGGGGAGAATGGACCAGATCATGTGTGGTAGACTCTACGTGTCAAGTCTGAGAATTGAATCTACCTGCTCATAATTTGGTCTCTCATTTGAAGAGGACCCTTCCCCCCTGCCACATATATGATAAATACAGAAATAATGATGGTTTTAGGGTCAATGTACAATGTACAATAAATGGTTTATAAAACGTCCAAACTTTTGCTTTGCTTTGTTCACCAGACTGACTTGGGTCAAAATGTGATAAATATAAATGTATATTATTATAAAGCAGAGTAGGATATTTCATCATTTCCTATCTGGCAACCCTGATCTTTATTTTTTTAAATTTGGTGTTTGCACACATCAAAGCATATTTTGTACACCTGATACGTTTAGCCAATACTATTATTTCTGTGTTTGCAGTAAGTCTCTTTGTTTTTATTCTGACGGTGAAGGGCTGAAGTTGTTACCTCAGTCAACAAGTGTTACTGTAAACATGATGGTCTGCAGAGAATGCTGAATGGACAGGATTCAGAATCAGCCACACATTTCTTAGTAATTCATTTTGTTGACACAATCTGGAAGATTACACCATTTTTTTCCTGGAAAGGACTCCTTTGAAAACAGCGTCGCAGCTTTTAACTGTAGCTGTTCAGGGTTATCATAAAACGTGTCACTAATTTTAATTGTTTGTAACATCAGGTTTACTACATTTACCACGAACAAATCCTCGCTGGCCCGCAGTGTAAATATAGTGTGTGTTGAAGAAAATGCAGTGGAGTCGTTTCCCAAACCATCAAACAAATAAAAATGTATTGCTATATAGAAATGAGTGCAGAGACTTGCACTTAACTCGTTGGTCACCTTTTCACCTCTCTGTGTTGTGTGATCACTCCTGCTGGTTGTGGATTAACCGTGCGTTATTGGACAGCTGGAATAAATCCCTCTGTGGATTTCCGTTAACTGCCTAAATTCAGACAAGACCTCCGCTCTCCTCCGTCAGCATCACCAAGCTCCCGGACCAAAACAGAAATGACAATATACATCGCAGTGAGATAAATTTGCAATCTGCTCTTTTTTTGTGTTGCCTCTTGTAGCCAGATATCCCAGGGGAGAGCAGTCTTGTTTTGGGATGATTCCCTGAAGGCTTCAGGGTTGTCAGCTCTGTGTGTTTTCTAACAATGAGGCTTGGCTTGAGGGGTTCTGGTTTTGGTAAAGAAGCCTTATTCTTCCACTCATGTTTGGGTGATTCTCAGTGCTGCCTCTATTGTGGAAGAGGCCCACGTTAATGATGAGAAGTGAGAGGCCTTTTTTCTTTTTGTTTTTTTCTCCACACAGCACGTCTGCATGCAATGTTTTGTTTTTGTCCATCAGTGTCTGTTTTACTCTCGTCCCTCTCTTATTTTTTCCTGCCTCACTTTTTTTTACACTCATTCAGACACAAGCTCATCCCTAAATCTCGTCCCTCGAGATGTTTTACGCTCTGCTGTCTAATGTAGCATGAAGATGTCACCAACAAGTTCAAGATTTCCTCGGTTCTATTTTCTTGTATTGTGTGGTGATGATGGGACCTGACAGGGGCTTGCAAAACTGCTGAGTAAGTGTAATCAGGGGTCCCGGAGCAGGTCATTTGAGAACGAGATGAAAGGTGGTCTGATCACAGGGGCTTCAGAACTAGGCCAGAGGCATTCCAATTACTGTTTAGTTCTTGTTTCGTAACCTCTGAGAACAAATGTGTGTCTCAGAGACGGTTGTTCTGGCAAAAATATTGTGATTTTCCTGCCAAAAGTGTCCTAGGCTGCATTGGAAGTGCTACAGCTAGCTGCTGCTTGCAATTAACCATATATGGTTAACAATTAACCAAAGGCTATAGTTCTGGATAAATATATTTTCCTAAACCCCCCTTTTTAAAAAAAAACAAAACATGAAATGTACAACAAAGCTTTCCTGAAAGTTTAACGCTATAACTTTCTGCTGCCTTACATCGTGTTTTTTTTCTCTCACGTGTTTTTAAAGGCAATGGAGGTGGAGCGAGTGATGTCCACCGAACTACAGGCTCTGAAACAGGAGCTGAGACAGAAGGGAAGCCACAACAGGGAACAGGACGAGGAGCTGATCAGTGCCATGAGGGAACAGGTGTAGTAAATATATAATAGGTGTAATATAACTTCAAATCATGACAGCGATCCAGACGACATACTGATTGTTACAATTTTGTTAATAAATCAGGCTGATGTGCTTGTCCTTGTGGAAAACAACAACAACAAAAATATATATATATTATACACGTTGCAGCTTTTGATGGTAGATGAGATGTGAAGGAGCAGTAAGAGTTTTACTCGTCAGATTTAAAACCTCTCGTCATAACTGAGATCTGTGTTTGGTTGGTTGTTTTCCCAGGTGTTGCGACTCACGCAGAAGGAGCAGACGCTGGAGCAGCGTTTGGAGACAGTGTCTCAGGAAAATGAGGAGCTCAGGGCAAGTTTGATCTCCTTACAGGCACGTTTAGATCTGCATGATCAACTGAACCAGCAGCAAAAGCAGCAGGTAAACACTCAAATGTGCACGCAAACCTTACATCCCCCCAAAAAAAACAAATTCTGAAAGCATCACTGGCTCTTCAACAAGATTTTCTGCTCTCTGCCTGGGTTTCGATGGGGTTGTGAAAAGTCTCTCAAAACAATCACCTCATCCCTGCTTTTGTAATTTTAGCCCACAAGTCTGGATTCCACTCTTGTTTAGTTTCAGGTTAGCCGGAATCTGGTTTGTCTGGATTTCTCTTCAGCTGAAAGCCTGCAGAGTCAGTCACTTAAATGACTATAGCGAATGCTGGTTGTTCTGCGTAAACTATAAATATAACTAAATGTGCATATCGTTTGTTTCAGCTAGCTGACGCATGGCAGGAGGTGGAGGCAGCGCGGGGTCATTCCCAGCAGCTTCTGGCTCAGGTGGAGGGGCTGCAGGAGGAGGTAACCCTGCAGGATTCCAGGAGCCACTTAGACGCCTCCCTGCTGTCCGAGCTGGAGACGGCAGATTTAGGAGTCCGCAAAGCAGAGGTGAGCGACCGTTTCCCACCATCTGAGCTCAGTTTAAGAAACTGCTTTGTGAAAATGCCAACAGATAATGCCAAATATTTAACCAAAAATGGACTTTACAGTTGTAGATGTTCACCCAGGGGTTACTTTCAGAGTTTCATTTTAAACCAGCTACTGGGTCATGAGATATTTTGCTAACACACACGGACAAGATTAAAAACATTACTGCCCTTTTACGTTTTAAATAAAACAAAAAAACTGGTATTGGTTGTGGTACCTGGCACACAGACTTGAAAGCGAATCAATGTTAAATTCACAGAAAGCATCCAAACATTTTGGGAAATTAGCTGCTGCTCACATAATTACAGAGAAAACAACTATAACCCACTAACCCTTTTAACAACAGATTACAAGGTCTGAACAAACAATTTCAATTGCGCATAAAAAGGCAGATACTTCAGATGATGATGTTTGTGAAAAAGAAGAAGCCCAAATTTAACTCAGAACGGCACAGAACACAAGACAGCGAGGCTCTGCAACAGAACTGTGTAGCTCCGAAGTGGGTTTGTTTGAACTGCATTTAGGACAAAACGGGTCTTAACAGAGGAATGGTAAAGTTTTTACTAAAACAAAAGGTTCAAACCGATAACACAGAAACGTTGTCATGTAGATGTTAAATTTCAGGAAAAAAAAGCCCACGCTTTGTAGTAAAAACAGTCTCTCAGCTGAAAGCAACACAGTGACAGCTTGTGCAGTTTTCTGTGGCAGTGTGACTTGGGTTTGTTTGTGTCGAGCAAAAAGGTGTCAGAAATGTAAAATCAGATTGACGAGTCCTGACGACTGAGAGGGAACAGAGAAACCTCGCACTCTCAAGCATGTTCAGTGTTACCGACAGGAAGGTGGAATATATAACCGCACTCAGGAGGTATTCACTACATTTCCTGTTTGTCATGGCCACATTGTTAAACTTCCATAGTTTCATAACACTAAACTGACGACGGCATGTAAAAGTCACCTACAGGGGACAGATGTTTGGAAAGCTTGGAGTCACAAGAAGGTGGATTAACATTTGACAAAAGGTTCATTTTAACTGCAGCCCTATGATTATCTGAAAACTTAATAATCATATCAATCAAACTATTTGAACTTCTTCTGGTATATTTATTAATAACTCAGGAATCATGTGGGACCAGTTTAGTCAGGTGAGTTAAAAACAGTCATCATGAGATAATGTTGTCATTGTGAGGTAATGTTGTCATTGTGAGGTAATGTTGTCCGCCTCCCTTATGTAAACAACTGCATTCACTCATGTTGTTGATGGCAGCACAGAAAAAGATGGCCTGTTTTGATTCTCGTTTCTTTTCATGAAAGCATCTTGATTCTAGATTTCTTTAAGATGTAAAGGCATTCATTGAAGCTATAATTATTGATGAATATAAATAAAAAGTTACATCAATTGTCTGACTCTTCTGACTCTTCCAATAATGTTTCTGTTAATGTCTTCTTTACACAGATGGCACAAGAAATGGGTTCCATCCTTCAGTTACTCCTCCCCCTGGCTCGGGTCCTGAACAGCTCAGAGAGGTCAGAGGTCACGGGTGAACCGGAGGACCTGCAGGCCATGCTGCACCAACTGAAGGGAGTGGCTCAAAATCTGGCTCAGACATCCAACTCCGAGGTGAGAACTATGACACACTGGAACAAAGCTAAACTGTGTCCCCAGAGTGTTTTTTTTTAAATGGTCTGTGAATCACATTCACAATCCTTTAACTTTGTTTAATAATTCACATGCTAATTTTATTTGGCTACTTCATGATGGTATATCTTTGAAGCAGAATAATGACCATGCTTTGATTTGTTCTGTTAGAAGTCAAACATAGATTAAAAAACAAAAAATTGAGAAACTGAATTTTCTGTAAAAAGCCAGTGTGAATGAAGTGATCAATGACTTTGCTGAAGAATCTGAAACTGAGCTGTTAAATTGAAAAGTCACAACAGTAACTGAAATGAAGCTAAAGGATAGCTGAAAGCTAAAAGTAGCAAATGTCTAGCTAAAAGGAGAAAAGGGCAAACTAAAACCGAAGAACAAAATTCTAGCTAAAAGTTGCAGCAAAGCAAGTTAAAATGTGCAAAATTTCTTTAATCCGTATCAGTACTGGTCTTTGTCTAAACACTGAACTGGTACAGCTCCTGGTTTACGTTTCCTCTTGCAGTTAGCGTGCACATACAATCTATACAATCGTCCAGTTGTGCTTTTCAGAGCTGAAACATCCGTTAATCTGTGTAACTAAATATCCAGCCCCACCTCTTTGCCCCCTTTAGATCACAGTGCATCGAGTTGAACACCATAGAAACCTCTTTTTTTTTTTCTTTCTTGCACACGTGTGGCCGACACCTGATCTCTTTGCTAATGTCTCTGTCCCAGGAGGTGAATCCTGGTTTTGTCGACGGGACGGCCGATCACTGTGGGAATCTGAGCACAGCCCAGGAGCTGAGAGATCAGGTAACCTGCTGATGAACAAATGTGACTGTCATGCAGGGACAGTGCCTGTGGCGGGACCAGTGACCTCTTGGCTCTGCAGTTTTTTGTAACGTTAGCTCCAAGAACAGAAGTCGACTGATCACTGGGACAAAAACACATGATTTTTGTTGAAACTTTGTTAAAAGAATTCTTCTTTTTATTCAAACCCTAAAAGGTGTTCAGCTCTTGAAAATAATTTTAGATCCATCACTCACTTCCTTTTGTTTTATTAAAATTTTTTTTTTTTACTGCATATTTCTCCTGCAGAACCTCCAGCTGCAACGGGAGAATGCCAAGTTATTGCAGAAGCTGCAGAATATACAGGATCAGACTGATCTTGTTCAACAGGCCGTTAAAGACCGGAACGAAGCTATTGCCAAGTAACTAACTCATGTTGAAATTTTCAAACATAATAGAGGGAAGAAAAAAATTGGATGCCTTATGTTACCAAACAAAAAGATAGATTCACATTTTCATTAGAGAGCTTATTTTGCTGAAACTGTGTGAAAAATCCTGTATTTTAAAAATAAATGTTTATTATGTGCCTGTAGAAAGAACCTGATGGAGGCAGAGTTGTTGAGAAGCAAACAGGACATGATGTGTTTGAACAACCAGTTATTAGACGCAATCCACCGTAAACTGGAGCTGTCCCAGGAGCTGGAGGCCTGGCAGGTGAGTTTCACCGTTTCCATGTAAATCAAGACTTTAATTGGAAAAAAAACAACTAAGATCACTTATTTATTACATTTAATGTAAAAAAAATAATAATTTAAATAGGCGTATAAAAATGTATTTTTATTCATTTGTGTCATATTCCTCTACCTTGCAGTGCTTGCATTTTGTTTGCTAAGTTCATTAGCTGTGTTGGCCATCTTAAACGTGTCAACTCTAAAAGGCATATCCAATAATCACTTGATTACCCTGAGAACTTCAATAAATTAGTCTAGAATTTTATAATCTATTGTGCTGACACTACAAACTAACAAAGAATGCATACAGACAAAAAATAAATCACATCTGGACGCTAAAACCACAGATCTTTACAGCTTGACATTTGCAGTTTTTGCCATGAGTTAATGGTAGCAGTGATGTTCTGTTGTCCTCGCTGGGACACGAGGGACAGATGCAGTCCTGACAGTTTGAGGACATGCAGCAGGTGTCCTCTGCTTCTGAGTCACTACGCCAAGCCGAGCCATCTGTCAGCCTGGTCTCTGATCGCTGATGAAGATGTTGCAGATAAGATTTAAACCAAAACACTGATTCATTTTCCACCCATTGAATTGTCCTCCCAGAGGGAAATGAAACATGTATTATTCATTAAATAAGACCACCTATAACATTTGATGTTAATGATAGTAAAATATTCACTTTGCTGAATTTCAGTGACGACTCATATCTCTGATCTGTGCATACGGATTAGTTTGACCAATGATATTGACAAGAAATAAAATTAAAATCAAATACAGCTTTGAAAGGAATTATTAAAACTTGAAGGATTTGGAAATGGCCTCCTAAAATTTTCCTTAAATTTAGTTTTTCAGACTCTGAGCAAACTCATTGGACCTTGATTTTATGTTTAATGAAGTTTTAAAAATGGACTCGATGTTTCTTGGTGACATTTTTCCCTTTTTTCCCCCAATGGTTTTTGATTGGCTCAGATTGTCCTGTACAGAGAATTGGTAGAAAAAGAGTTGACTGCTTTACTTCCCATTTCACTGCAACTAATTTTTATGTTCAACATATTTTTATATGACAGTGCAATACTTTACATGTTTCGAAAAAACAGCTATATTAGATGATTCTGGTTCTGATTTTCCTCCATGAATCAGTTGACAGTAAGAATTACAAATGTTATTCAGGGGAAATGTTTGTGTTTGTTTGTTGGTTGTCGTGTCAACCTGCCAACCTTATGTTTAAACATACTAAACCCATCCGACTTGCCCCTCACACTCTTCCGGCCTTTTCTCCAGGATGACATCCAGATCGTCATCAACCAACAGCTGAGGTCTCAGCAGCAGTCGGAGCAGCCTCCGAAGAAGGCCGCCTCCAACGGCTTGTCTTTCTTCCGCAAGCCCAGCAGACAGCTCTCCACCTGGACACGTCAGTCCTCCTCTTCCTCCTGCAGTTCAGACACTAATCAGGATAAAGTCCTGTCTCCCTGGAGGGACTGGCTAAAACTGGGTAAAGGTGCACAGTACGGCAAATAATGGAAGTCCCGACTGCTGTACGGAAGAGAGATCAAGACGCCACAAGTGGAGCTTCTGGTTAATTATGTGGTGACAAAAAGAGCCATAAAGACACTCCTGAGTGATGAAGAACAGAGCTACTGCGAACAAACGCCTCACCTACTGTAACATTTCACTGAAGGGGGGAACCTTAATCAATTCTAAACTGTGACCACATGAAATGCCAACATTTTCAAAAAACTGCATACAGATTGCAAGCGTTGTGCCTTATTTTGATATACTGACAACCTCCTTATTTTTTCACACTGTATTGTAAGTGAATGGTGGGTGTGGTTCACTGGAAAGGGTTTGTTTAAAATATTTAATTCAACAAACCCCAGGTGAACATGTCAGGAACATAAAATGATCAAACACCTAATTTAGTTTCACCCCGTTTTGAGTGAAGAACTTTCGTATACATTATATTTTTTGTTCAAAAGAACAATTTGCTAAATATCATTATGTACAGTGACTTGTTTTTTTAGGTGAAGAGTAAATATTGCCTAAATGATAATTATGTAAAGTATGTCTGTGTGTATACATGTATATATTTTGTGTTGAAGTACTGAAACTGTATTTTTTCCAAACCTGTTTGACCACTTTTTGGTCACATCTGGAATGAGTGTTAAAGTTTGATAAAACATAAAATAATCCTCTCTGGTATTTCTTTGGCTTTGTGTATTTGTGGTTTAAATCTTGATCTAAAAAAAGAATTGGACAGTTCTTTAAAAGCTCAAAACACGATAAAAAGGCCTTTTCGAAGTGTGCGTTAATGACCGCAAAAAGCTATTTATCAAGATGCGAAGTGTTCTAGCGCTAAATGTATTCTGATACAAACAGACTGCTGTATGTTCTGGTAAAAACAATAACAAAAGGAAAAAGCAATGTCAATATTTTAGAACATCATAAGCAGAAACACAACTTTCAAACTACATTACTGTTAGTCTTCCTGGTTGGTAACACCAGAATTATATAAATTATTCTGTGATTTCTACTGATTGTCAGAAAATGGCCATCTAGGTGAAACTGAAACCAAAACTTGGCTGTAAAGGAAACACATTTTGCCATTGTTTTTAAACCACTTCCTGAGGTCTCAGATAAAATTTCTGTGACAACCTTTTCTCAAGACGAAGAGTTCAAGAGTTCTCTTGTTTACCAGACTGAAACGGCTCATCTGTGTGGTGTGCCTCGTCAGGTGTAAATCTCAAAGTAGCTTTCAAACTGTGGGCACAGAAAAACAGGAAAAAAAGCAAGATAATTTAAATCTGATTGTGTGTGTGTGTGTGAGACATTACAATCTTCTCCAACTCTGAACTGTTTTCTAAAGTAACAGGTCCTCATTCCTCCCAGCTGGAAGGAATATATATCCATTGTAGCCTTGGGAATGTCTCCCAAGAAGAAGCTGGTGAGGATAACGATGTTCCTTGTGGACTCGTCTCCTTGACTCTGTCTCAGATCAGCGGCAGGTTAAACTTAATTAATTGAATAGTCACTTCATTAAAAAAGGTTTCAAACATAAATGGATTTTTCTACATTTTTTTCTGTTTTCCAGCAATAGACCTAAAAGTGTTTTGAAAGATTCTTGTGAAAGTGTTGAAGATAATGGTTTTAAAACCCAACCTTAACTTGTTGTATCCCACCACAAATGTATCCCTGAAACTTGCCTTTTATTGTGCTGCTTGCTTATTGTTGATTATGAGAACTACATACGACTATAGGCTAAGTCACTTTAGTAATACACATCAGCTAATATTGTGGCCCCAGAAGATAACTGACTTTTTTATCGAATTACAGAAGACAGAAAACTCAATGGGAGGTGCAATGCTGCCCTCTGCCGATGCTCAAAGGTACTGCGGGAATTATTAACGCAATAAAGAAGGTAATAAAATGTGGATGAAATTACGTGAAGTCTTAGAAAAAATACGAATAATGTGCATATATTTCCAAAATTCATAGCTTTGTATTGACATGCCGTTCTACAGGTTTGCAAATGTTGCTGAAAAAAGCGGACGCGTTGTCCCACTTTGATGACGGATACAGTTTCTGTTTACTGAGGAAATGCTCCTAGCTACGTTCAGAGAAGCATTTTTTAAAACTTAAAATCACTCATTTCTGCTCTTTAAACAGGTACGACAGCACTCTTAACTGTTTGTATACACTGCTCAGATTAGAAACACGTAAAGTATGTGTGCTGGTTTCTTAAATAAACGCTGCAATTGATTCGTTGTGACCTTATGACAGCTTAGCTTGTTGCTTCACGGTGAGCTATCAAGCTAACCCCGCTAGCCAGTTTAGTCAGTCAAGTGAAGTATCTAAATCTGCTTCTACTTTTGATACTAGTTGGTAAATGGGTATGACCGCTTTAAAATACCATAAAATTGGCAAGTTAAAGCTCAGCAGAGTACTGTGACTTACTGTTTAAAGGTGAAGTGATCGATACCATGCCTGTACCGTGGAGATTTGACAGGTCATGTGTTGACTCTCTTGTCTTAAATGACTCAAATCCTGAAGTTTTTACTTTCTTCTTATTGTTAAAACTTTAAACCTCAACAGCCAAGGTTATACTGATCTAACCAACGTTTAACAATCCTAGCCTTTTGCTATATCCTTCAAGTATTTTTTTTATATTCTATGATCATAGTTGAACTCGAAAATATTTAGATGCTCATTATTAGCAGTGTTGGCTATAATGATAGTCCAGTGAGTACATAAAAAAGTACTGGTATGTGGCTTTACAAACTATTTCAAATAAATTCTATGTGATGTGTTTTGTAGATAGCCAGATAGATGAGTGTTACTGTGCAAAAGCTAAGAGACTAAGGCATTTCTTCCATCTGATTTAACTGTAAAAACAAAAATAGAAATGTGAAAAATGACCTTTTATTAACAGCTTTGCACTAAAATATTAATTTCAGGCCATTCCCCTACAAAGCACAAACATGGATTATAGTGTGTTATATTTCCTTTTAATGTACTGTTGGGTTGTATAACAGTAAGAAAAATGCAATATATTTAGATTGAGTATGTAGTTCAGATAAAATTTATAAATGCAAACATTTTGCAGCTGTTATCTTAGAGAAATAGTTTAAGTGTGTGCCATGATGATAAATTCAGTAGTATGCATCCTCTCTTACCCATTTGTAGGTCATCTTAAGTGTTCCTATTTGTATTGTTCACTGTGTTTATTGCTCCTTGAGGCTGGGATCGTGGATGGAGTGAGTGTTGAGCCCCAGTGAGATGACTGACCAGGGCAACAACAACCACAACATCTCCTGCAACCCCTTCGCTGCCCTCTTTAGCTCACTGGCTGATGCCAAACAGTTTGCGTCTGACCAAAAAGCCCAACAGCAGTCTGCTGAGCTGCCATGTGAGTAGAGTTCAAATTCCAGTTATACTCAGATGCTTACATTTTTACTGATTAACAGTTGCATAAATGTAAATCTGGCATCATTGATCAAACATTTGTGGATTGTGTCATTGTATAAAGACTAAAACTCACGTCTTGTTGCAATTATCCACAGAACGAAGCTTTAATCAAACAGTGTTAGATTTGTAGTTATAGTTGAAGAGTTTACAGTTTTGTGTCAGTTAAACCTCACTGACGCTCCTTTGCAGCTGTGCTGTGGTTTTATTTTGTATATTTTTCTGTAAATGTGTCATTTTAGCACATGTCTTTCAGCTTTTACCTTGCCTTTCATGTGTGGTTTTTAGCTGCTACGGTACATCTATACACAGAATCTAGAGGTGTAGAGATTTTAAAGAATTTAATAGACATCGGTTATCTTTATTTTGAGATCATTACTTAGTAGATTAGTGGAACTCATGGTTTAGTATTAACATATTATCGTACTGTACATCTTGACATTTTCCAAGGCCATTGTTAATCAGTAGCTCTGTAAGTCCAAATAGGTTAAGTAAAGTAGATGGGTTTTCATAGAGTTAACAGTTAAATCATTGAAGGCTATCTTTTCCCTTTCATGTTACTATTTTATCCCTGAAAGAACCAAAACACTAGACCTAAAACCAGTCTTTTGCCTATTTTGCAGTTTAAACATCTTCAACGTCTTTATTGTTCCATATAACCACAATGTAATTTTTGTTTTCATATAGTGAAAAGATACATCTCAAGTGTTTAGTTAAATATGAAAGACTCAGGTAGCTTAAGTTTCACTCTCAAAAATCATCTGAATATGTGGCTAAATGTTTTAACTCGATGTCGGTGATAAAGAAACATCTACTTTCTTTGTTTCTTTCCTTGAGCTAAATGTATCCATTCCCTATTTTCTCTGCTGGCACAGTGGAGGACTCGGGAGAGAGCCAGTCCGAGTCAGAAAACTCTGTTTCAGACAGCGTTGATGACAACGATGACTCTGTGGCAGAGATTAGCCGCTCCTTCCGGTCACGACAGGAGCTCTGTGAACAGCTCAATGTCAATCACATGATCCAGAGGATATTTCTAATCACTCTGGATAACAGTAAGTAGAACCTAAACCTTATTGAACTGCTATGTGTAACTTAGATAAACATTCATCAGATGTTGTGTTTTCTTAAGCTTCACTGTCTTATCGAGCATGATAATGAGTATTTTCTAAAATCTTCAAGAATTTAAGAACGTCCCACAGTGCAGCTTGTTTTAGCTGCTTTTGCCTCTACTAACATGATTTCAAAAAGACAGTATGTACTAAATGGTCTGGGTTATTCTTATTCATTGTAATGATTAGTTCACTTATTGTAATGTTTTTAAATGTGCACCAGGATAGAAGTGGACCTTTTTTTTCTGAGATATGCATGTTCAAAGTTACGTCGGCCAGTTCCCAGAAAGGCTAGATGCTTGTAGATGGTGACGCTGTTCAAAAATAGTTGTGGAATCTGTTTTTTTAGAGTGCATTGTTGATGGACACAGCTCAATTTCTTGAAAATCACAATAAAAGTTTCCAGTCAGAGAGAAATGACTCACTGTGTTTAAAGACTGCACAAAGGCCTTCGTGGCTGTGAGGTCTCTCTCTCGCTCTTTATGTGCTGGCTGGGTCTCTCATCACTCAGACTGCTGGAAGATGAGTCATAATGTTCAGGAAATGTGGGATTAAAACCCCCCTCCTTTGTCTTTGCACAGCTCCTTCACAGGTTTTTTTTCTTCTTTGAACATTGTAAATACATGCTGTGCTTTTGATTCTCTGTCCTATTTACTGTAATACTCAGCTATATTTTATATTGTATTTTGCAACTATTGTTGACCAAATGTAAAGGTTTGTTTTTTCAAGTATAAAGAGTTTTAATTTACCTAATTGCCTACTGGTGGTGGTCAGAGTGCCCGGTGGCGCCAGGTGCTTGGCAGCCTCGCCTCTGTCAGTGAACCCCAGGGCAGCTGTGGCTACAATGTAGCTTACCACCATCAGTGTATGAATGTGTGTGTGAATGGGTGGATGTCTGT
>JAVKLF010000063.1:10177864-10190237 GCA_034783495.1 Millerichthys robustus | reverse complement strand
TATATATATATATATATATATAGTTTTTATATACGTACTGTCAAAGACTTTTAATATAGGTAGCGGATATAGTGCAGATATATATATAGCTATAGATATATATATAGTGCAGGTAAATACTCAAGACTGGAGCTTTCCTTTTTTTTATCAGGTGACCCTCATCAATTTGAACAGAAATTCAACTACAGGAGACCCATGTATCCAATTCTGAAGTACATGTGGAGCAAAGACAGTTACAGAGAGAGCATCAAGGTAATAAAGTGTTTTTGATTGTCTTGATCGAAACCCACTGTCTTCACACCTTCAGGTGTTGGTGGATGAGTTGAGGTTTTTAACAGGAAGCGCAGATGTTTTTTCTGTGTTTGCAGGGATCTTTGTTATGATTACTTTTGTTGTTTTTGTGTGTTCTCACCATAAGGTTCAAACACTGATTTTAAAGTGTGACAATAAGTCCAGACCACACATTGTAGATCTTATCCGTGTCAACGACTTTATAACATGAACGCTGTTAGAGTAGCAGCATAAAAACACTGTTAATATTATCAAATGATTGGACATAAAAGGCTTTAAAGATTATATAATGTTATGAAGTTTATGGTTTGGCAGCTTATTACATTGCAAACATTGATTTTGTTGGCAGATAATAAACGCCTACAGTTTCTCTAATAAGTCAAATTAAAGCTGAGGGGAACACAAAAATTGAATTTAGAAGACTTATGTTGGCATGGTAAATTTTTAATTTTCACATACTGAATAGATTTGGACTCATTATAATCTTATAAAAAGTATATTTGCCATTGGAGCTCACTTGTTTTACTTTCTCCTTTTTTAGCATTTAGCAAACTATGCATCTGAACACCTTGAAGCCATGAGCGCCCCTTTGTTCCTCAGGTTCCTTAACTTACTTATGAATGACGCCATCTTCCTGTTGGATGAGGCTATACAGGTGAGGCCGACATTGTTATAAATTTCCAAGTTTCAGTCCATGAAAACATATTTATCAGTTTTGGCAGAGAACCTTTTCAAACTCGTAATTAAACCTATTTGTCATTTAAGTCTATTTTAACATCTTCCAAAATTATACAGTTAGAGATAAAACACCAGGAGTTTTTTAAAGCATTTTAGTTTGAATTATTTTGTGCAAATTATTCATTTAATCCCTTTTATTTTGTAGTATTTAAGTAAAATCAAGATTCTGCAGCTGGAGCGGGATCGGGGTGAGTGGGAAGGCCTGGCCCCTGATGCTCGAAGAGAGAAAGAGTCCAGCCTGCAGATGTTTGGACAGCTGGGACGCTTCCACAACATCATGTCCAACGAGACAATCGGCACATTGGCCTTCCTCACCTCAGGTCAGGCAGAACAGACTGCTGCATGTCACATCCTTCAAAATCTTCCTCCTTGTTCTTTTATATACTTTTATATGCAAACAGACTTTTCATCCCTAAAGGTTTTATTTGGGTTTGTGTGATTGGAGGGATAAATAGCATTTTTGACAAATATCCATGTTTGGTATATTGAACAGTGGGAAAGTCATCCAATAAAACAAACCATGTGTTTTAATTTGATCTATTTTTTACCTCTCTTTTTTTCTGTTACGGTTTCTCTCAGAAATCAAAAGTATATTTGTGCACCCTTTCCTGGCTGAGAGGATCATCTCGATGCTGAACTACTTTCTGCAGCACCTGGTCGGTCCGAAGATGGGCGCGCTTAAAGTCAAAGACTTCAGCGAGTTTGACTTCAAGCCACAGCAGCTTGTTTCTGACATCTGCACAATCTACCTAAATTTGGGGTGTGAAAAATCTGTTTGAATTGTTTTTATTAAAAAGAACTTTTACATTTTGTAATTAGATTTGAGTTAATATATTCTTTTAGGGAGTTCTAGGGATTTTCTGAGGAAGAGATAAAATAACGTCTTGCTGAGTAAAATTCAAAATCACCTTTTTGTTTTTGGCAGTGATGAGGAGAATTTCTGTGCTACAGTCCCGAAGGATGGCCGATCGTATTCTCCCACCCTTTTCTCTCAGACTCTACGTGTGCTGAAGAAGATCAACAAACCTGGTGACATGATCTTGGCTTTTGGTGTCATCGCTGATAAAATAAAGGTGTTATTTGACTTCTGGTTTGTCAGAGATAGACATCAGTGTAAATCTTTATGAAAGAACACAGCAGATGATGTCTAGCTTTTGTGCTTCTTTTTAGTCTCATGCAGACAGGCAGCAGCAGGAAGAGGAAACTTATGCAGATGCTCCAGATGAGTTCTTGGACCCCATCATGTCCACCCTGATGTTGGATCCTGTCCTTCTCCCGTCTTCCAACGTAACAGTGGACCGCTCAACTATAGCGAGACATCTCCTCAGGTTTGTTGCCTCTGAATAAATGAACATGTCTTTCACTTCAAGTCAATTTAAATATATAAAATAAGGATGTTTTATATATACTTTTCTCCTCTTACAGTGACCAGACAGACCCTTTCAACCGCAGTCCTCTGACCATGGACCAGATCAGGCCAAACGAGGAACTCAAACAGCAGATCTTACAGTGGCTGGAGAAGCATAGGCAGGAGAAGCTTCAGCTGGGACCCAGCGGCTAGTCTTCGCCTATTTACTGTGAAAAACTCTTCCTTCCCTGGCTCACACACTCCACTGCTTCTCTGCAAACCCTTAAAATCCAGAGTGGGCTTACCTCTTTAGATTTATTCCCACTTCTTTTTTCTACAGCTGACGCTGCATTAGCCTTTTTCATGCAATTTCCCTGCTTAACGGATCATCTCTGCAACAAACTGTATCCCACCTGCAGGCAACAACTTCCATATCAATGCACAGTGACTGCTATATGATCCCAAAATGCCCTTTTGTGTAAACACTAGCAGGATGATGCAGCCCCTGCTTCTGTAATTACTACAGACAGAACTGTGGGCAGAACTCTCAGCTCAACTAAGCAGATTGCTCAATTTTGATTTTATAATGCAAGGTAAGTATTTTTGGGAGCTCTAAAACAAGAACATGTTTGTTTATACTTTAAATTGATTTCACTCTCATAAAGAATACATGTATTACATACTGCCTCTCAAAGACTACTATATGTTTGCACTTTTTGGGTAAATCTCAAGCAGGCTATAAGAATCTACTGAACCGATTTGTCTGAGACTGTTTACTGGAAAATCTTCAACTTTCTTTTAGGCTTTTAAAAACTATTTTCAAATTTATATTCCGGTCAAATTTGTTGAGACGAGCTAAATTAAAAGAAACTAAGATTTCTTGACATTGTCTTTGGTGGTATGAAGTGAAAATGTGGAAGCTGTTTTCAGCAGCTTCATGGAGCATGCCTGCTAAAATAAATTACACATTCTGTGAAGGAAAACCCTTTGGGGGTGGGATTTCTTTTTTTACAACTTGTCTAAAATTGAAAATACCTCCAGTGTTTTAAAAACGATCCTTCAGAGCTGCGTTTGTAGGCTGACGAGCGCAGTGACCTTCATGCATAAAATTTGAAAGAGTGCCTTTTTGAGACAGTGATAATAGGCACAGAGTGGTTGCTCTTGACCCACAAAGACGAGAGGATACTGTCAAAACTGAGGCTTTCACTATCAAAAGACCCACAGATGTCTCAGATACTCTACTCGGAAATGCCTCACTGCAATGGCGATAGGATGCAGGAGAAAGCGCTGATTTGTCTCGACTGGATTTAGTTTGATTTGATTTCTGCTCTGAGTTGATTTTTTCCAGTCATTACAGTGACCACGATTCTTGAGATTGAACCTGAAAAGACAAAAATATAGGTTGGAGTTATTTTAGATTGGTGGTGTGCATTCCCCTCCTTTTAAATAAACACTCAGCAGGTGACATTATAGCATTTTGAATTTAGTTATTTTTCTTAAAACGTAGTGTTTTAACTCATTGGGGAACAGTTGCTCAGTAGAGTTGGTGCCTAAACCCCAGGAGCCTTGTGGAGAAAGAGGACCTGTTTCATACTCATGACATTTTTTTTTCTCCCTTTGAGGAGGTTTTGGAGCTTGATTGTAGATTGTTGTAAAGAAGAATCAGTTGATTTGAAATATGAGATAATAAAATGTGAAGACAAGATTCGTTGGCATGCTCTCGTACTGTGTTGAACGTCTACCAACCTTTCATGGTCAAATGGTTTTAATTCCAATGCAAGTTTTTGTTTATTCGGACTATAAAATGTTTATTTTGGATGTACAGTAAGACTAAGAAATAAACTTATGTAACTAATACATGACGTCATGTTCCTTTCAGTCCACTTAAAGTCAACAAAACAAACAAAAAGCATTTTACAACTGATGAGACATCATATCATGCCACTTCCACTCAAGAATATCTTTTTTTTATGTTTGACTTGTTGTCAGGTTGACATTGTTTTTAAGCTTTTTTTGTCTTCCCTAGCAACCCTGTCCAACATTGATCTCAAATTTCAGTGGTGTCTGAACTTGCTTGGATCCAGGAATTAAAATTTTAAAAAACAGAATATTTGCCCAGCTGTTTAACAAATACAGATTTTTCAGTGTGGGTACAAAAGCCTGTCTTTTTATGAGATGAATCCACCCTGATTCATTTATATAGTACATTTAATTAGGTTTAAATTTATCTATTGACTCTGTGCTTTTTGTTGGGTCTTGAGAAAATCTTATGAATGACATGCAGATTCAGCCTTTTCACACAAACTAATTTGATTTTGATAGTGATTGATTTATCAAACCTAAGGAACAGAGCCTTCTTTAAACACTGAATATTCAAAAAGTGAACATGCATTTCATCATCTCAAACATCTTTGGCATAGTTGAAAAAGAACAACATTTGGAGGTTTTCACAATTTTAAAATATTAAATTATATTTTGTATGTCCTGATAAAAAAGGAACTTGGTGCAAGATGCCAAAATATGAGAATATTTAGGTTATTTTTCTTTGTGAAGCTGGTACCTTAAAGTAAAATTGTAATTTTTTTTTGTCTAGGTGATTATTTGGAAAGTTACTGTCACTAATAGCTGCATTTCTATCACCTGACATATCTGTTTCATCCTTTTGGAGTGACGATCTTTCACAAGCTGTCTCTTTATGTCATTCTCCTAGAAATAAATTTACCACTTGCTTGTTTGTGCCATCTGGCAACAGAAAAATCTCAAGTGTGCAAACTATTTTAACTCTGCACTTGTGTTATTGCAATAGCTGCAGTCAGAGGAGGCTTTTAAAGACAATGTGGCACATTTTTTGGCTGAGATACCAGATATGCCATTTATTGTGAAGCTTTGAAAGTCTACTGGCTTTGGACTCAATAGTTTCCCTTTTAAAAGTCAGGTCTCTAAAGTTCAACTTGGGAAATATTTGGAAGTACTTCAGAACAAAAACGTGTGAGTTGATTTTCCACATTGTTTTTGGCTCTGCATGTCGGTCAGTTTTGATAAAGTCAAGGTGACACAACCTAAGCTTGTTTCCAGTTATTGGTTCTGGATGCACACCTTTGATGAATCCGGTAATATCTTAGATTTCAAGTCTCTTTTTGACCCTTAACTCAAAGTCACAGAGGGCTGAAATATTCCCCCTATGAAATGGGAACACCTCTTATGCAAACTTATATGGCATCAGTTGTTGCCCATTAATTTTACATACAGATTAATGCAACATGTTTGTGCTGCGGTTCCAACATGATGTCGGACATTATCTGTCACAAACATCAACATATGACACTGTTTTGTTAAGATCAGAGAAATCTGACCATTGTACCCAATGTAATACACCATGTTTTTGTATTTAAAATATTTATATACTGGAAATAGCTATGACTACATTTGAGCACAAGGCTCCTGATTGTATGCATCTGTAAAAATCTGTATAGCTTTTACTTTAGAAAAATCTTATTTTGAATGGTTATTTCGAATGTTGATTGTTACACAGTACATTTTTGGCTTTGTTTTATTAGTTAAGCAAAAATATTTTATATTTGCTGTAGCTACACAGTATGCTGACCCCTATATGCTGTCTTTTGAGCACTCAAGGGGGTCAGGACTTCTAAGTTGTTTTACTGAGAAAAAAACGAAATGTTCTACAGACAAATAATAGTTTGGTTTATTGTGTAGTTTAATTTGTAAGTTTTGTAAGTTTGTTCGCATCTAATAAGCTTCTCTAAATTCCATAATCAATGAACTAAACGCGCTACAAGCTGTCCCTGTCCCTTTGCACGAAATTCAAGCGAGAGGTCGTTTCCCGGGCAAAGCCCCTGAACCTGATTTGAATTCAGTCGTGCAAAGCTTGAATAGAGCGGCCGACAAAATGCATTGTCGGGGTTTCTTTATTGCCGCCCCGCAACCTGCATAACGATGAGTTCGCCAGTGAGAGCGCAGCGCTGTGGTAGAGGTTGTTTATGTGGAGTGCTGGGTTAGGGTTCCGCCCACCGAGGTATCTGATCGTAGGGCAGACAGGCAGAGAGTGTAAAATGGCGCACAGCTGTCGGTGGCGGTTCCCCGCTCGGCCCGGAGGGAGCAGCAACTCCGGTACCGGGAGGCGAGCGGGCCGAATTAGGGTTACTGCATTTTTGCGGAGTGTATCGGGAGCCCAGCCTAACGCAGCTGGACTCGGACCCGGGTTTGATGCTGCACTACAGGTCTCTTCGGTTATCGGGAGCAACCTGCAGAAATTTCGGGAGGTTTTGGGGGAATCGAGCGACTCGAGCAGCGCAGAGGTAAGCGCAAGACAAGCTGCAAGCGTCGGGTAGACAGTCGCGGGGCACACGGTCCTGTTAACCCCCAGAGAAGAGGAGCTAACCGCTACTGTCCCTGAAACATCATCTCCTGTTCGCAAACTTGTCATTGCAAGGATGCTCAGTTAACTTTGAGTTGGTGTGGCCTTAAACTCCACAGTTACATGGTATCATAGTTGTAACTTTATTTAGAAACATCACACAAATCGACATTTTACCTCATTACCTCCTCGTTTTATCAGAAGCAAAGTTTTCTTCTTCGTCTTCGGAAAGACATGCTACATCCACACGGGTATGGATGAACTGATGCTAACGTTAGTCTGCTAGCCAGAGACACTGAAAATAAATCCCAGGTGCTACTTCGTTTATTACTCCATGCAGTTCAGTTAACCCATGGAGCAGATAGCTGAACGGTTGCTGACTTATACACACTTTGTAACTACATCATTACTACCCTTTTACTAGTTACCAACTCAGCAGTAGCTCGAGCTGAGGCTTTTTACAGCTTGTTCTCTTCAAATTCATTCTGACACTAAAAGTTAACATTCCAAACATGCAATAATGTTAAAGTCCCATAGAAACCTAGCTTTTAATCTGTATGTTTTATTACGGCTTTGTTTGTAGTGTAACAACGCTGGACTTTCGGGGGCGCAATGTAATGTGTTGGAAACAACTTAAGGGAAGCGACAGAGAACACTGTTGTGGTTTGTAATGAGCTAACGTCAACTTAGCGTCTGTCTGCAGCATTTCCTAGAAGGGCTGCTCCGTACTCCACTCGACCCGATTCAGATTTATGTCGGATAATCTTTAGCCGCTAAATGATTAGCCGAGTATTAGAAACGTGAGCTACAAGGGCTCACTTTTTAGCACAGATGTGTCAAGCTTTCATAGCTGCACGGTTAGCTCGCAGGCTAGCTGTTTGTATGTCACAAGCTAAAACTCCCATCGTTCTGTAGTAAACCTTGGTAAAGTTCCATTTTCGAGGTTGGTCGCGTTTTCCTCAGACTAGAGCCTCGCTACGGCGAATGAGAGGGGAGTAAAAGTTAGCGGAGCTTTTCCACAAAACTATAATATTGCCATCGCTTTTTAGCGTTAAAGCTACCATGATGCTACGCACTACGCCACGCTAGCCATCGGGGCTATTGCTGATGCATAAGAAAATGGGAGGTGGACATGTTTTCCCCCCCTCTCTACAGTCAGTACGTAGCTTGAACATTTAATATCGGGATACATGACGTCTGAATCTCAGCCACATACCAAGAATCACTGTATCCATTCTAGAAGTAATGGAAAAAACACATTCATTTTATATTGTTTTAGGGGGGCTAATTTAGTCAGGTTTTAAGGACTAAGGCTCGGTAGTGACAGTGCGCATGCAGGCAGGGCTGGCTACAATAACAACGAGCCCCTTCTTGACGGACCGTGTGATGTGGGGGTGTGTTCGCTTTAGCGAATCTTCCTCCTTCGTGAAGAGCAGCATGCCTTTCATTGCAGTGGGAGTTCACGGTTTACCACCAGGTCCAAAGCTTCGAGTCTGAGCTCATACTGTACAGTTGTTTACCTGGAGTACAGCAGTATTCATTTGCATATATGAAGTGAGGCGGATATTTAAAACAATATTTTGATTCTTGAAACAAATTTTTATTTTTCTATATATTCCAAATCGTTTTTCTGTAGGTTATGGTGGTTATTAACCTTGAGGAAATGCACCAGGCAGTTTTAGTAGAATATGCATTCTAGTTGATTTATATTTAATCAGGTGTATACTTAGTCCTTATGATGAAGTTCGTGTGATTTTTTTTCCTCGGTTTTTATAAATTTGCATGTATATTTCTGAATAAGTAACTGATTACATTACATAAAAAGTAGTTTGGGAATTTTGAGGCACCTTACAATTTGGGACAGATTGTGGAATATTAAAACTGATTTTTATATTTTCATGCCTGATATTACACAACAACAATTAGTCACTGTTTGCTAACCAACACTTAGCATATGCTAATTCGACAGTAAAACCCCATAGAAAAGCTAACACGCTTCAAAATTATTACTAAAGATAGTCATGTTATGATAACTTTAGCTATTATTTACAGACATATGAAAAGAAAATATGAAAAGGTATGAAAACCCACAGCTTCACTTTGACATGCTCTTACTACAAGAAGCCACAGTAACTCCAGGACTCCAGTGATACCATTCATCAGTTATTCTATTAGTTATTCTATTAA
The DNA here is from genome assembly GCA_034783495.1 of Millerichthys robustus. NCBI lineage: Eukaryota > Metazoa > Chordata > Actinopteri > Cyprinodontiformes > Rivulidae > Millerichthys > Millerichthys robustus. The sequence continues at coordinate 10,181,298 of JAVKLF010000063.1, read as the reverse complement.
CTATTACAGTTAACTATCCCAATTTTTGAAGTTTGATAATCAATTCAGAGTCTAAGTCCACAGTGTGATACATCTTAAAATAGACTTTATCTCTCACCCTTAATAGAAACAGAATACTTTTATATTTTGCTGTTTTTTAATCATTTTGAATCCTCTTCCTTCCCCCTGTTTTATGCACTGACAATGCGTATAGCAATCAATATTCAGTTTTTAGAACAGGCAAAAACAAATAATTTCTTTATTGCTTTAAAGTTTAATTGTAAGGAAAGGGAGACAGCATTGTGATCTAATTTTTTTTCTGAAAATTTCTCTTTAATCTTTCAGCTGTAGGATTTTATTGTTACGACATCCAAATGGGTGCCGCCTTCCTTTCCTAGTGTATTATGGTTTTATTTGGGCTGCGTGGACACAGACTATCCCAAATCCCCATGGGACCTGAAGCCTATGGAAGTTGCGGACACAGCATGGTGATTTCATCAAAAAGCAGTGTCAAGTGCTTGTCTGGCCAGATCGAGGCACAGTTGTTCAGACTCGCTGAAACATACTGAGCTTGTAGGGCAGTCCTGAGCAGAGTGCCAGCCGGACAGACGACCACCCCTCCTCCTCTCCATCCAGGCATGGAAAAAAAACACAAATCCACTTCAGACACACACAACACTGTCTGAAAGGCAGCACAACTTTTCTTCTGACAGCTGCCACTTTGGAATGGATTACTAAGCCTATTGGAGTGCCTCAAAGGGGTGCTCGTTGGCTGTTGCCGTCCAAATGAAGGCATTTATTAGCTTTTGTTTGGGTGAAGAAACAGTTTTTTATATTTGAGCAAATTGTTATCACTTGTTTTGATTCAGAATATGAACCAAGGTGACTTTTTAGTCACCTTTTTTAGCTCAACCCCAATTTTTTACCGTTTCTCAAATGGAGCTGTGCATATTTTCCTTTTTTTTTGGTCCATTATAGCTTGCCTTCTGCTGTGCATGTTGTTAATAATGTTTATTCGTTCATCCAAAAATGCAATGTGAATAGATGTATCAATCTAAATGTTTCTTTGCCTCACTGGTTTTGAGAGAAGTGGTGTGGTGTGCTCAAGCAGAAGAGGCTTGAGTCCAGCAGGTGTTTGGCCTATTTAAATAGAGGACCCCCACACCCGCTTACCCATTCCCAAGACAGTGTGTGGGGATTGGAGCAGGAAGCTTTGTGTCTGCTTTTATTCTAGTTCTCACAAAGTGCCTGAAAGAGTGCAGGCAGGGATATCCAAGGGTGCCGGGCGACCCCCCTCTTCCCAACAGGACAGCGCCGGGTGGAGAATTAGTCTCAGACCCTCCCATCCATGGCTTTATTCTGTTACAGCAGGCGGGCAAGAGGCTTTCACCTCTGCTTTAGGAGTTGCCTGACTGGGAGAAAGGCGGCAATTGTGTCGTCTTTTTTTTCCTTTGTGCTTTTGGCGGTAGGGGTGTCCTAAGGGGGCAGGGGTGTCTCTCAGACTATGTCTTCGTTTCTGATTGCAATCAGAAGTAGGCGTGTTTTCTTTGTCTTTATTTTGATTAAAACTTTAATTCGTACCGCCTCCTTGGATGAGGAGGAGATGTCGTGTGCCGTCTGCTAGCTTGCGTGAGTGGTACTGTCTGTGTGTGCCTGCGTGCGTGTGTGTGAAAGACACACCATACCCACGCGCCAATCAGTCTGTTTGTCTTTGTCCACCAACTGTTTTCATTTCTATCTGTAGGAAGAGAAGGCATATAAAAAGTGTTCTGAGGTGCAAATGTCAAACAGTTACATTTGGGTTTAAACATTTGTAAAACAAATGCTCACCTTTTGCCCGGGGCCAACAGGGGTCACAGCTTTTTATTCACCGCTGTGGCTTTTTTCCAACTGATGTGTCATCAGTGGAACGAAAAGAGCTATGAGCTCATCACCACTTTACGTTATTGGAAGGATGATTACAGTATCTGAACAGAACATCTGAAAGGAATGCATCCTGGAACACAATTAAAAAAGTTTTTTTGCTTTAAGCTAGTAGGTAAGAAAGATATCTGTGCGTGTGTTCGTTAGCGTCCAGCTGAATTGTTTTAATGTTTTCTTGTCTTAAATGAGCAATTTTAGAGCAAAAATAAAAATCAGCCACAAAATTCCCAAATCAACAACAATTTTTTTTGAAAACTATGTTTTCATTTGAGACAGATTTTCACATAAATTTAAAGCAATGTTGAGCAATAGTTTGGAAAACTTAAGAACCATTGTTTTAAAACCACTTTAAAAATGCAAAAAAGTGTTTATTTTAAAGAAGAGCATAAAGATATTTTGGGCTGTTCAAGACTTGAGCACAGTACAGTTTGTCAAAGTGTTGCAGAATCATCATAAATTCTAGGAACTTGTGTGTGGGTAGCTTTGTTTACACTGTTCAGTGTCTGTTTAGACACTGTTTAGTATCTCAAGTCCCTGATAAGTTTCAAAGGATGTTATTATTTATTTATTTCAAACCACTTAGTCCTTTGAATCATTATTCAATAATACTGGCAGCTTAACTAAAATAATAAACTTGTGCAGTGTCTAAATAAAGTAGACTTTTGCACAGTACTGTGTTTTTGCAGCAGTTTAATATTTTGCCTCACATATGTTATCTCATGTGTTTTAAAATAGAAGTCCATGAGTTTGTTTTGCTGAGTGGTTGACACTTGTACACTCATTAATATTATTGCTTTACTGTCACATGTTATATGAATACAAATAGGATGTGTGTGGTGTCAGATCATCACGTTTTAGTGAAGAAGTTGTCATGTGTGTGTCAGGGATCTCTTTCCACCTTAAAGCGCCAACTTTTACCCAAATTTTAATCTCTATGCATCCCGCTGACAAAGACAGAAATATGTTGGCGGGGAGTATATTTGGGCCAGCACAGTGGAACAGTGGTTAGAACAGTAGCTTCTCAGCAATAGGATCGCTTCCCAGCTTGGAGCTTTTCTGGGCAGAGTTTGCATGTTCTTCGTGTGCAAGCATGGGGATATAATGCTTGATTTGATTTCAAGCCTTATATCAAGTCTCTCTAACGAACTGATCAGCATTGAGGTCATTGAGTTCACCTCAACTCCCTGTATGTGTTATTAACACATTAGTAGCTTTCAGTGCAAGATAATTAGCACATGGCTAATTAGCATTTTCGAACAGAGGCACATTACGCGAAGCTCTTTCCAAGCCATTGGTAGCTACTATTTTACATTTTACTGCTTAAAACAACAGAGGTAAAGAAAAAAAGCATGAAGTAGCTGGTTGGGACATAACCCCATCACAGTGTTATCAAACATGGTCCCAGATTCCATTCTAAAGGTTTTCCCACACATTTATTCACTGAAAAATGCAGACAACATGTCTAACTTCATAGACTGTATTTAGCAGCTTAAAGAAAAAACTCAGAGGTTTTGTTTCTTCTGCTGGCTCCT
>JAVKLF010000063.1:10149682-10170959 GCA_034783495.1 Millerichthys robustus | reverse complement strand
CTAAATTAATTGCATTGCATTTGTGGTAGGGGGTGTCTATTTCTGAATTTGTTATTATCATTGTTCCCCTTTTAAATCACAGTTATCTGATGTTGTGTGCCTATGTTCAGGGTCAAGAGAGCGACTCATCAGAGGCCTCAGTCCGAGGTCCACGTATTAAGCATGTATGCCGTCGTGCAGCTGTGGCTCTTGGCCGTAATCGGGCAGTATTCCCTGATGACATGCCCACACTCAGTGCCTTGCCATGGGAGGAGAGAGAAAAGATTCTATCTTCCATGGGGAATGATGGTAAGGGAAAATCTTAACCTACTTCTCAGTTGAATTCGCTACTATCTTAAGACTTGACTGATAAAACAAGCTCTGGGAAAAATAATAATATATAGAGTATAGATTTTACCTAGTTTACAGTCTCAGACAAGTAAAATTGACATTGTTGCATATCATAAAACATCAGAGTTTGAACAATGGGTTTTACGAGAGAAAAATAAATATTTGTATAGATTATTAGTTGCAGGAATGTCAGATATTTTGTGCATGAAACTGCATAGGTTGAGGAGGACTTTGATACAGATGTTTGGCTTTGTTGACGTTGTGATTTAGAATGCACAAATTTATCAACCGCTGACTTCAATGGAATGATTTTAAGCAGTATCTTTCTGATTCTGTAAACTCACTGTAGCTAGTTATCTATTTTACAAATGACGTCAGAAGATAGATAAGATGTGTAAGACTATTAAACTAAAGTTATAATTTCATAATGAGCTATAGCTGCAGCTTTCTGTACTGTTTAATGACACTATAGACCAAAGGTTTTCATGAAAGTACCAGCTACAACTTAAACTAGTGACATAATAAAATTCAGTTTAGTTTGACACCTATAGCTGCCATGAGTGCAGTTGCAATAAAAGAATGAACAATCTAACACACTGGTCCTCAGGGCTCATTATATTGCATGTTTTAGTAATTTCCTTGTTTCAACAATCCCAATGTAAGTGAAGGAATTATTACCAGGCTTCTGCAGAACTTGTTGACATGCTGAGGCGGTAATTCAATCATTTGAATGAAGTGTGATGGAGGGTTTTATTTGTGCGGATACCTCTGCTAAGTAACCTGGAAGATATTGGTTGTAGAATTCCACTGACCATAAAAGAGTGTACCTACTTGAGGCTGTTTTGAAAAACAATGTAGAAGAAATACTTAATGTAAATAAACACAATTGACAGATAAAAATGTTGCAGAAATCTGAATTTGGAATATTATTTTGATGTTCAGTTGTAACAATTTTACATCACAAGAGCCCAATCAGAATGTTTGATGTTTATGACCTTATCTGTGCAAGTTCTGACAAAAGCATGTGCAAGATGTGATAACCTCAGACTTCTTACAGGAATAGACAAATCCAGTCATCAATCAGGGCACAAGTACACAGTGAAATGGTGAGGGAGTAGTGAGAAGAGTTTGGCTGCTTTGTTCTTGTTACTTCTGGCTGATTGGATGTCATGTTGTGACATGTGGCTCTCTGCTCTGAAGGTGACATGTCAAGAGTGATCATGTCTAAAAATTATTCTTTCAGTTCAGATACCACTGATTTAATTGAGGTATCTGAAAAATATCAAAAGACTCATTTAGAACTTTTCACTATTTTTAAAACAAACCTTATTTGAACTTTTTTCTGGTCAGACCTAGAAGTAACCGAGTTTACTGCTGTGTGTCAGTAATGATCAACTGTTTATGTTGGTTCTCTTTTGCAGATAAGTCATCAGTAGCAGGCTCAGAGGAGGCAGAGCCCCAGTCTCCTCCCATAAAGCCACGGGAGATGCGACAAAAAGTTGTTCAAGAAGCTCCTCCCAAAAAGGGTCGCCGATCGCGCCGCTGCGGCCAGTGCTCGGGCTGCCAGGTTCCAGAGGACTGTGGCGAATGCACAAACTGCCTGGACAAGCCTAAGTTTGGAGGTCGAAACATTAAAAAGCAGTGCTGCAAGTGAGTAGTTCATGAGTACTTTAACTGTTCGGAAGCATAAGAAAAAGTTATTTTCAGGTTTTGTTTTTTGTGTGTTTAAGAAGTAAAGTTTGAACTTGTTATGACTTTTAGGATGAGAAAGTGTCAGAACTTGCAGTGGATGCCCTCAAAGATGATTCTTCCAAAGCAAGGTAAAGGCAAGAAGGACAAGAAAAAGAAGTTTTCTGAGAAAAAGGAAGGTCTCAATCCCGTTAAAGGGCCCAATTCAGAATCGGGCACCAAACCTACTGCTCTGCCAAAGGAGGATCATCCCCACAAAAACCCAGAAACTCCTCCATTAAAGCTGGGAGAGGAGAAGTCCATACAGCAGCCACAGTCAAAGCAATCATCTCCAGCGCTAGCCTCATCCCCCGCCCCAGCTGAGCCCATTCAGACCTCGAGCACAGCCACACCCCAGGCTCCGTCTCCAGCTTCAACATCGGACCCCAAACAGCTCTCGGTCACAAGTGGTGGCATCAGTAAAAAGGGTCACAAACCACAGCAACCTGTTCAGGCGCCTGCTTCTACATCCTCCTCCTCCCCCTCTTCTTCTTCTTCTTCTTCTTCATCTTCGTCATCCTCGTCATCTTCCTCCTCATCCTCACCAGCTCAGAATTCGCTCTCCCAGTCGACGCAGTGTTACCAACTACCACAGCAGCTGCCTGCTTGTCAGACGCTTTCAAAAAAAGACTCCTCACCCAAAATGCTTGTGACTGAAACCAAGAAGAAACCCCAGCACCCTTCAACACAACAGCAGAGTTCAACTACAACAGGTGAGGCTGGTCACTTTTTGTCCAGTATTAATATTTATTCAAGTGTACTCAGAGAGTAGATCTTGCCCCAGGATTCACATGTTCTCTTTTTTTGCCACAGCTCCAAGTTTTCACCATCTTTCACAGACCTCAGCACCCCACGCTGGGAGAAAAATGCATATTTCATTACTAATCTCACTCATAATTGAATGTCATGTTCTTTTCTTTTTCCTAGCTGACTCAAAACATTTGAAGAAGCAACCTTCTCGCAGTATTCCTCCATTTCCTAAGCAGAAACCAAAAGACAAGGTAGGAATTCACAGAATCAGAGATTAGCTGAAAAAGTTTTGTATCAAAAATCTTTTCACCATGTTTTTTTTGCTTTATGCAGATACCACACATTATTTTAAAAATGTTTTCTCTTTTGTGTCTTCGTTATTTAATGCAAAAAAGCTGCTGAGCACTAAACCTCCCAGCAGCAGTACTTTAAACTCGCTGAGCACTCCCTCGACTAGGGAGCTGGTGAAGTCCAGAGCGCCCTGCGACGGAGTGCATCGTATCAGAGTGGATTTTAAGAGGGATCAGGATGTGGAGAAAGTGTGGGAGGCTGGTGGCCTCAGCCTGCTCACCTCAGTGCCCATCACACCCAGGGTAGTCTGCTTCTTATGTGCAAGCAGTGGAGATGTTGAGGTAAAAAAAAAATAAAAAATATGATAGTAGTTTTGAAAACCTTTAGTCATTTAAAATCAATGTGAGTGTCATACTTCACGTTCTATTTTTCTCGCCCTAGTTTGTCTTTTGCCAGGTCTGCTGTGAACCATTCCATCTTTTTTGCCTCGGGGAGTCAGAGCGCCCCCTCCAGGAGCAGTTTGAGAACTGGTGTTGCCGAAGATGCCGATTCTGCCAGGCCTGTGGGCGCCAGAACCAGAAAGCTAAAGTAAGCCAGTTTAAAGCTGCTAACAAAAGAAGCTCTGTTTAGACTGACAGAGCGGAGAATCTTTTAAAAACAGCAGCTGGCAAGACTTCCCAGCACACATCACTTAATCACTTTCTTGGCTTCCTGCCATTGTTATATAATTATTCATCAATTAATAATTTGTTATTGGTAATTAGAAAAAAGAGAAGACAGTATGAAGGTAGAGAATTTAATGCAACAAGTTCTTTTAAAGATAGATCTCCTCAATGAACACAAATCAATTATTTACAGTGACTTAAACATCATGAAGTGTTTGTTGATCTATTCACTGCAGAATATGATTTGAAAAGATTCAAATCTAAGCTTGTTGGGGGGTCTAAACCTTAATTACACCAAATGTTAAATATTCATTGCAGCCTTATCCAAAAATGTTTCACTTTTCACTTCATGTCATGTTTAGCTACTTGACAGGTATTCAGTGACAATTTAATTTTATTGATCTTAAAAGGAGTTCTAAAACAAGAGGATAAGCCAAGATATACTGACCATTCTTTTATAGTACTTTATATTTACATTTATAATTCATTAGCATTCATTAGCATTTAAATAACAGCTAACTTTGAATGTTAGCAACAATGATTGTTGTTTTGTTGGACATTAACATAAATGGGTTCATTTGTTGCTTAACTTTGTTTTCTTGTCTTTTTTTGGCTTCTCACACTGTAGCAGCAGCTGCTAGAGTGTGATAAGTGCCATAATAGCTATCACCCGGAGTGCCTGGGTCCCAACTACCCCACCAGACCCACCAAAAAGAATAGAGTTTGGGTAAAGATCAACTTCACTCTGTCATCACACGTCGGCTCTGCCCTCTAACCACTGCCTGACCAAACCTAAGCATCGTCTTTAAACATGTTTTTGTCCCTCGTTCCCTCCTCCATTTGTTTGCACATTTTCCATATTCTTAAGTTTGTGTTACTTGTATTTATTGGACCTCTCACAGGCAGTGTCTATAAAAGAATTCCACTTTCACACCATTTACACTTCTTCAGAGAAGTGCTTTAATGTTTCTGCCACGTAGTCGTCTTGTTCAATATGGTTTTCCATTTTTTTTTTAGATTTGCATCAAGTGCGTGCGTTGTAAGAGCTGCGGAGCCACCAAACCTGGGAAATCCTGGAATGCCCAGTGGTCACAAGATTTCTCCATGTGTCATGACTGTGCCAAACTATTTGCTAAAGGTGAGTGAGCAGCTGTTTGTCATTGAGCTTCGTGATTCTCTTTTAGATGTGAAGATATAAAAATTATTTGTTAAATCAATCCAAGTGGCAGTTTCAATAATGTTGTCAAAGCATATTTTAGTTGTTAAAATCTTCCCTTACAGGGAACTTCTGCCCACTGTGTGATAAACACTATGACAATGACGACTATGACAGCAAGATGATGAAGTGTTGTCGCTGCAACAGATGGGTTCATGCCAAGTGTGAGAAGCTTACAGGTTTGTAAGAAACCATGTAGAGATAATAATAAAGAACACAGTATTTCAGCTTCCTGCGTCTTGTCAGTTTTCAGTTTCTGGACGCTGTCATGCTGCTGAGATGCTGAAACACAATAAATCTAATGAAGGCTGCATTAATGACCGGTCATTTTTGCTGTCCCTCAGATGAAATGTACGAACTGCTGTCAGCGCTGCCAGAAAGCGTTGCCTACACATGTACCAAATGCACTGAACGCCATCCGGCCAAGTGGAGGACGCTATTGGAGAGGGAGTTTCAGTGCTGCATTCGCAATGTCCTCAATGCACTGCTCAACTCGCGCACATCCACGCACCTGCTACGCTACAGACAGGTGATATAAATAAACAGACTGCTGTGATCATTTAAACGGAATACCACACTGTAGATATTAAATTTAGCCATATTAGGAAAGGTGTATTTGTACACAAATGATAATTTTTGCCTAACTCTCTGGTTGATTATGTGGCAGGCGGTGAAGCCCCCGGAACTGAATCCGGAGACGGAGGAGAGTCTTCCATCCCGTCGTTCTCCAGAGGGCCCAGATCCTCCAGTTCTTACTGAGGTCACTCCCACACCTCCAAGCGATTCCCCTCCAGACCTCGAGTCTATTGAGAAAAAGATGGATCAAGGTCGTTACAATTCATTGGTAAGTGTGTTACTGCTGTAGGACATGTTTGTTGCATTTTATTCAGAGGTAGTTAATGTGCCTTTACCTTCCAAATATTTTTACAAGTTTCTAAAAATCTATCCTTATGCAGGCATTTCAGTTTACATTTGAAAAATGTAACTTCAAAACAAGTTTTAAGATCATTTCAGTGGTAAATCTCTGGTCATGCTTATGATGCAAACTGATAAATACATATAAATAGATACATTTCTGATGTCGTCAACGGTCTGTTTCAGTTTATGTTTGAAAAATATGTTCTGCTTATGCACAACGTTCATTCTTATCATTTCTTTCAGCTGGAGTTTAGCGACGACATTGTACGAGTCATTCAGACAGCCATCAGCAGTGATGGAGGCCAGCCTGATAGTAAGAAAGCCAACAGTTTGGTGAAGTCTTTCTTTATTCGGGTAAGAATCTTAGGTTAACAGATGAATTTGTGTTCATTTCACTGATAGTGTAATTCCATAATGACAGTTTGAGTGATACCAGAGAGTTTAAAAGTAGTTATGTTGTCCTCTGATTTGGGTTCAGAAGTTACATTAGTTATCTTGATCTTGAAATGAGCATCAGCAGCAGCCTTCTTACCGCAGAATGCAGTCATTAGGCTGATGAGTCAACTTTACTGAATGTTTTCCCTTTCAGCAAATGGACCGAATCTTCCCGTGGTTCAAAGTGAAGGAATCCAGGTTCTGGGAAAGACAAAAAGTCTCTGCCAAGTGAGTTTTTAATCCCACCATAAATGTGAAATGTTCAGTATCTGTCTTGTGTTAAAAGCACAAACATAAATTCTGAAAAGAGCACTTTAAAATGAGCTACAAGACAGCTCTAATAGAAATAAAGAATGGAAGTCTAGATTGAAGCAGGACGCTGTGCTTTTTAGTTTCAGTGGTATCGACAAACGTGCCATCATTTCCTGAACTTTCAAGTCCAAGTTGTGTTTGTAATTACAGAGAAGAACACTGGACCTGCATTACTCCTGTAATGTGAGCCCATCCGAAAATCCTTGAGACGTTTTCAAGAAGTGCTGCTCTGTAATTATTGGCGATGAGGAGTTAAACGTGGTTTCACTGGAGGAAGCTGTATCATTATCTGTGTAACGGAGGACAACATAGAACAGTCAAATAATATTTATAAAATGTTTGAGTTTAGTGTTGCAAACACAGAAGCTGTGAGGTACGGATGTCTTATGTAGTTACTTTATTGTTTTTGTGGTTATCACCATCCTTTTAAAACTCCCAAGAAGTTTTTTTAACAGTATTTGTGTGAGTGAAGGTCAGTGAGGTGTTTTTTCCTTTGCGCATACCTTCTCACATCAAAGTGACAGCGACTAAAGCCATCAAGATAATTGGTTGCACATTTTCTTATTGAACAAGCCCACCGAGGCAGCACTGTGGTGAGTAACACAGATTCTTTAAAGCGTCTGCTGCTGATCAGAATCAGTGAAACCAACTTCTGTTACAGTCGCTTTACTTTGTAGGCTCAGAACAGTTTAACTTTTTTTCTTCAGAGGTCTGTAAATACACATCGAGTATAACTAATGTTGTAAATGTTAGATTTATCAGAGAAACCATATTTGGATGAATTCATAGAAGCAATTTACTTGAATTAGTCATAAAGTTTTATTGCTTTGAATGTTGAATTTCTTTCTGACAGTTATGTTCCTTCAGTCCCGCTTCACTTATTCACTGTCTCAGTCACTTGGATTTAGCTGTCTGCTCTCTCAGACCATTAATTCTGCCTAGCCTCCTGGCATTGTGGGAGGCAAACTGTAACAGTGTCAGATTTCACTGGGAGGCTCTTTGATACATATCTGTGGTCTATTTGTGGTTTACTTGTCAGCTTGGTCTATTGCTCTTTGTATCTGTTCAGCAGTCTAGTAAACCAGTGATTTCATCCAGTGGATTTTGAGCCTGCCACTGGAAATATTTACTTTTAAAGATTCCTCTGCTGGATTATTGACATTAAAACTTCACTTTGTATCTATTATTTAGCCTTGCTTGACTTGGCAGAGACATGACTTGGCAAATTTCTTTTCATGGGGCTAGTTTGTACTGGTGTCACTGCTCTAGTTTTTAAAATGTTCACATGTCACATAATTATACTTTTACAGCACAAGCCTCAGCATTATGACCTGGTTTGGTTATAAAACACCCACTTTAATTTTGTCTGTCACTTGGAGGTTACCTTGACACCTACCACCTGCCTTACTATGGCAACAGTTTTGTGACCATCACATCCCTTCAGGGATTAAGTTGGATTTGGTCAGAATAAACTAAGCATATTTTCAGATTCTTGGCTTTTCATATCATATCATGAGCAATTCCTTAGGTATGGCTTAATTTGTCTTGCTAGTCAGGATGACCCCTGGAAAATTTATCTGAATCCTAAACTTTGCATATTCAAATGAGGATTTCTTGACGTCATTTGAAAGAGGAAACTTCCAACCGTATTTGGATATTCAGATTTCTCAGCTGGTAATAAAAGTAGCTTGTCTAGCATGCTGGGAAAGTAGGCTATATGTGGGGCTTTTCTGCTCAAAACCTTTGTTAGTTGTTGGTACTGCTCAGAAAAGTGGTTCAAAACATTCGTTAGGATTTTGTTTTGGACATTTCCTTCAAGGGTTCCATATACAAAGTATTTATTCATCATATTTAAAAAAAATCAAATTATTGCCAAGTTTTCAACCGACGCACTGTAGCTGCTTCATACCTCTCTACTTGCAACTTAATCATCGGTTCTATGTGACGTGACACATGTATTCCTTCATTTAATGTGTCCTGTACCACGTGTCCTTGTGGAAAGGTGTGCAATTTCCTGGCAATAAATATGTAACTCTTACTACTTTACTATCCTTAAATAAAACCACAATGGTAGAAACAAACGCAAAATGACTTGAGGGTTCTCTTTGGCAGGTGCTTAATTGCAAAAAGCAACCCTGACAGAAAAAAAATCTGCTCTTTGTTGCATTACTGCCACCTTGTGGTAATGTTGCCATCATTTTACTATCAAGCGTCAGTAGAAGAAAAGAGTTGCTTAGCAAGACCATAATCACTAACTGTGGTATTTGTGGGGTGCACATTTAAGAGAACAAAAAATCTTGCATGAAATAATTTAATGTACTGTACAGAATTTTACACATCACAGTTTTACAGCTATCTAAGGATAGTCTTTTTAGGTCAAAATTCTGCCATTATTTACATTCTAAATTGGCTTGAAGCTGAAAGCAATCACTACTAGTTACTTAGTCTCACTTGGTAATGAGTAAGTCTTAGATGTAAAACTTTCCCCTTCCTCACAGAGTGACATCAGCATCCATCTCACATCTGTTTTGGCTTTACCTAAGTTCTACAACCTCCTAAACAATGTAACATTTTGAAGGATTTTATTTTTGGCATCTCTTCTGCTCACACCAGTTTATGTTAACAGAATCACAGCTTACACGTTTCACATTATTTGTAGTAACTTGTCAGATTAAAGTATCTTGTTCTGTTGTTCCAGCAGTGGGCTCCTTCCCAACGCTGTGCTGCCTCCATCCCTGGACCATAACTACGCCCAGTGGCAGGAGAGGCAAGAGCTTTGCCGTGCCGAGCAACCTCATTTTCTGAAAAAGATCATCCCGGCTCCACAGCCAAAGGCACCCGGTGAACCCGATTTACCAGCCCCCTCTCCTCCACTCCCTCCATCTCTACCTCCACCACCGGCACTCTTACCAGGTGAAGCAAATAATGAATAATGTATCACATCTATTTACATTTGGGCTGTGTTTTTGTACATTTTTCCACATCTCGTCATCTTGTTTTTGTTTTAAATCACATTTTCTTTGTTTTCTCCTCAGATTGTGAAGACAGCTCAGAGCTTCCTCCTCCACCAGACGCCACCGATAACAGGCAGTGTGTTTTGTGTCTCAAGTACGGAGACGAGAACACAAATGTGAGTCACTTATGGACTTCTGCTTACTTTAACAAACAAAAGGCTGAGTCTGTGTCACTTACACCATTTCTGTGTGTTTCAGGAGTGTGGCAGGCTGTTGTACATCGGTCAGAATGAGTGGGCCCACGTGAACTGTGCTCTCTGGTCTGCTGAGGTGTTTGAAGATGACTATGGCTCTTTGAAAAATGTTCACATGGCTGTTCACAGGGGAAGACAAATAGTAAGACACTGATTAGGCTGACACTCTTCTTAATGTATTCAATGGACAGACACCATCAATCTGTTGTACTTTGTTTTCAGCGCTGTGAGAAATGTGAGAAGTCAGGGGCCACGGTTAGCTGCTGCCTCACCTCCTGCAACAGTAACTTCCACTTCATGTGCGCTCGCCAGAGCCACTGTGTATTCTTGGAAGACAAGAAAGTCTACTGTTCAAAGCACAGGGACCTCATCAAGGGAGATGTAAAGAATTATCTTTTATAAATAACCCTAGAAACATTCAAATCAGTCAACACGCTGTTTGCTAATGCCAACGTTTGACACTTGACTTTATAATCTTCCTTCACCTTTCCTATGTTTGCTTTTTCTTCAGGTGGTGTCTGGGTTTGAGGTAACCCGCAGGATCCTTGTGGACCTGGAGGGCATCAGTGTTAGGAGGAAATGGCTGGCAGGATTGGAGCCAGAAAACGTTCACATGATGATTGGTAAGTTATTTGCTGCTAAATGTTGACTGTGGATAAAAACTGTCGGCTTCCTGTAAACACTCTTAATTTAAACTCCATCATTGCAGGCTCAATGACAATTGATTGTTTGGGAATACTGACTGAACTCTCTGACTGCAAAAGAAAACTCTTTCCTGTAGGATACCAGTAAGTTTTCATTAAGAATCTTCTTGTTATTGTTTGACACAGCATTTCTATTTTTTCTTACCAATAGCTTTTCAAACTGAATACATTTGTTGTCCCTCTAGGTGTTCAAGGGTGTACTGGAGCACATTAGATGCTCGAAAACGCTGTGTGTATACCTGTAGGATCTTAGTTTGTCACCCTCCAGTGACAGAGTCTGACCTCAAGAGCATGACGCCTCCTGAGGAGAATCGCACAATTGCCCACAGCCCATCTCCCTTAACAGGTAACCTGCTAACTTCAACATGCTACAATTTTAAACAGTGTGAATAAGGTATGAAAATGTAATTGTTATTTCATTCAAGGCTTGAGTGAGGTCTTTGGTTTTTCCTTCTGCAGATTTTGGAAGTTTTTATTTTTTTCGGAATTCTGTTGATGATTCTTTTTTTTTTTAAATATATATAGATTTTCCTGATCCGTTTGAGTCACCAAGACGCTCTGAAAACCTTTCTCCTGCTAATACCTCCAAGCTCAGGGTTTACACCAGAAACAGACACCCCAGCTACCCACCTTGTCAACGCTCAATCGACTCCAAGCCTATGCCACCTCCAGGTACAAATATACATTCTTTTTTCAATATATAACAATTTTAAAAAATGTAGCTAGTCTTTTATTAATACATATTATTTATTTATTTTGTAGGGGTTACCTCGCAGCTGGAAAGCCATGCAGTAGTTACTGTGAGAGACTCCTTGGTAAACTCCAGCATGAGGAATACAGACACTCGACGTCACAGCTCCCCTTCTCTTTCTTCTCCTCCCCACCAACTGAACAGACAGAGAGGAGTGACCTTTAACAAAAACACCTCTTCACCTCAGACTTCATCACGACCCCAAACTTCACCCCCTCCCCTCATTCCTTCCCCAGCCAGAGATCCTGAAAAATCCAGGCACCCCAGCAGAGAGTCAGCAAAGAATGCAGTCCAGAGAGATGATGAAAAGGTCCGACTGTTTCCATCAGACAGACACAGGCTGCAGCCAGCTAAAGTGCAAGGATTACGAGATGCAGACAAGGGGAGAACGTCAAGTCGAGATCATGCTTCCAAGGATTCTGACAAGAGCAGACCACCCAGAGAACATGGACAAAAAGACTCTGATAAGGGTCAAATATCAGCCAAAGAGCCAGAAAAGAAAAGACTTTTAAGTCCAGACTCTGGTCTGAAAGAGTCTGAAATTGGAAAACCTCTTAGTAGAGATCCTTCAAGAGATTCTGAGAAGGGGAGACATGTGAACAGAGACTCCGATAAGGACAGACAGACAAGCAGAGAACTGAGCACTAGAGACACAGATAAAATAAAATCATCATCCAGAAATCCTAGCTATAAGGACATAAACAAATCTGGGTCACTCAGTAGGGATACAGGAGTGAAGGAATCTGAGAAACATAAACAGTATAGTAGGGAAACAGGGAAAGACTCAGGCCAAGGTAAAGAAAGACCATCAAGTAGAGATTCTGACAAGGGTAGACCTTCTAGGGATTCAAGTTATAGAAGCATGGAGAGAAACAAAGATTCTGGCTCAGGGAGAGATAGTCAGTCCAAACGAACTGACAGTAGGAGCCCGAGACTGGCACCTGCGGGCTCAGGGCAGTCTTCCCCTCCGGTAGGCACTGCTGTTCATTCAGGTCAGCAGAGAGGTGGCAGCACCAAACAAGTTGAAAAGCAAGGTAAACATGAAGGTAAAGACCGGGATCTTTCTCCAGGGCTCAGTTTGATGCCTTGTCACCGGCCTACCCATTCCTCTAACATCATTCCGTTCAAGCCCAGCTCAGGGAAGGAGAGTAGCAGTGCCACTGGAAATATACCACCATCTCCACTCCATCAGGACTCTGCTGTTGGGAAATCTGGCTCCCCACAGAAGTCCAGTACACGGAAAGCAAATGATGTTTCATCAGGTCTAGCTGTAACACCAGCTGGGACTCCAATGTGGTCATCAAGGACATCAACAGAAGATGGTGTTGTTAAACAGGGCTCCCTGCACCTGGCCTCCACAGCTGCAGGCTCAGCTGCCAAAGACAAACATCCCAAAGTTAAAACATCAGGCAGCAGAGATGCATCCAAAGACCGAGATAGGGAGAAGAGCCTTCAAAACAGCAACAGCAGCAACAAAGTTCCACTTCTTAACAACAACACAAAAGCCACTGGCAGCTCTAATGCGCATGCGCCAAACCCCAGTTCTTTCAACAACAGTAGCAAAGCTCCAGTGCTTGGAAACAGCGCCAAAGCCCACGGAAAGCCTCAGGGAGAGAAGCAGGAGAACCAGGGAAGTGAAAGGGCATCCAAAAAGATCAAGGAAAATTATTCCTGCCCAGAGAGGAAGAACAGCTCCAGTCTGGACAGCATACAGCAATTGCAACAGACTAGTTTAGCTCAAGAGAAAGGTGTGACAACCTCCAACCAGTCTCACACTAAACAGACAGCTAATCAACTATCTTTGTCCTCCAGAGAGAAAAAGCGATCAGTTAAACCTTCTCCTCCAACTCTGTTGAAGTCTGAAACCAAGACAGACCCTAATGGGTCCAACACCATTGGTGCAATTTCTTCAGCGTCCTCCTGTCACACAAGCACAGTCTCCACTGTCTCTCCTGCTGGACATGGGGCTCATCGCTCTGGCCACACTGCTCTCTTCTCTTCACCTTCTGCCAGCAGTAGCGATAGCTCCGAATCTGACACCCAGACTCAAACTGAAGAAGATGACCTGCTCAAAGATCACTCTCGCAGCAAGCTCAGAGACCACCACAGCCTCCTCACTCAGGGCACAGAGGATGATGGTGACGGCCCTGAGGACGACCATGACAGAAGTATGGAGGATAAGCAGCACGAGGACGACAGTGATGGATCCGGTTCAGCTAAGCGGCGTTATCCACGGCGCAGTGCCCGTGCCCGTTCCAACATGTTTTTCGGTCTCACGCCTTTCTATGGCGTTCGCTCATATGGAGAGGAAGACCTTCCCTTTTATGGCAGCAGCGATGGAGCAGGAGCCATGGTTAGGAAGAGGGCCGGCAGCCGTAAGAAATCAGCTGAGGGGCAGGTGGATGGGGCAGATGATATGAGCACCTCGTCTTCATCAGTTGACAGTGGAGAGGATGAAGATAGCAGCATTAAAAACAGGGGTAAAGACTCTTACTACTACAACTTCACTCGAACAATAATCAACCCTGGTGAGGGTCTTCCATCTATAGAAGGGTTAGATCACTGCCTAGGAAGGGGATCCCAGCTTCAGCGCTTTCTAAAAGATGAGGAGCAGCAGCAACGCAGTCAAGAAAAAGCAGAAGAAGACATGCTGAGTACTTTGTTAGTACACATTTCTTTCAGATAAAATAAAAAAAAATCTGAACATTTTGTCTTCTGTTAATAATCTTGTGTAATATTTGCTGTTTTTAACAGGTCTTTAGGCAAGCAGCATATCAGCCAGCTTGACGGTGTTGACGATGGCTCAGAGAGTGATACCAGTATCTGTACCACCAGCACAACAACAACTACGGCCACTTCAACTTCCACTCCACATAAGAGCGCTCCTAAGAGGAGAGGCAGAGAGAGGCACACAGATAAAACTGACTCCCATGACTCCAGCAAAGAGGCTGACAACAGCAGTGCAGCTGGAAGTGGCAACACACGAGAAAGCAGAAAGAACCATAAGGAAAATTGTCTTCCTCTTGGGGGCGGGGTCAAACCCCAGCCACAAAGTCAGGGTCAGGATCCTCTTGAGGCCCAGCTGTCCCTCAGCACAGACCTGCTCAAATCAGACTCTGATAACAACAACAGCGATGACTGTGGGAATATTTTGCCCTCGGACATCATGGAGTTTGTTTTAAACACGCCTTCCATGTCATTGCCGGCTCTGGGTCAGCAGTCTGAGCCGTCGTCCTCAGAGCTGCTGCTGGATGAGAGCTACGTTGGAGTGGATGTAAACAGGCGGAAAGACATTCTGTTTGAGGACTTTCCTCAACCTCTGCCCAGTGCTGAAAGTGGAGGGGTTGGAGAGAGCAGCGTAAATAGCACCATCTCAGTAGAAGAGCCGTATCTTCCCCTCGAGCTGCCCTCTGACCTCTCGGTTCTGACAACACGCAGCCCAACTGTCAGCTCAAGTCAAAATCACACTGCTGGGAGTCTCATCTCAAATACCTCAGATCGCACTATTCTAGGCTTGAACTCTGACCCAGAGAGCATCAGCAGAGAAAAAAGTGGAGACAAGAAAGGAACAGGACCTGGTGTGTCACCATCAGAGAATCAGCTTGATGGTACAACTTTGGGAAACAGGGACACGCAGGTCACAGAAGGCCACATGACTCCTGCTAACCAGGATGTAAACAGGACTTCTGGCACTTTGGGTTTGCCAAGTTCTCCCTCTGTGCCTCTTCAGAGTCAGAAGTACCTTCCAGCATCAGCAGCTACAGGCAGTCCCAGTCCCGTGCTTGGCCCAGGACATTCCCAGACTCAGGTTTCCAGCTCAACAGTTATCAAACCAGGTCCTGACAAGCTCATTGTGGTCAATCAGCAGTTCCAACCTCTCTATGTCCTTCAGACAGTTCCTAATGGTGTCACTCAAAAAATTAGTGCAGCAGGAGTGATGGACACCTCCTCTCCAGCAGTGCTGAGTTCAATGACTCTTACCTCCGGGTTAAATGCTACTTTAACTTCAGCACAGCCAATATTCTCTGCTGGTGGCAAAGTGCTAGGCCAAATACCTCACCCCTCTCAGATTCACACTTTTACAGGATCTACACAGGCAGGCTTCCAGACAGGAATCCCCAGCACCACCTCAGGGCTTCTCATTGGCCTGCCCTCACAGCCACATGACCAGTCCCAGATTCTGGTCTCAGAGCCTGGTAAACCACAGGAGTTGGGTCCAGGTGTAGCCATCGTTTCTAGTCCCTCCTCCCTCACTCCTTCACCTGCTGTACTCGCTCACGGCAAGAAGAGGCCCATCTCTCGCCTGCCAAGAAAAAGCAAAAAAATGGCTCGTTCCCGCACGCAGCCCACTCTGGCCCCCTCTGAAGTAGGCCCCACCAACATGACTCTTATCAACCTGTCTTCCCCACAGATTACTGCAAGTATTCCTGGCCAACCAGGTGGTCTGGTTGAGTTGGGCACACTCTCTGCCTCACAACGCAAGGTCCCCAACATTATCAAGAGACCAAAATCGGGTGGTGTTATGTACTTGGATCCCACTACTCTCTTGCAGCAAAGACTTTCCGGTCCTGCCCAACCCGGCCTTCTGAGTCACGATTCCTCTACTCATCTTTTACCTTGCACTGTCTCTGGTCTCAACCCCAGCCCCTCAGTGTTGAATGTTGTGTCTGTTCCCCCCAGTGGCTCTGCTGGCCTTCTTGCTCCTGGATCGGTGTCTCTCACCACCCCTGTGCTGAGCTCTGCTGACCTCACAGGGCCGATTAGCAACCTCCTTTTTAAAGCCAACCCACATGGTTTGAGCCTGTCAGATCAGTCGGTGGTCCTTCAGACAGCAGGGGGAGCTCCTCTGATGTCACAACTCGGCTCCCCTGTTCAGACATCTATAGCCAGCAGCATCTGTGTCCTGCCCACCCAGCAGACTATCACCATGGCTGTCAACCAACGTGGAGATACAGAGGGCAGGAATGTCCACTTACAGCATCAGTCTCAGCCTGTTAGCAGTGCTCAGACTGTGGACTCCAATCTAAACAGTATAACTTTATCTCCCAGTCCGTCTGGCCCTCTAAAAGGTGCTAAAGGACGTTTTGTTGGAGTGTTCACACAAAAACCAATCTCTGCACATTCCCAGAGCAGTAGGACAACACCTATTTCCATATCATCAGACCAGAGACCAACAAACTCCTCTACAGCAGTGTCCAGCACGCTAACTAGTATGGAAAAAAGCAAAAAGAAGGTGAAGAGAGGCCGACAGACTCCAGACATTAACAGCGGAAAGAAGCGTAAGGGCTCACAGGCAGAGGATCATCAGAACAACCCTGAAAAACAGCTCCCACCTTCAAATTCAGGGTGAGACGCACTTCTTTTCTTCTCAAGTTGTACTTATTCTGTTTCAAGCAAATACATTTGAATTTCTTACCTCTTCGATATTAAAATGTTTTATTGGACTATAGTTAAAAGACATTAAATGGGTCTTTCTGTGCAGCTCCAAGGATCTGAGCTCTCCTGAACCCATGGACACAGGCAAACCCCCAGATAAGGCAGCTAACAAGAGGTATGCAGTGCCAGTGTTACTCCCACATTCAACTCGCTCAAAAAAATAGAGCCAAAGCTTTTGTTTGCATATTCTACAGTGTCATCAGTAAAAAGAAGACTCCTGAAGGGCGTGGGTTACCAGAGAAAATTGTAGGAAAGGACAAACCATCTGCGGCTGGAGAAGCTAGATCTATTCCTGCAGCATCACCACCTGACCAGGATGACAACAGCAGGGATTCTGGCATAGATAGCAAACCCAAAAAGGGCATCATCTTTGAAATCTGCAGCGAGGATGGCTTCCACATTCGCTGTGAGAGTATTGATGGTGAGACAAAACAGCCCTAGTTACTATACCTTTACAACATAAATGCTAATCTGCTTTGAATAAACTAATAAATCAGTAAAATGTGCTGCACATCGAACGTTACATGCATAGACCTAACAAAGAGTATGTTTAAAATGTACCTAAACAATATGAATGGAAGACGGGATGATTCAACAATGTATAACCCACTTGTTAGAATATGCATTCTGATCCCTGCCTGGGAAGCAAATCACCAGAGGCAGCTTCACGATAAGATTGAACATTTATTTACACCATTGCAAAGTTCTAACACACTCCAGCTGGGACCAAAACCCCCGACACCGCGCTCGTGGCTGGGCTTTGGTAACCAAACATAAGCAAACACCCCCATTTATACCATTTCCAGGTCGACCATGCTTCCAGGGGTTGTACCGGGAAGTAACCAAATCACATAGCAGATAACATTATGCATTTCGTTATAAAACAGAGCTAGTCTGAGCCTAGAAAAGCTGTAAAGGTATTGTGTTGTGTAAATAATTAGTGCAAACAAATTAAATTCTCTTCACACTAATAAATTTTACACATTCACTGTTATTTACAGAGGCCTGGAAGTCCCTGACTGACAAAGTAAAGGAGGCTCGCTCCAATGCACAACTCAAAGAGCTTTCTTTCGAAGGTAAAAATTTCATTCGGACGACACAAAAATAACATTAAAAAATCTACTGATGATGTTCAGAAATTGCTCTTGGAGCGCCAGTCATCCCTGCTGGTACATAAGACTGTTGTATCATGCAGAGGGCATTTTCCTGTTCATTTCAGGTGTGAATGGACTGAGGATGCTGGGAGTCGTACATGAAGCTGTGATCTTTCTGCTCGAGCAGCTGAAC
Source organism: Millerichthys robustus (assembly GCA_034783495.1). Taxonomy (NCBI): domain Eukaryota; kingdom Metazoa; phylum Chordata; class Actinopteri; order Cyprinodontiformes; family Rivulidae; genus Millerichthys; species Millerichthys robustus. Next base: position 10,152,928 of record JAVKLF010000063.1, on the reverse strand, counting down.
GGATCCAGGCACTGCCGGAGCTACCGTTTCCGCTTCCACAAACCGGAAGAAACTGATGAACCTCCTCTCAACCCCCACGGCTCAGCTCGGGCAGAAATACACCACAGGTTAGAAAGGCGCTGACTCACACACATACACACACACAAACATACACACACACACATATATGTACACATCGGTTGTGCAGAGTACAACACCTGGCTCTTTTGGCTGTTTCAGAGCCTTTTGCAGTAGACCGACACAACGGTAAAGTCTTACGTTTTTTTAAAATTCTGGCTCATTTGCTTGTGTGTTGCTGGCCCTTCGTTGTTTTTTTAATGTTTCTGATGACTGCCTGCTGCACTGTTCTACAAACCAGGAGGTCTGTATTCGACATGTTCAACTTCTTGGCCTCAAAACATCGCCAGCCACCAGAGTACAGACCACAAGAGGAAGACGACGAGGAAGGGCAGCTCAGGACTGCCAGGTAAGTAACTGCATTTATCCATCAGTTAATGAGATTATTTTACTTTCACTATAAAACTGCTGAGAGTGCTACTTTAACATTTCCTTTCTCCTGCTGTTATGGCAGGCGTGCTTCTGTGGAGCTGCCCCTCGCTGTGAGGTTCAGACAGCTCAAGGCCACCTCGAAGGAAGCTGTTGGAGTCTACAGGTTAGATAAACAGTAATAAGTGGATTTATCTTTCAATATTAACTATGGTGGATAAAAAGTTTTATAGGAAGTACGTCACAAGAATATCAGGCCTGATAGCACTCAGGCGCCATGCTGGATATCCGGTGGAGCTGTAGAAAAAAAAAGAGTTTGACAAACATTTCTCTGGACCTAACAGAGGTGCAGCTGTATCTTCAAACACACTAGACAGGCCTACTACCCAATCAGAAACAGGGTGGGGGGCAGGACTTGGGTTTCAACAAAATTTTGATTCAGATCCAGCAGAAGTTGAGCAATGCTCAAAATAAAAGAATTTATTTGTTAGAACAAGTTTGAAAAAGAACTGGAGACAATATTGAAGCTGGCCGATTTTTAAAAACCAGCTGTCAGAGAAGATAAACCTGCAGAAGCCCGTTTACTGATTCCTTCACCACCTGAGAGAGGAGGATGAGCCGGCCGCACAGGTGGATGCTAACGTTAGCTGGACAGGAGCAGACATGTGGAGCAGAGAGGAGCAGGCAAAGAGACCAGCCTGATGACTTTTAAAACAGAAATTGTCTGTTTCCCTCTGCAGGTCTCCTATTCACGGCCGCGGGTTGTTCTGCAAGAAAACTATCGAAGCTGGGGAAATGGTCATTGAATACTCTGGAAACGTCATTCGGTCTGTGCTCACTGACAAACGGGAGAAATACTATGACGGAAAGGTAAAGCTTTAGGAATAAAATGAGAAAATTGTATTAACAGTTTTGGAAGAGCGTACCAAACGATCTTCTCTGTCTTCAAAGGGGATTGGCTGTTACATGTTTCGCATTGACGACTACGAGGTAGTGGACGCCACAGTGCATGGCAACGCCGCCCGCTTCATCAACCACTCCTGCGAGCCCAACTGTTACTCTCGAGTTGTCACTGTGGACAGCCAGAAGCACATCGTCATCTTCGCGTCCCGTCGCATCTGCTGCGGGGAGGAGCTCACATACGACTACAAGTTCCCTATCGAAGATGCCAACAATAAGCTGCTGTGCAACTGCGGAGCAAAGAAGTGCCGCAAGTTCCTCAACTGATGCTGAACTGATCTAAACAACTTAAAGAAGACTCGAGCAGCAGTGCCACGAGGTTGAGAAGAACCCCCTACACACATCCTGCTGTTCTTTGCCATGGTTTGTGATTTCTGTTAAGTCAGCTGCTGCAGGTGTCTGCAAAGTGGGTCAGACTGTATTTTCAGGAAGGGCCATATGTACAAATTCAAACATATTGTGCCTCCTTTACTCTGTTTTACATTTGACGTTGAAAGTTCTACCTGGAGCGGTGAGTTAAAAATCACTTAATTGCAATATCAAGTTTTTATTTCTTTTCAGATGATAGTTAATGATTTTATTTTTTTACATTGGCCCATGATCCTTGATTTTTATTTTATATAATTTTTTATGTGTTATGGTCTACTAATGTGAGCTTAGAAGGAAAAAAAAAATCAAAGAGCTTGGTTTTATTTTACACCAAAGTGCAATTTGTTGAAGGGACTTGTAACAGTGATAAACCCCTGTTTTATTGTTTTAAATTTCTTTTTATCTCAACGTCAGCTGTTATTGATGCACATCTCCCTGTCGCAACGTGCCCTGATGCCTTCAGAGCTGGAACCTTCCTCTTAACCTCTGTAAGCATCTACGTTTGACTTTGTAAATAGGATCTGCTCTGGTGGAGCAGCCTGATGGGGGAGCTGTACAGACTGAAACACTAAGGGGGAGCATCGTCCACAGGGAAGAAAAACAAAACAAAAAAGACATCAGGTGTGAGTTTGTTAAAAAGACAAGTTTATTTTTGATCGTTGCTGTACAGGATTGTTTGATAGCATCTTGTAAATTGAGTCTGACAGCTTGGTAACTTTTGTAGAAATGTTGCTTCTGGCCTGAAAGAGTGAGGCAGCTAGAGATTCTGGTGGACTGACAGCCAAGGGACCAGAAAAACCTACTGATGCGCTTGAGTACTTAAAATTGATCGCTTTGTCGTCAATATAAGCTTGGACTTGTGAATCACAAATCCAAATCCAGGAGCAAGAAAACCAAACATCAAGCCCTTAAATTGAATTTTTGTCACAACTTGTTTTCTTCTTGGCCTCTTATGATATTCTTTTTTGTGGAGAAAAGCATTTTTTTTATTATTTTGTTGTTTGTGATATTTTTACAGACAGGGAAATATCACACTTGCTTTTGAAAGACAATGTAAATAATGTATATTTTTCTACAAAGCAAACAAAAAAACTGAAAAGCACTCAATAGCAAATAGCACTTAATGATGGTATTTATATTTTTAAAAATTCATATTTATTTTATTGCCATTTTTGTAGAAAATAGAGGTTTACAAACACTAATGCTCGGTTTCTATGTTTTGTATTCCACTGCCTTTTTAAATGTTTTTCTTTATTTGTTGTTTTATTTTTTAATTTGGAGCCTGAATGTTTTTCGTTGAATCCAAAGACTGACACTGGTCTGTGGCTTGGGTCTTTTTCAGTTCAGTCCACCAGTAGCTCTTTATCTACCACAGGCCATTTGGCCATTGCTTTTTTTTGTTTTGTTTTTGTTTATATATATATATATATA
>JAVKLF010000063.1:10100347-10113164 GCA_034783495.1 Millerichthys robustus | reverse complement strand
TAGGCTATGTGTTGAGGATGACACCAAATTTTCGCTCAACAGCTGTAACGTTAACAGAGCCATTTATGTGTTAGTCAATTAGCAGTGGTGGCCAATTCTTGAGTCGGGTTTATGCCGAAAGTTAATGAGTTTTAGACGCACATCCAGTTACTACTGTCTGTACTGTCTGAAAGTTTCAGAAGCATCCATTACATGGTTCATGAGATATTTTGCTAACAGACAGGCTATAATAGATAATGAGAACGTTTTAAAAACAGATCTTACTCGATCAGTTGGTGCTCAGAGTGAGTATTTTGCTAACGCTGCAGACGAACAAATGCACAAAAACATTACATGTGTGGTTTATGCTCACGCTTGATAATAATCCTTATGAAGCGTGAGCATAAACCACACATTCGGTCACTGCTCACTTCCTGTGACATCAGCTCATCAGGTCGGTGCCAAAGAACCCCCCCCCCCCACCCCCATTAGACCCTAATCATTAGTGGGTCATCACTCTCTGCTGCGGCAGTAGAGCCGAACTCACAAGCTCCAAACAACTCCTGCTCCCCCTCAGAAGAGGAGAGTCGGTGTTGGACAATAAACGCCCTTGTTGTGTCTTGACTGCAGCGAGGCTCAGTAATGTGCTGGAGGATCGGCAGAATGAGTCTGAAAGTTGATTTCTACAGCCCTGTAGTGTCAGTTCTGTGACTGTGAGCAGAGACTGTGGCAGCTATGTTTGAAGCCTCTCCAAAGTGGCCAATAACTTGTGGTTTACAGTTGAATTATTTCCGTTTTTCTTGTTGCTCGCAGCCAAAGGTGAAAAGTTAAAGTTTCGCTTGTGTCCGTGCGTGCCATGTACGGTTACTGAAATAACTCGTGAATCACTGGACGGATTTGAATGAAACTGTCAGGATCTTATCATTGGACGGACATCTACAGCTGATTAACATTTGGAGAATAATGATCACGCTTTGATTGTTACATATTCTTTTGGCCTTTATTTTGTATTTTGGTCCCTGTGTGGAGAAAAGCTGATCTTATCAAATGAAATTCTGCCGATGTTTGTGTTTACATGTTCCCACACAAACAAAGATAAAAAGGAGCTGCCTTACTGGTTTTGAACTCAGCCGTGACATTGTATTATCACTTTGGAGCTGTCTAAAGCTGTTTTGCTGAATTTATGGTTGTTAAGATTAGTGAAACATTATCCACATCCCCTGGGGCTCCCAGAAAGGAAATGATGGACAAAGCTGGAGGCTCATCAGAAAACAATGGGAAGTGCTGCTTATTTTATAAATGTAGCACAAAGGTTCAGAGTTATTGAGAAGTTCCTCTTTGTAAACTGTTCATTTGTAGAGAACACATTCCCATCCCAGAATATTCAACCTAATTTATTTGCTCTTCTTTAACTGTTTCACTCGAGTATTTTCAAATGGTCTTGTTAAAAAGCCTTCTTGGCTTTCTGAAAGTCTTTCAATAGTTTTACTTTCACTTTGGCTGCTTTTTCACTGATTTTCTGTCCAGTCTTTGTTTTCTAATAAATAATAATAAGAGCAAGAATAATAAATAATAAGAGTCTTTTGTGCTGTACTCTAAACATAATTTTATTGAACCAAAAGCGAACATGCTTTTATTGTCAACTAGTGAATTACATTTAAAAATAGGACCTCTACGGTGTTTAAAACAAGACATGCATCATTTTAAGTATTTTATGTCTAAAAGAATGGAACTGATTATGTATTATGTTGATGGGTGATGAGGACCCAAAAATTGCAGGGAGATTTAATAAAAAAAAGTCCCACATAAGACTTTGCACGAGTGCCAGAAAGAATAGCAGCCTGTTTGTGGCCCACATGTAGTTTACCAGAGGTGGTCCATGCATGGGCCAGCACCACATAAACTAAACCAAACCGGGCATCAAGGTGTAGCGTTCCATCCTAAAAACAGTGCCATCATTGTCAGACCTGGCCCACATCTGTTTGACAAACCATTTGCCATGCCAGCAGTCAACCAGCAGGGCCAGTTTGACACAGGTCTGGCCCACACCTGTCTATTATGTGGGATGCAATGAATGAAAACAAAGCTTCAGGACTGAGAAGACATACATCTGAACATCTTATAACTGACTGAGGAGTGATGCACAGTTGCCATGTGGGGACAGATGATGAATGGAGTGAATTCAGCTGAGGGATGATTACTGATGAACAGCGAGTGTGTGGGACAGGGAAGCTCGATTCTTTCCCCCCGTCTGCATTAAGTCTGAGGAAAAATCTCCAATAATCCAGGGATCGTTCATGTGGGATCAGCTGTTGCTTCTCAGCACAAACTTGCTTCCTACAGATTACAGTGAGCTCATCGCTGTAATCCTGTAACCTTTTAACGACGGCAACGTCGGAGTCAGAATCCCAAACACTTTGTTGTTAAGTGTTTTTTGTGGAAACTGGTGTTTGTGTGCGGAGGACCGTATAATGGCTGTGCACTTGGGGAGTATGAAATGTTTGAGCAAAAGGGTTGCCTTTTACTGTTTGATCCTACTGTTGATGCAATAACATCCATTATCCCCATTACCTGGGTCAATATGGCAGCAGTGAGAAGGTGCTTGTTCCTGCTGGGGGTGTGGGGTGGGGGGCTCTTTGTGTTGTTGTCATCGAGGCCATTTTCTGCGCGTTTGCTCAGTAGCAGCCAATGATTGTTTGTGTATTGTAGCTCCAGCCAAAGAAATAAAAAATAAAAATCACTCTGCAGACATGCCTCTTTGAAGGATGTCTGAACATCAACACTTTTTGTTGCCACGACGAGCGGTTTACCTCGTGTTTACAGCATGAAGGGAGGAAAGGAAGTTTACAGTTCAGCCTTATCCGTGGGATAAAATACAAGCTTTTGTCTTTGTTTAAGCCTGAAACTAAAGTTCTGTTTGGCTTCTAATGCCTCTTTATTCATTGTTGATGGAAACTAAATCTGGAGGCATCTTTCACTTTAATTGCACTGTACTGTTGTTGCCTGATTATGTGTTTGTTTGTTTGTTTGTCTTTCAGCAAAATAATTTATAAACCAGTGGATGTACAGTATTTAAAGGAAATAATCATTGAATCCATCTACTGCTTATTAGCTCGAAGTCAACCTGATTTAGGATGGCTGCTGTAGCTAATCAACTTAAACAAACACACAATTGGTGATAACTCAGTTTTAGAGATAATTAGCTAAAACTGAGGGGTGGTAGTACTTGTGATTCTTCCCATTTACATACTCCAGATTGCGCAAGAGTTTTATTTAAAACTGTGGTTTTGGACTGTATTGAAGATAAACTGGTTTATCTGTTAGCAAAATATCTCTTGAACCACTGAGTAGATGTTAACATAATTATCAGAATGTATTAAGTAGGCAGTCATCTACAATGGATAAACCTTTGGAGGCAACTTGTTTCCACCACACCTTTGCAAACACAAAACTGGGTAGAGTTCAGTCATTTTCACAGATAATTAGCTAAAACCTGGGATGATAGTAGCTGAGATTTATTCCTATTACATGCACGAAGCACTAACAGATTGCACAGGTTCCTTGTTTAAAACTTTGGCATGCTAGGATTGCTACTTTCAGTTTTATCCTTAATATTTTGTAAGAAACCCACAACCAGTGATGCACAGCAGAAAGACTCGGAAGTTTATCTGCACACTGATAAGTAAGGGAGTAAGCTTTTTTGCCTTAGACGGCTTCAGTGTGCTCTGATCTATTGCTCAATATTTGGCTGAAGGGCAAATCCATTTGTGTCAGTTAGATTAGGGCTCACCTCAGCTCAGCAGAACATGTGAGGAGCCAGCTTTCCTCGGGCTGGAACTGCTTAATGCAGCTCTAATGGGCTTTGAAGTCCGGACAGCTGCAGACACCTGGTGCAGTTGTGACAACGCTGCCCTCGGACTCAAAGACAGACAAACACACGGAGAACACATGCTCGCTCAGCTCTGCTTCTATTTAACGACCTGTTGTCATCGGGTGTTAGCTTTGTTAAAACGGGGTTACTGTTTCACTGCATGTGACAAACTGAATTCTGCAGCTCGTACGTATTTGGTAGTTGCTCGTCATAGTTATTGTTAAGAGCCAGGCCTCTTTTTTCAATTTTTTTAAACAAAACACAGCCTCAGTTGAACAACCAATAAATCCTACTGCAACACACTGCCTCAGAATAAGCTTCGAGGCACAGTGGGTTGCTATAAAATTTTATTAGTTAATACATCTTTTAAATGAAGGAGACGCTCTTTCTTTCAAGTACCGTAACCCATGTTCACTGTAAAGTCTTTGTACTTCTTCATTTGTTTGTATTTTTATAGTTATTAAGTCTGGTAACTGAGTGTGCATGTCACTTATTAAAAACACTGTTAGACAATTGAGTTTTCCCACGTGTCATGAATACACGATTTTTACCTGTTGAGGACATACTTTTCTTTGTTTTTGTTTTGTCTGTATTTTCAGTCACTGGATGAGTGAAATTTTTAGGAGTGTGGTTCTATACACAGGTAATGAGCAGTCAGTGTCTTACCTGTTGTGGATAGCTTTTTGAATGACCTCAGTTTGAAGTAATCGTGTTTAATTTTGACCAAACAGATGAGCGAACAGTTGTTTGAGTGGGGTCCTGACCAAACTGACTCACTACTTATTTTAAAATCAACTTCAATTTCGAAAGCTACACATCCGTTCGCAAAAGCACAATTTATAAATTGTTGCTCTGCTGTCATTTTCACATGTCCCAGTGTTATTATATTGGACCATTTTGTCTGTGGTCCATTACCAGTAATGGTCCATGTAAAACCTATGTTTCGAAAAGAAAATATGAAGTCAAAAGACCTTTTAAAAGGATGCAAAAGTAAGGTGGTGTAAAAAATAAAAACATGGTTGAAGCAAATGTGACTTTATTGATCCATACACTACCTTACCCGACCATCAGATTACTTTACCAGAAATCCACTTTGACTTTGGCCCCACTTGGACTAGCCATTAGCTTCAAACTGAAGTTGTTCTATGAGCAGGTAAGATACTAACTCTTCAAAACATCTCCACAGAACCCCACCTAGAAATCTTAGTTAAATTAGACATCAATTAAGGTATAACTAAAAATGGTTAGAATTTACTTTTTTCCAGACCAGATTTTAGGTATTATTTGCTTTTTTCTTATGCTTTGATGTCATATTTAAATCTAAAACTGATTTAATGAAGTCGGCAATCAAACCACAACTACTAAATTGAATCGACCTACCGACCGACCGACCGACCGACCGACCAACAACAAACCAAAGTAATTATAAATTGCTGTATCAACTATGAGACAAACTCTACAAAAACATTGCTGAGGTGGTCAGTAGGAGAACTGTTGTTCTATGAGAGATGGAAGGATGGAGCAGGTCATCAGCTGATGATTATTTAATGATCACCTAGTTTGTGAATAATCTGAACATACCAATCTTAAAATCTGATTAGCTGAGCCTTTTACCCAAAAATTGGATTATTTTCTGGTCTATGACTGCATCACCCCTATTGGGGAAATGAAAATTTGATTTAAACTTTGATAAGGGGCACTTTTAAAGTAAGACCTGCTATTCCTTAGAGGAATGCATATCACCCGCCACCTTTTATATCAAACGTTATGCAGGGTCATGCAAACATTCATGCGGCATACAGCTAACAAGCTAAAAGTCCATTTATGAAAACTAAAAGCTGTGTTTTTAAAAGAACTATTGTCACCACAAGACTGTGACTCCCTAAGTTATGTTTTGATTGAAAGAGTATTTTTTTAATCAAGGAAGACAAGCATGTATTCAATCCAACTCTTAAGTCTTCTTTTTTCTTTCTTCTTGGAATCACTCCAGTAATTCTGTTTTCTCGCTCTGAGTCAAAGGTGGTTTAATGGTTTTCAGATGAGCCATCTGCTCCTTCTTGTCAGTCACAGCGACTCCGATGTCAAAATGATGGTTTTACACGCAGGGCACCACGGCTTGAAGAGATAATTAACAGTCATGGGCGTTGGAGGAAGTTTACAAGAATGTGGAAATCAACACTACTTACTCTGTCAGAGGGAATATTGGATGTTTGATAAATTGACCATGTGTGAGTAAAAAAAAAAAACGGTGTCAGAGTCCAGATTTATGAACTTCAGAGGCATTGCAAAACTCACAATTTTCTTAATTTGTAAGAAAATTAAGTAATTTATTTCCCTAACAACCACAAAAACTTTGACTTAAAGCGACAAGCTTCAACAGCTTTATTGCTATAATGGTAAACTGTTCATACAATATGAGCCAACAAGATTTATTGGAATAAGAGGTGTTGGCTCAGACCTCTTCCCTAATAGTATTCCATTTTCATAGATGGCAATAAGCTGAAATATTGTTGTTTTCCTCAAACAGTTAAAGAAATGATTTGTTGTGGGATAATTTAACCAAGATTGAAAATGAGATGCAGCAATATTGGTCAAGTTTCCATGAGGCGTGGGGAACTGGAGCATCTGACAAACATGCAAATTTGTCACTTTTTAGCATTAGTATAGTTTTTGCAAGGGGAGAGTTACTAAGATAAATGTGTCTGTCTTTTTTGCACTGTGTATTAAAATAATTACAAATTTAAATAAAAAAACTCCTTACTGTGAGCATTTACGGGGGTGCAGAGTAACTGGGAGGACATTTGTGACCTTTGACAGTTTCAGCAAGAACTTTAAACAAGATTTCAGATCTTTTCTAAGTGGGGTTCTGTGGAAATGTTATGTATGAAGAATTGAGATCTAACCAGGATAACTTGTTCATATTTGTCCTGAATCCTAATTTGTGGTTATTCTAATGAGAGATTTCTAATGCCATTTTAAAGAAAACCTCAAAAAATATTTGGATTTCAAGATTTATCAGCTGGAAAGAAAAAAAGCTTTTCTAGCTTGCAGGGAAAATGACAAAATTTTAAAGCTCAAAAACATGTTTTCTTTTGTAGCTCTGGCTCAGAAAAGGGCTTTAAACAAATTCTTTAGGATTTTTCACATACTTTATTTAAACTACCCCTAGATGTTCATCATAATTGGACAAAGTGTAATTGTTGCAAATGTTTTAACTAATGCACTATAGCTGCCTATTTCTCCACATCCCACTTTGAGACTTATCCTCAGGTTGATAGTCACAAATAGATTTATTAATAGTTCATACCTTTTCCACAGAACCCCACTTAAAAAACCTAAAAACTGTCAGTTTAAAGCTGTATGATACAAAGAAGGCTGATAAAGCCTCAAACTGAGAATGTGCGTTTTGATGCTGAGAGCAGACTCGAGCTAAAAAAATGCTAACTTTTGCCCCATTTGGTTTGCAGACTTCTCTCCGAGGCGCACCTGGAAAGCGGCTGTGTTCGCACTAGCCGCAATGTGCCAAACGGGTTCAGAGAAGGGGGTTTAGCAACTGCAACAAAGCAACTGTTTTCAATCAGTGACAAGAAGCTAAAAGTTGCTGAAATCAGCTTAAACTGCAGAAAGGGTTCTGACATTATTGATCCGGAGAAGTGGCTGTAGAAAGAAGGGAAATCAATCCAGTGGCTTGTTCTCCATCTCAGGCTGCTGCCCTGCTGGAGAACGTTTTTAATATGTCCCCTGATTCATGAGCTCCTCCTCGTCTTTATTAGCTCAGAGGTCAGTCGCTCACAGAGCTCTCTCAGTTGCTCTTTTAAGTGTTTCCATTGTGTGAGAATTCCTCCCTGTTGGGCCAAAGGGCATCTCCTCTTTCAGCTGCTCTTTTCTGCTCCCTAACATGACAGAGATTAGACCTCAGTGTTGTTCTGTTTACCAGGAGCGTCAGTGCTGATAATTGTGAAGGAACAGCTGCGAGGCTGTTGTGAAGGAAAACAAGCCATTATGCCATTAATAAACCCATGATGACGTGAGCATAGAATTGTGTTTGGGAGATGTTTGGGCAGACAAGCCTGGATTTATTCTGTAACATCTTTAGATTCAAGGATCAAAGAGGAGAAGACTACGAGCTCAAAGCTCTGCTGGCTTTAGGTGATATTTGAGTTGATAAGTGGCCACTCAGACAGCCCAGCACACTGAAACATAAAAAAATACTCCCCAATTTAACAATGTGTGAAGAATTCATAGAAATAACACAAACAAGATGAAACTATAAGAGAACTTTACTTACATGAACATTTATAGTTACATGAGATCTCAGAATTTGTGTTGAGAATATCAATTTTTAGCACAATATCTGCAAAACTAATTGAAATATAGCCACCTGATGTTGACTTAGTTTGAAAAGACAATCACTTTTCCAGTACGTCCAGTGATTATTTCCTGAAGGTGTTTTGTGTCATTTTTTCCTCCTCATAATCATAGTTATTTAATTCTTTTCATTTTGTCAAAATTCTGAAAATAGTTTTTATTTATTGAGTTTACTCTATTTGGATGTGTTTACCAAACAACAACGACGACGACGACAACAACAACAACAACAACAACAACAACAACAACACTATTATATCTTGTAGAGAGCGCAAGCGTTTGAACTGCAGATTTTGTTGAGCTGTTCTAGTTCGTCCTTCGGGATTTTCTCTTACACGAGTCGGGACAAAGACTCTGTCAGGATCTCCTACAACACCCTGTTTAATAATAGATGTTGTTTTTGTGAAATGATGCGTTTGTGCTGATCTAATGCACAAGAGAAGCCTTTTAACCTAATGCAGCCTGTCAGCCTTTGGACCTGAAGTCGGACCGCTGACTCCACAGAGCAGACTGTGTGGGCTCAGTGTGGTCAGTTAACACAGATCACTGTTGGTTTCCTCTTCCTTTAAGCTTTAGTTTGTGTGAAAAAGCTTAAAAAATTTGTAACTGGAAAAAAACTTTTGCTTTGCACGACTGAATGTTGAAGTTGTAATTCAGTTGAGTTCAGTTTGCTTCAGTTTTATTTTACAGCTCCAGTTTGCAACAAAGATAATCTCAGAGTGCATGGACAGAGAAGAGAAGAAAAGTTTAAAGCAACACTCAAATCATATTATAATACAATGCAGTCACGAATAGTGAACGATCAAATCCCAAATAGTAAACGTTATCTAAGGAAGCCAGCAGATTGTTTCAAATCCTTGCTTTATCACTGCCTCGACTGGTTGTTGTCAGAGAGGACAGGAAGTAGAGAGACAAACGCAGAAGAACTGCTCCAGGTGTAATTTCAACGGGAAGCAAAACATATGGAAATATTAACATTAAATGTAAATACAAACTAGGAGAACAGAGCGAATAAAGACAGCAGCAGAGTGAGGACATTTACTCAGCTTGTCCTCCAGCAGTCTAAACCTTTAGCAGCAGAACTAAGGGTTAGCTCAGGAAACCCAGACCAACACTAACTATAGGATTAATAAAAAAGGCAAGTCTTAAATGTAAACAGAGTGTCAGCCTCACAGGGAGAAACTAGAAGTTGGTTCTACAAGATAGGAGCTCGATAACTGAAATCTCTGCCTCCTTCTACTCTTAGAAACTCTAGGAACAACAAGTAAACCTGATAAAGATAAAAAGATAAAGATAAAACTGGAGAAATCTGATCTCTCCTGTTAACTCTCATCAAAACCTGACAGCTGTGTTTTGTATCTACTGAACACTTTTACTATATTCTGTCCAAAAATCTATTTTTGTTTTTCCCTTGCTCTGACTAGCTTATTCGTTTGATCAGAATTAAACTTTATTTCTCCAAATGAAGTTCATTCAATATGTTATGCACAACATAACATTCTGTATAACCTTTTGATAGAACCCTACTTCAAAGATCTGAACTTTAAGACGAAACTTTACGCACACGTTCACAAACACCTGTGCACGGAGGAAGCAGAAGGAGGTTTTGCCATGAAAAAGTAGCGAACAGCTCCGTGATTCATTGTTGTAGCTTCCACCAAATAAGGCAAGAGCTGTTTCTTATCGTCTGAGTCAGTGGGTAAAGTGCTCAAAATGTGTGTGTTTGCAATCTATCTTTAGCCACAATATGCCAACAGCATGCAGCACACTTCTCATACTTATGCAGCCATGTCATGAGACCGCTTCCCCCCCGCTTCTTTGTGTATCGTCACAAAAATACTGTCCCTGTTGGCCTTTCCCATACAGCCTGTGTTATTTTATTGCTGCCTGCTCGCAGAGTCGGCTGATATGGAGACTCCTTTCGTGGCCTGGAACGTGGGAAAGAGGATGGAGGGGGCGTTTGTACCATCATGGGAGCAGGCATGAGGAAATGGCCCACAGAGATTCACTCTGACACACACATTCTCGCTGTAATGGAAGTAGGTGTTGCTCTCTGAGAGGAATTCCCAATGTTGTTTTAAATATTCTTAAGAGTCGTGGAGTTAAACATGGGAAGATGTCATATACAAAGTAGATTTTTATGTGTGTGGGAGGCGTAGTAGAAGAGCTGAGTGTGGAAACTCTGTGTAAAGGGCAGTAGGTTGTGGTGAGAAGTGGTTGTCAAAGGCTGGAGAACAGAATGAGCTCTTTTTGGAGCGTAAACTGCTGATAGGAGACCAAAGAGCTTCTTATCAAAGACTTCAGGTCAGAAAAACCTTTGCATCTCCCTGTGGCAGAATTCGTGAACTTGAATCTTCACCTCTGTGGTCTGAAAGCTCTCCGAACTGGATTTTTATCACAAACTTGGCTAGCCAAAATAACTTTATTTTCTTGAGCGTTTCCTGAATAGTGCCCCAGAATGTGGGCTGAAACATAAAACTGATCAACTAAAGCCATCACTGCACATCCCTGCAAAACAACACATCAACTTGAAAAGATTGAAGTATTTTGGTGCTTTCAGTTGATCAATATTCGTTTTGTAAGCCCCGCAACCTGGAAAGGAGAATTTGGGTAAAGAAAATGGATGGATGGATGTTTTGTAAGCAGAATTAGGCCTATGACAGAAAACATACTGAATGAAGCTCCAGCTATCTGTTATCTTTTACCTGCTTCTTCCTTTGGAGGAGTACCAGCTGTTTTCTTTGGGTTGAATCCAGTTTTTATTTACTGTCTCAAATTAAACCTGCTTTGTTACTATGAGGTATTCCTCCAGTGCTGCTGGCAGATGTGACCTTATAAGAGCCTTATTACTGTACTGCTGTAACGGGTGTGAGGCAGCAGAGAGCTATCATCAAAGATGGAGTGTAGCATCCTGGGAATCGAACCTTGCTCGACCCTTACTGATGTTTACAACAGGTGGTCTGCAGAAAAGGAATCCAGCATCAAATCATCAGGAGAAATCCGAGAGCAGCGTGATTCCCTCCTTGCCTCCCCCTGTTGTGTGGTCCGCTCTGATCCACTCCTCTGTATTTACATTTTTCCTTCCCTTTATCTTTCCTTATGGAAAACGTTAATTCTGATGGCATGTTAAGTGAACACTGCCAGCATTTGGCTTCAGATCCCTGAGGATGTGTGTGTGTGTCTTTAGAGAAAGTGTCAGACACATGAGTGTGACAAGATGACCTTGTTTTCTCTGAGGCATGGTGGGAATGTGCACTTTAGCTGCTACAGCTGTCGCTGTCCATCTCTTTGTCTCTGCACACTGTTGTTAAAACATCACCTGAAAACCGACAGACCAGAACGGACCGCTGGGTAACAACGCAGGTTAATGAATTATGTCTGCCTGTAGAAATCATTTGAATGTTCAATAAAGCATTTTTTTTTTTTAATATGTCATCCTTTGATAGTAAAAAGTGAGATTGTGCTGTTGTTCCACAATACAAACCGTGTGTTGCAAATATGGTACAAAAAATAAATAAAATCATATCAAAACTGTAAAACAACAGGTGTGGAGTCGCCATGTATTGTTGTTCCTTTTTCCCTGTAAAAGAACAAAACAAAAACAATCTAAGACCGGAGGGAGTAACATTTTTCCCCCCTAAAGGCAGATACATGATTGCTGGGAAGGCCGAATCACTGGATTATGGTGGAAACTCACTCACAAGCTCAGGTACCAGTGGAGACCCCCTGCTGATGAGCTGCTGACATAAACAACCCCTTGCCTTCATAATAAAAAGCACCACAACAACCAATTTGAAAACAACAGTGCAGATTTGTTTGGAACAGACTGGATGTGGCCTGTGGACTGGAATAGACCCAGATCTAAGAGCATTATTCATTATGATTTAATGTCTGCATAGATTTTTTTAAATTTTCTTTCGGCTGCTTGCTCTTCCAGGGGTCACAACAGAGAGCTAACTCACACAAAGATCAGTTTTACGCCCTTCCTGACACAACCACTGATCACCAAGCTACCGCAGCCCACATGTGTGGAGCAGAGGGCTGCCATCAAGCTGATTGCATGAATGGGTCAATTTATGTATTTTCATTAAATGATTTTCCTTTAAATTTACGATGCCACTCACTATTAGTTTATTTGTTAGAATATAACATTCACTCTCTAGATTAGAACCTGATATAGAGTTAAATTTGATAAAGCAGAAGGTGCATTAGGGTTGTGACTGACAAACCGATTGACTTGTACCGCCTCTGAAGGTTTGGTCCAGTTTGATCGCTTGCTTAAAACTTCACGGGTTAAAATATCAAGATGGTCACATCCCCCAAAAATTGAGTTACAAACCAAGACGGTAGCTGCGTCCATCTGATTTATGCAGTTTGGTAACAAAACCAAAAGGACACGTAAAAAGAAGTTCCAAGTCTAACAGTATAAATGCACTGTTCTGTGTTTGGTCAGATTTCTTTCTCGTATTTGTGGAAAAGTCAGATAAAAATATCAATAGATGATTTGATGCCGATAACTCCCCACATCTGAGGTTCCTGCGAGTCTCCTGGAGTCCAGTTTCCAGATGCTATTTCTGTTTGATGCTGTTGGCCAGAACC
>JAVKLF010000063.1:10046935-10063635 GCA_034783495.1 Millerichthys robustus | reverse complement strand
AGCTACCACACAAGTTTACTTTCTGAACATTTTATTAAAAGGGTTAGCTATACCCAGCTTTATCAGCAAACAAACCAACACAATCTTCTGTTACATTAAAATCAAATGGATCACAAAGATGTTCCCCAACTTACTTGTTTTTTTGGAATTAACGTAAAAGCACTAGCTTAAGTTGTAAATTCGACAGTCAATTTGTTAACTCATTGGCACATGCCACAATTTACTTGGCGGTTTCAGTCATGTGGACTCAAAAATCACCAGGTCTGATTAGATCATAGTTTGCAACAACACAGTGATTCCCACTGATGGAAACAGGACTTTAAACACTCATGTTACTACACTGAATTGCAAAATTTTGTGGATTCACTACATTGCAAATGTCCCTGGTCAGTTATAGAAGTTACAGTTTCAGGGTAAACACAACAAAAAAATTGTGAAAAACAATGGTTAAAGCGCTGAGATCCTGATCTTTCCCAGTGTCTCAGGTTAAACCCCATTCACGAAAACAAGAAAATTGTAGGACTGAAAAAGCTCGGTTTTGATTTGCCATATCTCAGTTTGTGCACAATATCTGAACTCGTTGATTTTATTGTGCATCAATAGAATGTACTTCTTGCTCAAAGTAGAGAAGAAATTGGGTTTCATCATGTTCATCACCAATAATATATATTAGTGTGAGGACCACATGGGTTGGCACAGCTGCGATATTAATTACCATAAAGCTCTGCCATATCTGTATGCACTAATCTGCACAAAGTTTCATACTAAAAATTGTCGGAAAATACAACTGAAGCTAATATATTTGCAGCATCTAAAATGTGAAGAAGGTTTTCCATTCCCAGTACCGACAGCAATTTGCCTGTTAGGCCAACCACTAAAAGCTTCTCTTTCTTTGCCCCCAACTTTGAATCATATCTAAAAGGCCTAATGACTGCCAGAACACACTAATGTAAAGTTTTTACCGTTAGTTTCTCTCAGCTCATATTAACATACAAAACAATGAAACACTAATGGTTGTAAATAAGAGCTCTAGATTTAAAGATTTCATTTTTAGAATAAAAAACACTAAAATTCTAAAGTCATGAGTGTATGTAGAAACTGACAAATTTTAAGAATACATGGAGGTATTTTGCAAAGTTCATTATGGTTCAGAATAAAAGTTTGTGCTCATTTCTAACGTACAAAAATAGACTTACTGGTATTATAAATATTTTGCATGCTTTAGTTCCAGTAGAAACAATACAACCTTTTAAAATGTTTAAACATTTTAACAGTGTTTAAAAGCATAAATAGTGGAGCCTAAATGAAAAGATAAAGTTATCATAACAGCTTCTGACAAAACAGGGATGACTGATAATTTATGCAAATCTCACCTCTAATTGATCCGATCTGACTGCAGTGTAATGCACTACTGGGTTTCCTAACGACTCCATAAAGTAGTACAAAGATTTTGGACAGAGTTACCGTTGTAGCGATAAGATGGGTTTTCAGATAGTCAAAGTGAGAAGTTGTGCTCCCAAACACAAATCATTTTTTCACATGGCTTGCAAGTACATTTGCAAAATAAGGGGCTCTCAACAACACAGAACGTGTGTGTGTGTGTGTGTGTGTGTATATATATATATATATATATATATATATATAGTATATTTGCACATTTTTAAAAATGTGCAAATTTTAGAGGTATAACTCAACGCCATGATTTTATTTTAGTCAATGAGGCAAGACGTTTACACTGTATTGTGAACAACAACCTCATTGATGTCACATTTTATTTTTAGACTGGAAGACATTACCAAGACCTGATATTTCCATTACTACAAAACAAATATTTTAACAACAATACAAATAAAATGACAGCAACATTGAGTAGTAACAGCAGTAAATAGTGGTTTAGTATCATTATTAGATTACTAAGCAATTGTCTCAAACCACTGAAGGATAATGTGCAAATTCTGCATTTCAAATGAACATTTATTCATTACTTTGGTCTCCATTTTTGAGAAATAAAGTATTATGAGGAGTATAATAAGGATTCATTTAGATGCTTCACATTTAAAGAATGAGGTGGAAAGGAAAATAAACATGATTTTTGATGTCACTATTCCTAATAATAGTCACCTTATCATTGGCGTTTCACAGCATGGTTGCTTAGTGGTTAGCACTGTTGCCACACAGCAAGAATGGTCTTGGTCCAAAAACCTCATTTTCGGTCTGGAATCTGTATGGAGTTTGGATGTGCACCTCAAGCTTGTGTGGGTTTTCTCCAGACACTTTGGTGAATGTTATTGTGACAATGAATAAAATGCTTAACATCAGTCCAGTTGCAGTAAAGGGTAAGGAAGTCATTCCGGCTCCCCATTGAAATAATATCACAAGTATGTGTGGAATGCATTTTTCTATTGTGTAAAGATTGAACGCAAATGCTGTCAGTAAAAGGAAGCGAGGAAATAGGAAGCAATTGAAAAAACGGGGAGGAAATTACCAGTATGTGTAAAAAAGTGGATTACTGCTTCAACTGGATGTGAGGAACTAGAGCCAATGATTTTCATTCAGTTTGACTGCCAAACAATTTTGTAAACAATTGATAGAATAAAATAATTTCTTATTTCCTATTAAATTTAAACACCGATTGATACAATTATTTCACCACTCAGTAAAATGTGTACATGTAATATACAAAGTAAATATGTATTTTTATTTCCATTATACCTGCTTTACATTATATCAAATGATGTATTTGCTACATTAGTTTTCACTATAGAGACCTAAGCACTAAATGTTTTAAACAGAAGTGATTCCATTTAGTAATCCCTACAGCTGAAAGGTATACAACAATGTTTTGGCTCATGTCTGTGTCTGTGACCAAAGGATCTCCTGAACCAGTGGTAAATTCTTTATGAATTTTACAAAAAGTAATTGTTGAAAAAACCTAAAACCTACTGACTTTAAAAAACACACATATCAGATAAATGATCATAACTGTCAAGTTTACCAATACTAACCCAAATTTTAGTGTGGTAGTAGCAGCTGAGACTGATCCCAAACACGTGTTTTGAGTGCTAACGAACTGTGCAAGATCTTCTGTTTAAAATGCATACGCATTGAACTTTTGAAGTCATTCAATATAAGGTGGCCACCACAGCTAGGAAATATTAGCCAACACAAAAATGGCTAGGACCCAGTCAGTTGTACAGATATTGAGCCAAAACATTATAGGAGTGTTATTTTCAAGGTTTGGCCATAAAAGTTACAACTTTGTAATTTCTCAACAGAAAGTAATCTCAATCTAAAACTATGCCATGAAAAAAAAATTGTGATTCCTATTAAATTTGTTTTACATTTCTTCATTCCACACATTCATCGAAAAGGTCTTCTTATGAAATGACCAAAACGGATGCATAGGGCTGGGCTTTATTTTGAGATTTTAAAAATTGTAAAACTTTTTTCTAATGATTTTTAAGACGAGTATATCATTTATATCGAAATGGTCTACGTTGTATATTATTTTTCTTCTTTTACATCCGCCAATTTCTCTCTCTTCTTCCTCAAATGTCTGTAGAACTTTCCACGGCCCCTCCTCCCTCACACTCTGAAGACAAATCACCCCTCCCCAGTGTGTCACCTGGCAGCTAGCTAAGCTAGAAAGTTTAGCATGCAATAGCAGTCATGAAATGGAAGGTGACGATTAAAGCACAAGCGAGGATATTGAAGAGTACCTAGCGCGCAAAAAGAAAAACACCAACTCACTCATTTGGAGATGGTTCGGATTCAAAATCTCAGATGAACAGACAGACGTATTTTGTAGAGAATGACGAAAGCAAGTCCTGATAAAAAGTTTGACCACTACAACTCTTTTCCACCACTTAAAACGGCACCTTAAAAAAAAAGAATACGAAGAGCGTGTTAAACTGTGTTCTGCAGCTCAGACTGTGAAGCCTTCTCAGCCTCCTACACTGAAACAAACCCAACTACAAAACTCCTACACCCGTGCTGTGGCATATGAGAGAAAAAGTGACAAGTGGCGCAAGATTACTACAGCTATGGCGTATCATATCGTTTGGGAAGATCATTATTTAATATTTGCCAACAGATTGAGCCATTTCTTATGTACACCTACAGCTGTTTAATAAATGTGTCTGCATCTGGGACAAAGCTTTGGCTCACAAGTATGTTAAAATAAATGTTAAAAATTTGAGCTATATATCGTATTTTGCCTTTCAGCTTAAAAATATCAAAATGTTATTTTTGGTTCATATCGCCCAGCCCTACCAACATTTGTTTTGCTTCATTTATGTTGTTGAAAATAACGGTGGCCTAGCAGTTCAACCTAACTGTTCAAAGCAGGTCCAATTACACAAACACATCTGAAATGTTTAAGCCACAGTCTGGCCTGCAAAATATTTGTAATGCATCTTACTCTTTATTACTTTCTGCAAAGTAGTCTGTCCCACTGTGCAGCTGCATTACCCTGCAGCTCAAAAGCTCACCACTTCCTGTGCAACCAGCAGGATCTATCAGCCTTAGTCAGGATGCAGTGGCAGAGTGGCTTAAAAGGATGATCAAAGAAAAAAGCACTTGGCTTTAACTTGACTTCCGTTTTTTGAAGTGTTACAAACCAATTGTTTCAGCTATTCGTCTTACCACTGCAAACCTGATCAATTTAATTCAGATGATAACAACATACACCCTTTTCAGTCAAGAACAAAAAAAGTTTTTACATTTGGTTGGAAGGCAAAACCTGAATGAAGACCAACCTGAATGAAGAGTACCTAGAGTACTTTTTGCTCAACAACAAAAAGGTATGTGGAAGATTAGAAGAGGAAGTAAGTGAACCAAATAAGGAGGAGGTGCCGACTGTGCTGTTGGTTTTGACTGAATATGGGATGTTTTTGTTAATAATTACCTTGCTCATATCAAACTCCCTCTTCTCACTTTTTTCTACCGTGAAAAGTGAAACCTCTCTTTTACTGTGCAAAGACCTTAAGTCACCTAACTTCATAACTTTCCTACTAGGCCAATAAAATCTCCATGAGTGTTAACAAGTAAACATTGGCCTATGCTGTACCACCTCTTCTGAAGTTAAACAATCTGTGTGACTCATAGGGTAGTGGAGGATAAACAGAGGGTCTAATCTCTGGAGAAAAAGCTGCTGAACTTTATAAGTGTAACAACACAAAATGCTGCAATCAGCAAACAAGACAAACAAATCTTTCACACAAACTGTCAACCAGGGATGTTTCAATAATTACTGAGGATCGATACTAAATGAAGTTGCAGAACAAGTTTCCATAGTTTACCTGAAGTTGACTCAAACATTCTTTCAGCAGATTAGAATTTGGATTATCCCTGCAGTTTTAGCCGTGTGTAAGCTCTGCTCCAGACCAACCACACATTAGTCTCTCCTTGGCTTCTCAATATTCTTGGTTATTTTGTAGCATTCTTAAGTGGGCTGATACTCAGTGGTTAGTGTCACAGCCACTGCCTTCATCATTCAGACAATAGCAGTCTTTGTGTGGCATGCCTGACTCCTGTGCATGTGCACATTTCCTCAGCTTCAAGCTAAAATTTTTGTCTGTACAACTTCTGGTGGGTATGTGGGGAGGGAGGTACTAGTCAAACCAATGTTACTCAAAACTTGTTGCAATGGCTAAAATCAACTATCTGCTTGTGATAAATAAAGAAGAAGAAGGGACTGAAATGAGAGCTTCCTCTTCTCTTTGGCTGCCATTGTGAGTATTCTTTTGGCTACAAGATTACTGTCACAGCAAATGAAAAAGAACAGTCACTGTGGAACTGGGGAACAAGATGAGGATGTATCAATTTGAACAATGTAGATAAGACTATAACCTTTATAAAATATAATATGTCATGACTTGTTCTGTAAATCTATGCTGGAATCAAATATCGAGTCGGGATAAAATCTAAGAAAATAAGTGAATTTAGATCAATTTCAGGTTGTGCTAAATTTAGTTTTATTCCAATTTAAAGTCTTTTGAATGGCAGCAAAACAAAATATAGAAGCAATTTTCAGATGTAGCTAACTGATCAAAAATTTAAAAAAGGCTGTTAACTGTGACAAAAAGACATTGTCTGAATTAAGTGAATATGTTTATTAACCCTCCCGTTGCCCTAGGGTCAAAAGGACCTCACCAGGCCTCGTTTTTTTTTAGACTGATGCCTGGTGGGTCATGTGACCCAAGGGCAGCAGGAGGTTTAAAAGTGGAAGCACAAACCAAAGACGGCTACTTTGTTGCCAAGTTTGCTGAACTCTCCAGCCACTTTGTGAGATTGCTGAGTTCATAGAGCTTTCATAACTAAAAAAAAACCTAAAAAGCTTCCTATGTAACTCACATTCTGGTTATCTTCTCTACTGAAATAAAGTTTTATGACTTTTACTAGGGCTGCACGATAGTAGATAATGGCAATGACAATTACCAGCTGCAATAAACCTTTTCCACATTTGTTTCTCTTTTCGGTTCAATCTTCATGAAGCTCAACGCTCTCTGTACGGTTTGTCACCTTGGCCACTATCATCTAAATTTGAAGGCCCAGCAGTTCTTTCAAAAACACATTGCCTGCCACCCTTCATGCCAGGTATTAAACAGAAATGATCTTATGAAATAAGATGGAGAAAAATAGTCACTTTGATCTAACCTTATTGTGCATGATCTTGTTACATATTTAACTGCGTTTCAGATAGACACTTTGCCTTCTAAAGAGTCTGCGGATCTACAAGAACCGACCCAGTCGGAGATTTCTTCCGAACTGCGAAAAAATTGAACCGATTCAACAGTCTCCAACAACAGTAATAAACCCCCTTTGGATTTCCCTGATAGAGTTGAGGAACTCCTCAAGATTATTCAATGTCATCTTCCTGAGGAGGACATGGAGCCTGTGTCTGCAAAGGGTCGCTGAGCCCCACGGCCAGAGTGGCCTCCACTTAGTAAAGAAAAGACTGTTTGTGTTCAAGATGTTCCAGAAACCCTGGGTGTAAAACAGAAGACAAGTTACGCATAACCCTTTTACCCTTATGGGCCAGACTTTGAGTAATGGAGCCACATCAATCTTAGAAACTAGAATGAAATTACAGATCTGTGATTATTGCTGGGTCTGGGAGGAATAAAAATTGTTTCACTTGGGTTGGGAAATGTTTAGAAATGGTTATTATGATGCAAAAGTGAGATACTTATAAATGATCAGGTTTTACATCATCAGTTAAAATTTTTTTATTTTGACATAATTTTAGTTATGTCAAAAGAGGGAATCTGTTGAATATTTTAACTGAGCTTCAGATAGGCACTTAAAGAGAATGTATTTCCATTGTTATTATGTCATCAATGCTGACGTGTTAAAAACTTTACTTTACAAAGAGCATGTGTAGATGACATTGAAAGCGTTGATTAGGACTTCGGCTGAAGCAGCACTGACCAGAAGGTGAGATATGGTGTCTTTAGACGCAATAAAGTTTTCAAAGAATAGAGAACTGGTTCTCTGCGTATGATTCTGGCTTTCAACCAAAAGAATACACAAGGATTTTTATTCTTCAATCTAATGCATTATTGTGAGACCCTGAGAGATGTGTTGTCAGTCAGGAGATTGCACTGAAGTTGACTCTCAGTACTATCACACCAACATCTACAAAATTACTGAAGTTATCAATTGCGTTTCAAAGTTCAGTTGGCTGTGGTGGCCTACTTGAAATGGATCGACTCCACAAGTTTACGAGTTGTTAATGTATGGCAGAAAATAATTTCTTAAGAGTCGTATCATTGGTTAATGAGATTTTTTGATAAGTCTACAGCAAAACAAACACATACGGCCAAACAGTTACTCTAATTAGGTGTGTGCAAAGGCAGTAATAGTCCAGCTCATTGGTCAAATATCACTGAGATACAAAAATCCTTCACAATCACATTTTCAATACAATGACCTATGAGTTATTGCAATCCAAGAGAGCCTTTAGGTATTGCATTTTTTATTACTTAATATTAAATTTTAATTATAATGTGCAGCTTTAACGCTCAATAAAATATGCAATGAGGCCCATGACTGGCAACAGAAAAATATCATATTTCTTTTTGCCATAAGCCAATAATTATAAAACATTTTTACTGACGTACAACTGGCACTGAGGCCTCAAAATCATTTTTGCAGAATGACGTAAACATTTAAAAAGGTTTTTACACTTCCCCCTTCATGACAGACCACATACCGTCTGTTAAAGTTAGTGCCCCATTTAAAGAACACACTTATAGCATTGCTACACAAAAGGTTTTGACTTATAGCCACTTCTGCTCTTTGTTAATAATCTGCCAACCTATTTCCAAATTCACTCAGCCCCTTCAAAACGACAATTACTTCACAGCATTAAAAAGGAATGTTTGTATTCCTCAGAAGACCAAGAAAGATTACAATGTGCATCAAAGAGCTAGTAAGTGAGTAAGTGTAGCAGATACAGAACAGTTGAGTAGATGGCAAAGATAGAGGGGCACAAAAAGCAAAGAGATAGGCGGGCAGGCAGCTGTAGCGTGAGCAACATTCTCACCACATATGCTCACATGCTCAAACCACAAGATTTAACTCTTTCTGTTTTCATACATCTTGCGGTGCAATCACCCGGAGGGCTAGAGATGGATGCCATTGTTAACATCATGTCTGCACAGCTGAAATTATTCAGAATGAGCTCCTAAATAGTTCAAACATCAAACACACCTCCATTTGACATTAGTTCTCCAAAAAAAGTAATAAATAAAAATTAAAAATTAAATAAAAAAACTTTAACAACACCAATTTTATACACTTTACTAACCTGGGTTGTGAATTCTCCTCATACATACGCTCCTTGCCCTCCTTAAACAAGCTGATGGTCTGCTTGGTCTTCTTCGTTAGGTTCTCCATGAACACCCGGAAGTACTCATTGTCTCCTAGGGTCTCCATTTTGCCCTCATAGCGAGATAAGATGGTGCGCAGGTGCTGGTAGGTGTCTGGCAGCAAATCAAGGATGTAAGGGGGGCTGTTTTTCAAAGCCAATTTGGGGTTTTGGCACAGGCGCACCACCTGCAGAACAAGAGAATGGAGGAGGGGAGACAAGACAAGGTTAAAAGATAAGAAACTGGTTTTAGAGCCTATGAGAGAGAAACATGGCAAGTTAGTAAAGATGTAAAAAAGAACAGGTGAAAGGGCACAACTATTAAACTGTTAAACTGCATTTTCAATCTGTCTATCAGAAATGGGTTCTGTCTAAATGAGAGACATAATATAAAAGCAGCTCTATATGGGAATAAAGCCTTAAACGATTTACTGAGCACAAACAGAAGACATGCAAAATAACAGCCATTGAGAAAAACAACCCTAAAAAGCCAGGATATCCAGCAGTTTGTAAGTCTACACATTATTTAACGGAATACACAAACTTACAAGTAAGAAATACGTTCTTATGCCTTCTTATTTCAATATTATACAAGTGAAAAAGATTAAGGTTGGGGTTTTAAGTTTTTGGCTGTCAAAGCCACACCTAGGTCAGTAGTGTAGAACCTTTTTCTCATTTTCACAACTTTTCTCACAAAAGAATTAAAAAACTTGCAGTTTTATACAAATATCCAAACATTACTTATTATATAGGCCCCCACAGTTTGCTCCATGAGCATGTTTGGAGAGGCTGTCAGTATGTTTACACTTCCCCATTTCAGTCTGCACACCCTCTGCCACTTCTGTCTCAGAAACACCAATTCTCTTTACTTAACATTTGAATATGATTACCATGCAAATTTGAACAGCTGAAGCACAGACTGCTGTCCCAAAAACATGAGTGTGCTTGGACTACTTCAAAAATACACAACTCAACAGAGCAGTAAAAGATGAACAAAAATGGTAGATGGCTCTTTATAAATTATTTATTTGAACTCCCACTGTTTAGCCACAGCAGATGGAATCACCTCCCTGCTTGAGAGAAAGACGTTTGATCTTCAGTAATGTTCAACCTTCCACCACACATCTCACTGCTGCACTGTGACTGAGTCACTTCGATGATCATTACAAGAGATGCTGCTGGCCAAAACCCTGGAGCACTCCCGTCATAAAACTTTGTATGAACACAACTGCAGCCATTTTAACAACTGAAAACGCTCATGTTGAACTAATTGGTTAGATTACAAAAAGGCATAAAACACCAAAAATATTTTTTTAAAGGCCATCACATTTTGATTGACATCTACATGTATAAAGAGCCTGACAGTCTGATTCAGTAGCAAGCAAACAATTGCACGTCAGAAACAGGACGTGTCCCATTCTTTGTAAAATTAATGTTGCCAGCTACACAAGGGTGTTGAAAGGAACACTGCCGTAACAGAATTAGAAGAATGCTGTTCTTAGTTTCACTGTCTCTTATGAATATTAATAGTTTGTCACTGTGGGAAAATTAGACTTCAAAACAAAAGAATTAGACGGGGCTAGTTAATTACCGCCCATCGCTGCACTTTTGCCCATGTCTCCATTACGAAAGTTAGTATTTCATGAACCACTGGGCAAATGTAAATGACAGATTCAGAAAGTAATTATTTGATCTACAACTTTTTGGGTAAACTCATTTCATGGCTGCCACAGTTAAATTTATTGTTTATTCCAAGATCTCAGAGTTTTCATTGTCATAAGTAAAAAAAAAAAAAGTCACTCGCAGCCATATGTAAAAATTATAAAAATGTATCTCCTGCATTTAGTTGTATTTAATTCAAAATATTTGTGATTTTATTTTTGTCTTTGTACAAACTGCAGTACAAAAAGCATTCTGCTACTTTTATTAGCAAATTATTTTTGTCAACTACTTTTTGTACCTCAACAAGAGTGGTATGACTGTGTTTGCTTATATGTGAATAAAAACATACATTTTCATTCATTTGTTCCAGCTTTTCTGTGCATAAACATCTAAAGCAAATTAGGGAATATTCTGTCAGGCAGGTAAATGTGTCAGCATTTATATTTGGGAATTGAAAACATCAAGCGAATGAACACACGGCTGCTTTTTTTTGTTACTGCCTAAGGCAAAATTTACTCTTGACTGAAGCACAAGGGAGGCTTTTCACAGCAAAACATCTGAAAAGTTCCTACAAAGCCAACTTTTCTTATTAACCTTTGAACACTGTGGGTGTTAACGTGTCTGTGCGAGGTGCAGAATCATCTTTGAAGGACTTGGATTGCGAGTAAAAAGTGCAGGGGAGGAATGCAGTGTAGCTTGGAGGGTATCGAGCTTTCACTTCAAGACAGAAGCTTTAACACAAGCTGACAGATGGGAGTGCTCAGATGTTGTAGCTTCATACAAGGGCATGCAATAACGTGTGTTTGACTGAGTCTGAGCTCCAAATGTGAGTCTGGCAGAGAATGATGCTAATGATGTAACTTGGCAAATTCGTCTTAACTGGTGTCAGGCATAACCAATGATCATTGGCTAGGTTTCACAAAGTTATAGAAAAGTTAGAATAGTCAAGTCACTATCAGGTTAGTCCACTAGATAAATATCAAACAAGCTGGGTAAGAAATTCAGTTGCTGACAAGCCTATGGGCTTGATGGACAGGGGGCGTCATGTCAATTACATATTCAGACTTTATTTTATTTTTTTAACAGGAGTTACTTTGATATTATCGCTGTTTCAAAGAAGACCTTATCAACAAAGCGCATCTTGAGATAAGCAAAAAAGATTTTTGTTCATTCTTTGGCGTTTCAAGTCATTCAGTTGTAAATTGTAAATTTAGAATTGTTTAATTGTTATTCATGGAAAAAAAAAACATTTTATTTTTGTTTATACACAGTTATGTTAGGCACTGCAGCATTAAAGCACCTGCCAGCTGCAGAGCTGCTCCTGGACCTTACTGGTGAAAACTGAACAGATCGGTTGCTCAGTCACAACAGGTTTGATTAACGTACCTGTTCCTAAATTTGGAGTGCACTCTCCATTCTGATAACTATATCAATGCAGAGCGAGGACATGTTTATGCTGCTTTTTGTGAAATCCATAACTTAAAAATTGCTTAAAAAATATATTTTAAAAGT
Source organism: Millerichthys robustus (assembly GCA_034783495.1). Classification (NCBI taxonomy): domain Eukaryota; kingdom Metazoa; phylum Chordata; class Actinopteri; order Cyprinodontiformes; family Rivulidae; genus Millerichthys; species Millerichthys robustus. The sequence goes on along the minus strand of JAVKLF010000063.1, from coordinate 10,051,589 downwards.
TTACTAGAAAGTTATCAAATTGATCATTACACTTTTATTTCTGCTCAACATGTCAATAAGCTGTCAAAATGATGGGTTTTTTATTGTGGTTTTTTTTTTTGATTAACTTGAAAGTTGACCATTCAGTTTGATGAAACTGACCAATGTCAACGCAATTCTTTCATCATCTGACATCTGAAATGTTACCGTCAGCAAGTGTTTGGGTTCAAGTAGGTTTTTAGTTGCTTGAGTTTTGCAAGGCAGCACAACTTCCACATCTCGAAATGTCAGCTGCACACACACACTTGCACACACACACACGCTTGCGCGCACACACGCATTGATGTCATGATTTTCTCTGTTTCAAAAATATTTTCAATCATAGGATATGTTGAGTTAGAACACTTGGCTACAACTAATAATAATTCCATAATATTTTCCAAGTTTCCTTTGGTTATTTGGTTTTCTAGTCAATGTCCACAAATCAAAAATCTGGTAGATTATTTTACCGTTTGATTCTTGGTTCCTCTAGTTTGAATGCTTAATTTATCGTTGGAAATTATACTGTGAACTCACAACTGCCTCTGACAAACTGTTGATATTTGATGATGTTTATACAACAATATTATTGGTCAATATCTATTTATTGTTTTACAAACTATATTCAAAGCACATTGTGCTCTGCTTGTACTTCAAAAAGGTTTTTGCAACCAGTTTAAGGGGTATAAAATATAGATTATTCATCAAAATAAGGTAAAATGGTCTTTTCAACATGCAAGAAACTTTATAAACTTTCAATTTAGATATACATTTTAGTAAGCAAATAATGGTAGAGACGCAAGACACTTTGAAGTCAACTCTGAGAAAAGTTGATGTTACTGGTTAGTGTTGTGACGTCTTCTTGATAGTCAACCACATACTGAGCAAAAATAAAGCAGAATGAGGTTTCGGTCTTTTTTTTTTGGCCTTGTTAGGGTGATTCTCTTATCACCGCTCAAAACGACAGTCTCAAATAGGAAGAAGAGAGACAAAAACTGCTGTTAAAATCTCACAGGAAACTGGGGGTCGAACTGCTTCTGACTTTTTCCGAGAACTAAAGTTGTGAGATGAGTCTTCCTCGTAAAAGAGCACAATTGTCCCAGTTACACAGACACATTTAGTTATTCTCAGCAATTTGTTACTGTTTTCAAAAGCTGAAAGAGAGCTGACTATTGTTTTAGACTTTACAGAGTAAGTGTAGACTCTCAAACTCCAGTTTTCGAGATCGCTATTCTGCACGTTTTAGAGGTTTCTCTGCTCAAACACACCTGATTAAGGGATTGAATTAACTCTTCAAATACAGAAGACTGTTAATCACCCATCCATGCACATCAGGTGGATTGAAGCGGGAAAACCTCTAAAACATGCAGGATATCAGTCCTCAAGGACTGGAGTTTGAGACCCCTGGTTTAGTGGAAACTTGATCATGCAAGCGTCAAATTCAGTAAATGCCATAACCTGGGATGTCTGTTTTTTGAACGATATGGTTTTTGTCTTTATAGTAATTGCAAAAGTTCAAATGAAACCCTTAAATTTCTGAACGTTTTCAAACAAAACGGGGCAACTACCCTGAATCACACCATTAGCCGTCAACCAATCTGCAGCTTCCGATTCAGCAATGCATAGAGCTGGTTTCTGCATTTTAAAGATTTGTAACAAATAAGATCAGATCCTATTGAAAATCTTAATTTAGACTTGTCTGGATTATCTTATACTAAACAGATTCAATAAAACGTATTGTATTTTCCTTAACATGTGAAACACCTCAAGCAAGGCAGTTTAAAAACCCCACCACTAAAACCAGTCAAACCTAGATTTGATCAGTCTATATAAGTTACAGATTAAATAAAATGCAGTTTGTAATAAATGAAAAAGTGTTTTAAAGAATATGTACTTGTTACCTGTACTACATCAAATCCAAAGTATTGTAAATCCTTAACCAGTTGATTGATGTAGTCCAGATGGTAAAAAAGCGGTGAAATAGCCCTTTACTCATCTGACGAATCATAAGCCAACTTCAGCCTTGACTATTAGCATTGTGTTAACTTCACTTGCAAAGAGAGGTATTAAAGCGACACAGTCGGGTGTTTCCTGACTTATGACAGATGTAAAAGTTAGACTGGTTTAAGAACGTCTCTCGGACAGGTTGGCACGAACGGAGAAATAATAAAGACGGTTTTTAAGAATAGCTAAGCATGTCTTCTCCCAGCTGACTAGCTAACCTAACATTAGCAACAATAGACTTGAAGTAAGCGATGATTAGCTAACTCTTTGCTAGTTAGCCACTGCCAGCCATGAGTAACCCTGGACACCAAATGCTACAGATGAGATTAGATACTGCTGAAAAAGACAAACCTTGTCCATCAGCTTCCAACATTTTTCCACCGTCTTCTTGTCCACGATCCCGGGCTGGTGATGGGAGTGGAGGTGGTGATGGTGTGGCTGGAAGGCATCCTTCATCATTCCGATAAGACCTCCGCCTTTCTTCAGGTTCCCTGCCATGGTGTTCGGAGTCGGTTAGGGTCGGCCAGAGCGGCAAGGCGACAGATGAGGCAGGGCAAGGGTCAGCGAGACCGAACCACCGCCTGGAGAGTTAGCTTTACCGGGAGGTGGTGATCCTGTACCCCCCCTGCAAGGACAGCGCCCGAGAGGCAAATCCAAGGCACGGTCCGACGGGGGGTAGCCGAAGGAAACGGGGTCTATTTACTCAATGATCCCATCAGTAAAATTAAATTTAGTTTAAATGTCCGGAGTGGCTCAAACAAGCCCACTGACTCACAGGGAGGGAGCCCTGCTCTCCGTCTCTCTCTCTCTCTGCAGGGAGCAACGCAGGCTAATTAGCGCAACACCGGAACCGTCTCTGCTCGCGCTCAGCTGGAGGACAAAGGCACCCTTTCTCTGTCCAGACGCCGTGTGGACTCGAGTGTGTCCTCTCGTCTTGACGACCCACAATGTCGTTCCTCCTTTTTGTCGTCAACAGCAACAGCAGCAGCAGCAGCTCTTGACGCCTGGGTGCTACGTCTTGACGGGAAGTTCAGTGGCTGTGTGACAGTGCGGCTGCTGTGTGGGGACTCACGACAGTCACTCCTCACCGATGACTGAGAGGAAGTTGCACTTCAAACTGTGTTAGCTTCGCGGTCACAAACGGGAACAGGGACAAATAAATAATCAAGAAGCAACATTGCTCAGTATGTTCTGCTTCCCCCTCGACAGTGACGTATATGTCGTGCGTGAGGCAGCGGCCTTTTCTTTTCCTGTACATCCCCTTCCGTTCAACACCCTACACCGCTACCCTTAATCCACGCCTTCTTCCTGCGCGTTCACGATCAACGAACAAAGTCGGGAGCGCGCTTCTGTCTCTATGAAACTCACAATAAAAGATCTACATAAAACAAATGCCTCATCGTTAAAAACAAACCAAAATGCATGAAAGAAGAGTCATAAATCATTGTTAATAAGCTATCAATCCTTGAAGGATTTTATTTGGCCCGCTGCCTTTCATGCCAGAGTTTTAGACAAAAAAACATCCTATGAAAAAAGACAGACTGCAACTGTATCTTATGATAAAAGACACAGTTGCAGTCTGTGGTTAAAAGCACTTATAGATTAATAACAAAAATTTATATAATTTAGTCTTTTCTCTCATAGTTCTGGAAATATTTAGGCCCTATACAGTAGGCTATAGGCCTACCACACACGTCAAATGTAGTTATACAATAACACTCAACCTTTAGTCTAACCTATAGCTACACTAATTTGCTATTGTTTAGCATATAGATTTTACCCATGATTTGTAGACTAATGGCTATTAGAAAACTTATGATGATAATATATTTTCAGTTAGCTAGTGCATGATGATCCTTATCCTTTACAGTAATTTTAGCAAGCTAGAGAGAATGACTATCCTTGACATAATAATAAATTGTATTAGACCAGCATTTCTAAAAAAAAAAACAGTTACAGTAATAACAGTAATGTGTTTGCTGCCACATAGCAATAATTAAGGACACCACTTAGCACCCACCAAGATGGCAGCAGAAATTATTGCCTTGTTAGCATAACGTGGTTGTTCATTCTAGTGCATTTATATCAATCAGTGGTTGGCGCAATCACAAAATTCTGGGTCTTTGTTTGCTGAAGCAGCAGAGGTACCCTAGCAAACAAGTAAAGATGACAGCATTTACGCTCAGGTTTTGAGGTTTAAAGTACAGCAAAGCAGATGCTGAACCAAAATTTTGTGTTATTATCTGCACTCCAACTTGCATTTGTATGGAAAAAAATGTACTTAGCACAAAAAGTAAGGACATTTGTGTTTGGTAGATTATTTTTACCAAATAAATGTTGATATTTGGTTTCCTAATAGTATTTTCGCCTTGAAACTTTAATATGTACTCATAAATATGTATGAATTTGGTTTTGTACTCAATCATTCAATATTTTTGTATTCACATTAAATCAGATTTAGTGGTGTGTGTGCAGCTGGTCAACAGATCATTTATACTTTCTATTCTTTGGAAATGGATGTATTATAAAAGTGTGACACTGTTCTACATGAAATGACAAAAGCAAAAGGGGGAAAAAGTTTTTAAAAGCTGCATCTTAATTACCTTTTTGAAGCATTGGCAGATACACTGAT
>JAVKLF010000063.1:9937198-9950651 GCA_034783495.1 Millerichthys robustus | reverse complement strand
TAAATAATGTTCTGAATGTTTAATTTTGATCTCTCTCTCTCTAGTAGTACCAATGGACTCAACACAAGTCTTGACTGATGTTTTAATTTCTTTTCAAATGACCTCACAGGTTTCTTGGAGTACAGAGAAAGTGACGCTGTTGTAAATGCAAACATACATGTTGATGAATGAGAAAAAGTATGTTTAATGTCTTTAATTTTATACGATGTTCCGATTTTATTCTTTTATCCATTTAAAACGAGTATCTTGTAGGTGTGTGTATGTTCTGAGACATCAACTTAGCCCACCTCTGTCCTTCCCACAAGGAAGCAATAACTCTCTCTTGATTGGCCGAGCCAGGCTAATCTCGCCTCTAGCCAGAGGTTTTAAAAGTTGTGGCAAAATTTGAATTTTTGCAGAGTTCTTCTAAAGAAGAGTTGTTTTCCAGATTGTAAGCCGATTGAGAAATGAAGAAAAAGAAGAAATTAGATATCAAGTGTCTATCCGGACTCTATTCAGAGTTCAGTTTTGAGTTCAGCTGCCTTAATTGACTCCAGCTGGCCACCTCATCAACTCCTGGCTTCATAAGGCTGTCCCTGGGTTCAGTTCGACGCTGAAACATAGCTTCGGTTGTGGTACGGCTCTCACCTCATGATCATTGTGTGGCTCTTTGTATTGTTAATCCTAGTTCTTGTATTCTAGTACGCCCAAGTTTGGAAAACCCTCGGACCCTGCCTGCCTACCCGTCTTGCCTTCCTGCCTTGTCTGCCTACCTGCCTAACCAACCCTGCACGACACACCTGTAAATACCACCGAGCATTGAAGCACTGTAAAGTATACTCACCTCCTGCACTGGCACCTTGGATATCCCTGAGGATCACTCCTACATCACCACCTGTAAGAAAAGGACTCTCTCAGCAACAAACACCGCAACTACCAACCCCTCTGCTTACCCTTTCAGATTCCTCCACGTTTATTCCCATCCTGAGCACCGTGTAAATAAACTCACTTAACTAAGACAAGTCCCTTGTGTTTGTTCGTTTCCGGGTTGCTTACTGTTGACATTTACCCAGTTCGTGATAACGGTCAGTTCATCTATATTCACAATTTCCTGTTTGTCATAATTTGGTGTCTATTTATTCTGTAAATAAACATTATATCAACCATAACTCACCTTGTTGTCTGTCTTGATGTTAAAGTTGAAATTACTTTATCTTTAAAAGATTTTACGACTTCAGAAATGTTATAGCAATTACAATTATTTACGGACATATCAATATTGTCCATCTACGGTTCTCTGGGCCAAATAAACCAGAGTGGTGCCCCAAATATTAAATATTAATAATCATAATTCATTAGCAAGGTTCCCTACAGATAGATAAATAGATAGTCACAGTGAAAATGGTCCAACCATGATTTCAAGGTAACTGAGTTTCTTGTGTCTCAAAGTGAACTTCAACAGTGGTTACATAAGCTCTTACAGAAAGCAGAGACTGACTTCAATCAATGTGAATGAGCGAAAATGAATACTGCTGTTTTCCAACTGATAGTTAAATACACAAGTGTTTACAGTTTGCAAAAAGTCTTTAATTTCACAGTGAGACAAACCTAAAGAACATGTATGAATTGCCTGTCTTTGAGAAAACAAATCTCCCTATAATGTGGTGGATAACATCCAGCCTAAAAGCATTAGTATTTCCTACACAGGGGTTTGCACCTGTGGTTGAAAACACTCGTCAGTGAAAATTAGCGTTTTGATGCCCCTCCCCCAGTCATAAATCCTCCTAGTGTTCACACTTAAAAACACACGCTGAGATAGGAGGAAGAGGTAAATCTCTGAGCCTCTGTTCTGTTCTCCCCATGCTCACTCTTTGGTTTTATTACCAGAGCCTCCTTATCTTGATCATTTTTTAAATAAAGAAAGAAATCAGCGGCTACAGCAGGAGGAATAATCAATGGCTGATGCTGCCACATCTGCCTCTCTGTGGGAGTATGTCTCTCCCACCGCATTCACATCCAACCCTGTCAGCAGCAACTAAATGGACTGTGTTGATTGGCAGCGCTGAGGGTCGAGGATTAGCTGTGACAGTCTGTAACCTCGATGCAATGCTCACCGCAGCTTTTGCTTTCTCCTCTACCTGACACTCTGCTTCCGATTGTTTAGACAAGTGATTAGCTCTGACTTTATTAAGGACGGAGTGCAGCAGGACCTCATATTTAACATATTGTCATAAATTGGGTTTATCTATAATAAAAATCTGGGATTTGAGGAGGATTTACATTTGAGGAACACAAGCTGAGAGTTTTATGTAATAAAAAGTCACAGAGTACACAAGACTGGTGCACACAGAGCGACTGATACAAAGGCAGAAAAAAGAGAAAGTTAAAAAAGAAGACAGCTACGGGAAAAAAAATAAATGTTTTGTTTGACTGAAGTCAAGGGTAACATGCCCAACTAATCTGTCAGAAAGCCCTCAAGTCTCTGGAACAGCTAATGAATTGGTTTTTGTTTTGTCTTTTCAATTTTTTTAGTGTTAACTAAATCTTTGATGTGCTGCTCTTCTTAAAGCCAGTCTTTTCAGAATGACTCATGAGAAAAAAATACATAAACAAGAACTTGTCTGCAATCATCATCGAAATAGGTCATGAGAGAGATAAAATGGTAATTAAAGAACATTTAATTGTCTTATTCTAATCTAAGTTTATTACTTTTAGGCACAAAACACATGTCTGATAAAAATAATTTCAGTGGAATGAACTGTGTTGAATCTATCCCTGCCTGCAGCGTAATCAAATTCCACCAAAATACACTCCATTTGTTTTACCTACATTTATTCTGTGAAGTTTACTTTTAATTGGCATTTTAAACTCTAGTAGTTTCCCTAATGAGAAAGCAAAGAATTGCAATTGTGTCCTTCATCCTGATTTATTTGTGCTATTTATGAAAAATTCTGCTTTATTCTTATGGTAATTAGCTTTTTGCTTCAATACACAATTCATATTTTTCCATTCAGACTAAAATCACAACTTTGTGGTAAACAAATTAATATGGCAAACAGTTTTAAAGAACCGCACATCGAAACTCGACAGCCTCCTCTTCTGCACCTCAGGTCAGAGTGAGAGGAATGAGACAGATGGCACCTCGTTACAGAATAATGTTGATTTTCTAAATTAAAATTAATGACTTCAAAACCTTCATACACCTCCTTCTACCCATGGGAAAGTGTCACATTGGTGGATTTGATGTTTGGTTCTGCTGACCAAACTCAAACATGTTTTTCTTTCTGCAGTGAAAAAAAAAAGATGGAAGAAACCGCAATTTGAACTAGCTGCTGTTCTTTTATTGGCCTTACTTGTGTTTATTGTCTTTGTTCAATCTGTCCAAATGTTGTTGTTGTTCAGAAATGTTCGAACACAACCAGGTAGGAGGAGAAAAATAGGGAAATAAATACATCTAAGAGTGGTATTGTCTTTGTGTTCTAACATAAAGGTCTGCTTTATTTATCTTTAAATTTGTACTGTCAGCAAGGAAAGTGTCTTCATTGAAACCACCCTTGTTTCTTGTATGTAAATCCACAAAAAGCAGATGACAGAGCTGCAGCTGGTGGGTGGACACACCAACCCACAACAGAAGTGTTTTATATTTCAGCTAGGACATCAGTAACACATTCAGAAAGACACCAATGTTTCCAGACTCTTTGATCACTTTGCATATTTTAACTCATATATCACTTATCTTGTCAAACCACAGCCTGTTTTTCTCTTTGGCTTTGTAGCTGCTACAATGAAACAGAAAAGAAAATGTTTTTCAGGTGCAAAAATATTCCTATATCTTTGACCCTCTGTCCTGGTGTTCTAAGGATAACATTAAAACACATCTAGTGAAAAACAAGAGGAAGATAACTACTTCTGGTAAAGAATAAAACGCTATGTGATAAAAATATTTTGAGTTTATGCAAATTATCCTCCCTGTTCCAACTGCTGATTGATGAATACAGATAAGTTCAGTACATGCGATTAACATTGCATCTTGGTAGTTTCAGAATTGGTTTTGGCACACACCACCTGCCTGAACATTCTTTAATCTGACCTGGTTTACTTGTTTAAAATATAAAAAAAACACATATTGTGTAGTCATGTCCTGTCAAAGTACAGGCACAGCTGCAGGTCAATGTGAAACAATGCAACACCAATCTGTGCAATTTTATTTTAAATAATTGTTTCACAAAACAAAATTGTTGGTGCCATTATCAAAAGAAAAAAGACATCAAAGTACTAATCAGTATATTACTAGGTGGTTTCAAATGTTTGAATTATTACACAACTATCAGTTTTTTTAACATACCTGTGGTAATGAAATATTTGACATTCAATCAAAGTAAAGCTAAAACATTTTACTGCAAAAATAATGACTATTTAAGTCAATTGATGTTTTTGTGGAATTTAACAAAAATAGACAATACTTTTAGGCTACACCTTCATTTGTACTTAATATCAATGGCTGACATCCAATCAAGAAAAGGTCACTAGTGAACAGATGTTTGAATTTATTAAATGTATGCTGGTCCATTTGTGATCAGATCGCACAGAACATTAAGGTCATAAAGTCAGAATCCAGTATCTAAAACCTAAAACCCTCAGATCTGTATCTGTTTGCAGATACTAATTCATTTAAGGGATGTTCTGAAAGAAGTTAATTCAGGAAATCTTTCGAAGTAACCACGTATATCTTAATAACAGACACCATATGGTTTGAAGAAGTTATGTCATTTCCCCAATTGATCAGAGTTGAATTATTTTCAATATTAGGCAGCAGGATTAACACTGAGGAATTGTGAATCCTTAACTGTGTAATTCTGCGGGAGATCACAAGCTGCGATGCATTTACGCAGTCTATGATAGATTGGTTAAATGCATCGCAGCTTGTGTTCGCTAAGTTAAAACAAGGGAACAAATTTCAGATTTACTCTGATGGTTGTTGTGTTTTGTTCATCTGTTTGCCAAACACAATCCAGCAACACTTATAATTCTAGCGGAGTAGAAACAGACATCAGACTGAAGTCGTGTTGATAAGAAATGCTCCTGACAAAACCACACAATGAATTACAGCTGAATACTAAATGAAAGTCGTATTATGTTTCTAAGTGCATGCATGTACTTCTGCTGTACACATGTACGCACTTAACTCAGTATAGGAGAAGAAAAGAAGGAGCCATTGTTTGCAAACAGACGTGCGTATAAAACATTTACATGCTGTTCCCTGTTTATTTATTTATTTTTTTTCATTTTGATTTCTTCGGTTCCCAAGCCGAAGCCAGAATGTAAAAAAATAAGATTTAGAAAAACAGATAGACAGAAAAAAAACAGTCCCCATTTTTAAAAAGGGAAGAACTCCCTGAGGACGAAAAAAATTAGAATTCTGAACACAGTTTGTGATGGTTGTTGACACTCTGAAACAGGACGAACACAATAAGATAAATCGAGAAAACGGAATAAAAATGTTGAGCGGAAAGCAATTTCGTCAAAAAGACGTGGCAAGAGAAAAACAAGCCAGTTGAAGAGCAGCAGGAGACAAACTGCAGAAAGCACACAGGTAACAGATGGAAGAGAAATGAACAACAGCCACTACCTTTAAGTGTAGAAAGAAGGAATTGCAATTATCATCACCTGATGCATTACATCAAGTGTGGATGAACGTCACTTTGGGTCTTTTTGATCTTTTTGGTAAAGCAAACATTTCAATCACTGAAGTGCTTGGCTGTGGCATTTGGGCAGTTCTTCAACCAGCTTACAGTGTCTCTTTTATCATGTAGGTTCACTTCAGCTGTATTATAGACAGTAAGTGTGTACAAATCAACTGCATCACACACAGATGAACACAAAGCTCATCGTTATTCAGTATTTCATCTGTAAGAACATCCAATCCAATCAATACTCCCACAAGGCCGGGCACACAGTCAGCTACTGAACAACAGCTATTTAAAGATTTCAGTGTGACAAACGCTCTCTAGGATAAAGACTGCCCTTGCCATTGTTCTCAAAAAGATTTTTTTTTTAACATCTGAGTTCCAAAAACACAAATGACAACCACCTGTTTCTTTATGTTATATATATATATATATATATATATATATATATATATATATATATATATACACACACATAATTCTACTCTGTCATCAGAGAGAACTAAATTACAGCAATTGCATATAGATGTTGAGACACAAAATAACAAATTGAGTAAACACAACACAGGTTTTCTGGTTCGTAGTGACATTTCATTTAGACACTCGTGTTTAGCCTCACTTTTATGTCTGTAATGAAATAGACCTCAGACTGTCATTAAAGTGCACCTGACTGCATGTTAAAGAGTTCTGCTGTGCTTGAAGTCAGCGTTGCTCACCAACTCTCCATTAACATTTGGTAGGAGTGTGAATTTGTAATTGTGCTTTTAAAGTGAAAATAGCAAAGTGGAAAGATCTTCTTTGATGAAAAATTGGGGAAAAAAAACCTTTAAAGTAAATCAAACTCTGCTTTACTGATATGATGACACGTTTTTGAGCAAATTGTGCAGCCTCACTCTAATTGAGTATCACTAGTAGGCTGCTGTCCAAATAACTGTCATAACTGTCAGTCTTGTATTCAGAAGACAAATAAAACACAGAAAATTGTTGATGGAAAAAACACATAAGGAGAAAACACCAGCAAATATTTGCCACTGTATGAGGCCGCATCTGTATAACTTGATTTGAAGCACTTTATGTATCCAAGATGCTAACAGAGAATGACAGGGTTTGGATTTCCTTATGACTAGAGTTTTTTTTAATGTCAAACTAAAATTCTCAGGAAAAGGAAGCCATAAAACCTGTTTAAAACTATCCTAAACTCAAGTATGACACTCCTGGCCTTTGAAGCGGACATAGAAGTGCTAAAAGTGTGCAGAATAAGTCATGGGAGCAAAAGCATGGCTCTATCCCAGCGGAGCTACAAGCGTTCATGTGGAAGCCCATCCTATTACAGGTGTGAGATGGGGCTAAATGGAGAAAAATGATGTCCAGTCAGGCGAGCAGGACCTTGTCCCCAAGCAGTTGTTCAGCAGTTTGATCTACAGCATGGGTCACCTTGTCCAGTCATTTACAGCAATGCTATGGCACAACTAACCCAATTCACAACACAGAGAGAGAGAGAGGAAGGATAAATCATAGGGGTCAGTAGGATCAGGTGGTCTTCTCCTTGCAGTGTCCTCATAACACCCAACCTTCAGCTGAGAACAGAAATGTTTGAGATGCCACAATAGCAAAACCAAAATGAGCGAAATCTTGTGTTTTGTCCCCTTGGGCAATGCAACTTCATCATATGCTATAATCTTTATATGCAATACTCAAGCTACATATGGACATCTGAATGTGTTTGACTGGGAGACAAAAAAAACGGAGAAATTTCAGCAGGAAGAGGGCTACATTTCATCAATTCATCAGTAGCTGTAAACCTCCAGTGAGGATCCATCTGAGGTGCTGGCTGCAGTATAACTTCAGTAAATCCCAACACAAACATGTCACTTGTCTGACCATATTCAGGATTTTGAACATACAAAAGCTTAAAAAAACAAAATTGCATGAATCAAGAATTGGTACAGTATTAGCAAAAAACATATAAACATTGTTCAGCTTTTCATAGTTGAACATTATTTCAGCAAGTATCTAAATAAATGTGAAAATAATGCATTGAATTAGAAAATATTCTACATTGAATTGACTAATTATTCTCAAATACTATCACTTTCTATGTTTGACTAGTTATATTACACTTAAAAGAACTATTTTTGGAAAACAACGTCATATTCATAGCACATGCACTCCTTTGTGTCTCACCATAAGTTAGTGCGGGAGATTATAAGAAGATTAGACAGCGTAATTCAAAATCCACAGTAGATAATTCTTGTTAGCATTTTTTTTACAAAGACATAATTTCATATATAGGGATAACAGTAATGCAATAAATGGAAAAAAATACAAACTGCTAGCTGCAAACCTGTAGAAGTGTTAGTCTAAGTCTAAGCCTGCAATAGTGCCCACTCATTTTGTTTAATATCTAGCAGAAAATGAAAATAAAATAATAAAAAGTTTATTATGTAATGACTGGATGGCAAGCTTTAAATAAAAGAAACCGACATAATCAACACTGGGTTTTGTTACAATTTAGTAAAGAACCCACTTTCATAAATTATCCATTATGCACTGCTGGCTTCTGTGTAAGCACTTATGATCCCAAATAAAAATGGTAATGGTGATTAAATTTAAAATGACCTAGCAAGCTCAGACAATGTGCCAAACTGTACCAGACAAAGAAAAAAATAGAACTGGAAATGTCCTATCACAAACTATACAAAGGCAGACCGATTTAATTAGGAAAGATTTAAAGATCAGTTGAAATTTAAAAATGTTAACATGAACTTTATTTAGTACATCTAAATAAAAGAAAAGAAAACAACAAAACTTTGGATCCTTTTCACACTGAGATGTGAAGCTGGGTCAACAGGAAGCCTCCGACCGTTTGAATTCAGATACGAGACAGACTGATTAATGTGCAAATTGGTCAGTTTTATTACACTGAACAAAACCTGTTCTATTAACCGAGTGGTTATTTTATACTGCTTAGGTTAGTAATGGGATAGCTGATGGGACATGTGCTTAACTAAAAGTGGGCTCCTAAACCAATATCTATTTAGGGTCCCATGCAACTATGAGGCAGCTCTGCTGACATTGCAATTAACCCCAAAGTCATTTCACTGCTAATTCTCAGTTTGAAGTCTTTCTTCTTTTTTCTTCTATGACCTAACCCATCCCTACAGCATAATCATCATCACACTTAACAGAAGGACCTGACATGACTCTAACGAGATGTCAGCCAAGGAGACACATAGGGCAACATGCCCTCATACCAGAACCAAATGAAGTGCTATACTGATAAAAAGACAGACAGCCTCATCACCTCCAGTAATTTTCTAAAGATATTCAATATATTCACCAGGGATATAACATTTACCATGAGCTTTATTATTGTAAACGTGGGTAGAAAAGGGTAAACGAGCATGTTTGTGGGAACTTCTATGTGTTTTTGTGAGACTAGGTGAGATTTAAAGGGCAGTTATATATGTCTGTAGGGGAAAAAAGGGTGTTTCTAGGGGCTTTATTGATTTTTGATTTCACTAAGTGTATATTCTGTTACTGCACTGCTACCCCCATATAACATTTCCCTTCAAAATAAACAAACAAAAAAGCACAAAGGTTCTTATCAGCATGCCAAGGCATAATCATTTGAACAGAATGTATGCATGTTTTATGTAAATGTCTGAATACTTTGTCGGTTACACTTTTAAAATGGCATTTTGTTAAAATAATAACCAGAAATACTTTTTCATTCAAACAAACTAAAAAAAGGTCTATTGTTCCATAATCTAAATACTTACAATATACAACTAACAATCACATCCAACATCTGATACATCTTATCTTAGTTACTTTTTGTTCTTTTTGATTCTTGTTTTTCTTTAATAGATTTAATTTTATGTACAGCAAATTAAAATAAAACAAAATCATCTTCTGGCAACAAAACATATTCTAACTTCTTCACTTCCATTAAGTTTTAAACAAAGCATTTTTATTTGTTTGATGAAGATGTTTCAAGTAGCAAAATGTCTTCAACAAAAACCAGTAAAAGAGCCACCCTGCTCCAAGGTTCTGCCATTCCCTGTATGGCCAAGAATCTAACCCAACATACAACTTATTTACGTCAAACCATTTATTACAAAAGTCTGCTATTAGGATGTACCACTGGTGAAGTCTGTAAACCTGACTGTTTTGTATGGAGCAATATGCATCATAAATAAAATGATAAACAGTAAAAAATGTTCAGCCTTGACTTAAAAATAGATTATTCAAAGTAACAATCCCTCAGTTCACATTACCCTGTTCACAGCAGTTAGTGGCCTTCAGTGATTGCATGAATGTCCCTCAGAGCGAAGAGACATAAAAATAAATGACAGGTATAAAGAAAATATATTGTGGGTCAGCCAAATGGTTTTTAACTAGGCTTCCTATTTGCACATTAAACATTTATAACGTTTTCACATCAAGTTGAAAGAAATTGGCAAATGATCAACCTATCTTACAAAAAGTCATAATTTTGAAATGCAGAGAAAATAAGAAAATGTATTTCACCTGACTGTTAGAAACTAAAACAGCAAGAAACGTGCAAAATAAAACGTGACTTTTTGGACAAAGTCTCACTGAAGTCTGAGGATTTGAAACCAAATCATGAGCTATCCGTTTAGTCTTGCAACCACGTTTTGAATTTAACAGTTGTGCATGATTTCTATTCTAGACCTTAACCATTATTTTATTGTTCACATCCACTCACATCTTTCCAACCTGCATATCTCTACTTAAAAGATGGAGATATGCAGATTTACACCAGTTTTTTTAACTAATTATTATTTATCATTAACAATATTTTAAAACCTGGATGTTTTCCTGTCATAAGAAAAAAACACTTGTGCATGTGTCAAAAAAGGAGATGGATTTGAGAAAGGTTTGACATGCCTGCAACAACTTGGACAACGTAAGAGAAAATTGGTTGCACAAATTTATGGAACAAAACTGTGAGCCTCTGCAACACACAAGCCCTGCAAACATGACAAGACATTCTGGAAACGCCCCCGTAAATGCCTCTTACCAACACTTTGGCAACAGTTTCAGCCCAGTGAGATAAACAAATGGAACCTACAGTTACTTTCACATCAGCCAGTTTAAAAGATACTTTACTGTGCTGCAAACATTCACAACAAAAACATCCACCTCCAAACTGTAAATGGTGCAACCTTAGGTTAAAAGCAGGATTTGTTTACCACAGATGACAAACTATTACTATTTTTTCTCTGGGCTACACTGGAGATGAGATTAGATTTGAAGACTTGATTAGTCTGTACCTATACAGCCTTGCTTTGCAGCTTGAATAGGCATTTTGAGGAGAAAATAACTTTGTTCGGAATTAACATCTAACAAAATATCGTTAGGGACATGCTGTTAACGTGTCTCTCATCTCTGACATCAAAGAAGAGCTTTTTCTGAGTAAAAAAAGTGTTTAAAACTGCATTCATATGAGAAAATATGCCACCAGGAAAGATACTAAAGATATTTGTATATTTCATTTCAAGAGTTTTGTTTTTTTTCTTTGATGTAACCATGATTATATAAAATAATATTCAAAAAAATAAAAATAGCTACGCTAACATCACAAAATGAATGCATTTATGTTTATAAAAGCCTTCGAACAAAAAGAGCTGAACAGAATTTGTCTTTAGAGTACATATTCTCACTGTAACGCACTGTAACTGCAACACTTTTTGGCTGGATGTAAAATTGTCAGACTTGTTTAGATGGACAAGTTTTACAGTGTTGTACCAGCTAAACCACAGAGACAATTTAGATTTTATACAATAATTTAAAAAACACAATAATTAAAAAACAACTAATCCAAAGTAGGGAACAGAAAAAGCCTAGAAACTCCTTCAGACAACCCAACAGTGATGTGGTCCAATCACTATTGTAAAAAGCGCAAGCAGTGGCTGTGAGCATGATCCAAATAAAACCATCAGGGCTGACTAATACGTAAGTGAAGCCTCCTCTTCTCCTTCCTCTGCTCCTCTAATCAATACTAAATCAATACCAGACTCCACAGGACACTCTACATTACAAGAGGCTGTGATTCCACCAATCTCAAATTCTACCCTTCAGCAGATAAAATCAGGAAAAGGGGGAGTGAAAAATAATTGCCTGCAACAACAGTTTCAGCTTTGCTCTCTTGAACTCTTTTATTTTGCCAACAGTAACAAATTTAGATTAGTAGATGTTAATAATGAAAATAGAACCCTTGAAGCAAACTGCTTTTGAAATTTCACCAGGCACTATTTGTTTATTTCTCTGTCACTCAAAGCACTTTGACTTCACTTCTCAGACTTGATGTCTCATTGCCGGCTGTGTCTTGTCTTCTTCGTAATCTGATCTTTCTTTTTTTGTCTCAGCTTCACCCTTTTCATGTCATATTTAATCATCACAGGTGGTTCAGATGGTAAATCTAATGCAGGTGCTTAGGGGTGCAACAGGAGAAAAAAAAAGTAGAAGCAATTTCATCATTTCCAGGAGGTGAAGAAGCAGCTGTGTGTGAAGAGGATAGCACTGTAACAGATGTAGACTTAGGAGATGAGGATGAGGTCACTTATTTTCCTGAACAGATGCGATTCGCACAGGGACGAGCTGTGATGGAGATGAATAATAAAACTTCTCTTTAAAAAAATGTATAAAAATAGCATGCCAACACCTGTACGAAGCAAATTTACATAGCCAATGTTCTGTTTTTGCCAAGCTGCAATTAAGAAGACAACACAAAATATTTTTAACAATATATAAAATAAAACAAGAGGTAAGACAGAAGAGTCTCACAAACTCATGTAGCTCAAAAAAAACAAATAAATCCGTAGTGCAAAAGTTTTTTCTAATTTTTTTAGTTCTTTATCAGGATTTTATCACTGCAATTCAGAGGTGAACAAGAGTGTTTCCAGGATAAACATATTTACTCAAAGCGCTGAGGTACTCAGAGAATCCAGACCACAAAAAAACAAAAACATCTCATTGAATGGTTGAATTGTAATTACTTTATGGGTTTATGTTATAGTTCTACTAAGTTCTTTTTAATTTGAGGTGAGCATTCAGCTACAGCGCCAAAAAAAAAAAAAAAATAACCTGTTTCACCAAAAGGCTCACTAGTCTGGTTCATGAAGCATCAAGCCTTCACTGTTTGATATAAGTCACTGAGAAGAAATGCATCAAAGAGCAGCGGTGTCATTGTTTTCTTGCCACTAATAGCTCCATTAGTTCTATGAGCTGACAAGTACATATTACAGAAAGCCTTTATTTAAAAGCCCTCCTAACACAACAGTGACTATTACATTAGACTACAGTGAACAATCATTGTTTTTATAATTACAAATTAAAAAGAAATGATCAGAAAGGATTCTTCTGAACAGATAAAATTAAATTAAATTAAATTAAATCCAGAAAAAAAAACCAAGAAAAATGGTCCGGCTGTGAAGTGTTTGAAAATCAAGTCTCCAAGCGGCATATCCATACTGGATTTATAGTCAAACTGTACATTTGTCATCACATCTCAGCTCAAAAAAGAAAAAAATCAAACCGAGAGCTGTGCCTATTTAGTGTTAGGACAGCAAGAGCAGCTAAAATCTTCTGCAACGATGAACATTATTAGAGGTACATATGTTGGTGTGAGTTCATCCAGCTAAATAACACTCCAGAAGCGCCAAGTCTTGTTAAATCTATATTTGGCTACAGGAATAGAGACTTGTATGTCAAAGAAATACTTCTTGTTCTTCTAAAGTAAGGAATGTTTGTTGTCCAGC
>JAVKLF010000063.1:9780212-9792585 GCA_034783495.1 Millerichthys robustus | reverse complement strand
GAGGAGGAAACGTGACAAATGAAGTGTAGGGAGGGATGAAAGCCACTCAGCTGCTTGGAAGAGTAAAGGGAAGACACATGTTCACACAAAAAACAAGGCAGACAATCACACACAAAACAAGAAAAGAATCAACGGGAGGACAAAGTAGTCAGCACAGAAATGGAACAGGACCAGATCAGAGCCTAAAAAGACTCTTCATTCTAGTTAACACCACACCTAGAATTCATGGTAAATTCTAGACTTAAACAGTTTATAAGTTTCTGATTTGCAGGATCTATCCATCACTAGTGCAACTCTGGCCTCTATCAGTCCAACTTTAGTGCTGCCATTCCTAAGTTACGCTAGTGCGCTTGTATGTTAGTGTGCACTCACACTAACCTTGTTTGACTGGAGCACGATGAGCAGCTAAACGGTAACATCGTAGTCAAAAGCATGCAAGCAGTCTGGGAAAAACACCTTTTTTCAAAATCAAAGAAAAAAAAAAGAAAATAAATACATCTTGGGATAAAAAAAATCTTAATACAATATCTTAAAATTTTCCTTTTCTTGCTTGTGTTTCATATATATATATTCTAAACACACATCTTTGTACATTTTGGTATAAGTTCTCTTTCTTGCAGGAAGTTTAGGGGAAAATGGGGGTTCAATGGTAGTAGAGGTTGAGGTTCTGGGGCAATCCCACTTCCCTGATTGCCTTGTGCTGAGAAAGGGCGGTGTGACATCATGTATGAATCCTCCCTTCAAATGACTGCTCACACTCATGTCTCTCATTCTCTGATCAAAGGTGATGAAAAAACAAAACAAAACAAGGGATCAGCAGTGAGAGGACAAGCTTATAGGACGTCCAGAAAGTCCAGGACACAAGAAGAAAGGTCAGACTACAAGTTGGTGCATCTTCTTTGGGACAAGAGCTTAAACTCGCAGCACACTTGATGTCCACACTATCTCTTATCTGGTGAAAAATCGATAAAGTAAGGATCAGAATAGAGACAAGTACAGAAACTGTTGCATATTTTAAGGGCAGGTGAGTTTAGTTGTGCATATATGGAGATACCTTTGTTTTCATCCGTGTCTGTTATTGACCTTGCTGGCCTTTGGCGTATTAAATTATTGTACTTAGCCTCAACCTCCTGTTAGAGAGACAAATATGAACCAGATGAAATAATATTTTTGACCACATACCGCTTTTATCAAATATATGTGTTGCGATGAAAAGAAAAATTGTACCTTCAGATAATTGAGGTTGGTCTGAAGATTTCTAAGGTGAGACAGCACCTGTCTGCTGAAAGTGGAGAGGCTGCCAACCTGTGACGTTGAGGAAAATCTCAAATTGATGCCAGAGTCAGCAGCACAGACTTGTGAGGTGCTCAGCTGCTCCCCAGTGGCCGATGCCAAGATGTCATCATCTGTGCTGCTCTCCCCGGCGCCACCATAGCCATCCAGGACTAAGCATCCTGCAGCAGAATTAGTACAAACCATTCAGTATTACTGCTGTAAAACAATATGATCAGAAGGTGTTTCATTCAACTATGTTCTAATATTCTACATTTACCGTAATCTTCAGGCGAGTCAAAGAATCCAGTGTCTCCCGATCCAAGATCTTGAGCCAGTTCCTGTGTTTTTGAGCTACTTTTCTCTGAGCTGTTGTGGACAATCACCTTAGCCCGGTTGTCTGTTGGGGTCCGCAGAGAGGTGGTCCTGAGGAGACGGGCTCCGGTGGAGCGTTTGGTTTGCTCTGCTGCCTCCTGGGACATCAGCTGAGTCACTAACACTTGCTTTAATGCTGCCACTAAGGAACAGACAACAAATGAGAATTTTTCCTTTTCCTGGCCACCACACAAGGTCAATCTCCTTCATCTTTTCAGTGTCCTTACATGTTTTTAGTGCTTCCTCTGCTCTGGAGGGAAACACGTCAAACAAGTCTCCTTCTTTGTCAACTTCAGCCCCTTGATATGGAAGCTCTGGGTCCACAAAGCCTTCCTCGTCCTCATCTTTTGCCGCTTCTTCAAATGGATTACTACCAACTGGAGAACTCTGAAATGCACTTCTAGAGGCTGAACTGCTCTCTTTATCTAAGGAGGAATATTTACAGTCATGACAGGAAAATCATTTACAGAGCTAAAAAACTGTTGTTCTAGACAAATTAGTGGGGGGCTTCAGCTACCTGTCGACTGAGTGCTGCCGGTGGACGTGCGGTCGGGGTCTCTACTCAATCTGGAAGCACCTGCTGATATGATCTCTACTCCATCTCTCTCCCCACTAGCACACAGGCAGAATCTAAGCTTAGTGATAAATTCACACCCCTGGAGCCATCAGATGTTATCAGTTTATAAAAATGATAAAGAAACATACTCAGTCTGAGGTAATGGTATGACGCTGTGCGGTTTGGCTTTTATCGCATCAGCTCTCTGAGGGATCAGACTTTGCCACCTTGTGTAAAAGTAGAAAAAAGAAAATGTAGAATTCAAATATTCAATGTTTGTAACAATAAAAGTGTATTGAATAAGTCAAAAGTCTGTTAGTCTCACGTTTTTTGATCCGAGACTGTGGGAGCCATTAGCTCATAGATCTGAGGGCCGTTTTCTGACATGGAGAGAACGAAGAAGGACTTGTTGTCTGAAAGGCAGAGAATATAAACAGAATCCCTGAAGTGAGAATAATAATTTTTTGGGCTGCGTGTAAAGATTAAAAAAAAAAAAACGTTTCCATTCACAGACTGATTAGTTTAGAGTGGAACTGAAAGTACAGGATCAGGCTTTTTACTGACACAAAAAAACCACAAAAAGCTGAACCAACCTGTAGCCACAGAACGCACTAAAACAGTGCTGAGCTTGATGATGGGGCTGTAGATATGTTTGGTGTCTGCGGTTCCTGCCAGGTTTTTGCTGTGACACTTAAGGATTAGACGTTCGTCTTGTTTCTGTAGCAGGACGAGAATGTCCTCCAAGAGGAGCGTGTACAACTCTGAAAGAAAAGTTAGGAAGCAAGTGTTCACTGTCAGACATAAGCAATGGTTACCTGGAGTTACAGACTGTATTCTATTTACAATGCTGAATTTAAAATTTAACACAATAATCATTACAAACCAATAGTCTTGTCCTTGTTCACTTTCCATGACAGTGGACCCTCATGAATCAATGTCTTCTTGGTTAGATCCAGGGTCTGAAGGATGTAGAGCAGGAATATAATAAGGTTAATAATTAACTGGACCATGCAAACATTATTTTTATTTGTTTACACTGAACATATTTCAGTCTTACATATTTCATTTTAAATCTAAAACTAAAAACTAGAACTGCATCAGTCAACTCGCTATTGATTGGAATCAACCAAGTTTTAGCCTGATCATTGAAAGGCTGATCTGAAACTCAGAAATGCATCTCCCCCCCCGATCCGTGAACACACTATAAAGTGCTGAATAAGAAAGAGCCAGACTATTTGTGAAACCTGTAAAGTGTTTAAAATTTAAGTCAGAAGCAGCACAGAAAAGGCTACTGAATGGAAAATGTTTTTTCCACTGAGTTACATCTCATATGCATATAAGCTGAAAATTTCCATCAAAGTACCAACTGCATATTAAATGAGTGACAATATAAGTCCAGGTCAGTTGGGGTGCCAAGAGACTTTGGCAGACAAGAAGAAGGATGGATTACAGAAAAGCTGCTTTACTTTAGCACTTTTAGCTAAAATGTAGATAACACACCTTTAGCTCCAGGATCACGGGATTGTCTGTCTGCTTTAGTGAAGAGAGGTCCAGTCTTCTCTGATAATCTTCTAATTTCTAATAAAAAAAGTACAAAAAAAAGAGGTAAGTGCTCTCCAGGAGGAAGTTACTTTGAAGCTAAACACAGAAATGGTAAACCCACAAGTTGTGGCAAGGATTTGAAAGCACCTGGGATGAGACTGATGTGAAAGAAGTAAACACATAAAGTAAAAGATTTAGCACCATAAATTTATAATCCCACCTGCTTGTCCTCAGACTCTTTCAAAGCCTGGTTAACATGACAGAGAATCCTTCTACAGCAGTCTGCTGCCTGCTTTACTTTTGCCATCTCCTCTGCATCGTCTGAAATACATGACACAGAGCATTAAAGCTTCTTCCACAGCTCCTCATGGAACAGTCCACAAAATTGATATTTCTTCCGCCTATTAACACTCCATAATTCACTGAAATTATGATAAAGCAGAGCATGCATTATGATCCTGTAATAGCCAGTTATACTTTATCATGTATGCTTTCTCATGCGGTGAGACCTAAACTTCAATCAGCAATAAAATTATGGACAAAAGATTGGGTGTCACATTTCCAGAGTTATGCACTAATGCTGCAGGACCAGTATAATGATAAACGCTTCATTAGTCTATAATCCATTAATAAATGGTATGCTGCCACACAGAGCCGCTTTAGGATTATTTCACTATAAGTCTAAACATTTTTACTAATATTGTTACTGTTATATTGCTGTTGTATTATATTGCATTAAGTATACTAACTATTATTATCTGAAATAATTGTTTTAGAAATTTAATTTTATCTTGTAAGCCTTGTTAGAGTTAAATGATTTGAAAATCACAAATCAGTCTTAAATGTTTACACAGTTTGCAAAGTATGCAGTTGAAATAAAACACATGAAGGGATCACAACATAAAAATAATCATAGTTAACTGTAGGTAAACAGTTCAGGTTATTAATGAAATACTATCACACCTGTGTTCTTGACAATGTTGTCTAGCAGCAGAGGATACTTGGTGAGCCGAAGCATTTCTACAGGAATGATGTCTTTAAGCTGCAGTCGGCGACACAGTCTGTTACTCTCTGCCTCCTGCAAATAAATAAAATAAACCATCTTACAGTCACAAAACAGGAAAATATAGTTTATATAAATTTAAAGGCTGACTGAGCAATACAAATGTAGTTTGAGTGACAGTGACAGAGCAATCAATTCACAGTTTATGTTTCTAAAGATTCATTTAATATTGAAACCAACCAGACAATTCGGAACTGGTGGTGAATACTTTCTTTGCACCATGTAAACATAACGTGTACCTGGATAAATGAAGTGAACCTTGAGTCTTTCTTCTGCTTGGTCTTGATGATCTCCAGAGCAAAAGGCTGGTTACTGCAAAATGTCCCCACTGCTTGCTTGATTTTCTCCTCCTCTCCACCACTGAACTGTAACCGACACAAAGCAAGATGGGAATGCAGAAAGAGACACTCGTTGGTCGTTACTTGGAGTAAATAAATAAATCCTTAATAAACAGCTGACTCGAAACACGTGGACGGTTTCATAGACAGCTTAAAATTCAACATAGACTAAATCAAGGCTCAGACCTCGGGGGTCCGTTTACCCAGCTTATCCCCCACAGTGAGGATTCAGACAAGGCTGCCAGCAGAGATCTGGTGACTTCACTAGAAATATTTCACACGCTGATGTCACACAAATATAGGCCATCTTCTGACACGCTCATTTACTGAGAAACGTGGAGGTATTTCTATCACTTGTTTCTGATGTGACATCTAGTAAAGAAAAGCGCAGTTCAATGTCTTTTCTTTTTTGTATCTTTTCCTGTAGGAAATTTATTGACTTCTGTTTAAGATGTAATAAACTGAAAGTTTATGGAAAGTTTAAATGATGTTTAAAACTAAAGAAAGAAAAAAAAATCTATCATGTGTCAGTATTCCTTTTTTGTGAAATAGTTATTAAATTTAAGAATTAAATTTCTTGCACACAGCATGACCCACTCACATCAGTTGTTTTGAAATTACATTCACTATAAGACTCTGTTTCAGAATGGAAATAAAATTGTACTCACCCAGGAGAGCAAGTCATCTCCTATTTGACCAATTACTGAAGACTCGTTTCTCTTACGAACGGCTGTCATTTGCTCAAGTACTGAAACTGCAAGTCAAAGTGGATGCATCAAGAGATAGCATGTCTCCTTTGTGTATGAGGTAACAAAGATGAAACAATATAAGATAATCTACATGCTGCTCTAGATTAGCTTAACTTTAACCTACATCTTTACACACATCTAAAGTGTTTGCAGAATTTTCATGGTGGTGTGTGTGTGTCTGTGTGTTTGAGTGAGTACCATGCAGCTGGAGAACCTCTTCCAGATTGGTGAAGATGTTCTTGATGTCAGTAGGAGGAAGGATTGCATCTTTGGAAAGCTTCTGGTAGAAAACGTGGTCCAAAACCTTAAGCATTCGTACATGTGCGCGCTCAGTGTAAAACAGCTCTGTAGACACAAACAAGTTGTTAATTGAAGGTGACCAGTTATTAGTATTCATAAACCTGAGCAACATAGACATGTAGCATGAAATTAAAGTGGATCAAAGTATTTGCTTTGTTGCATGTCTTTCTTCTCTTACAGCACAAGAAGGGGAATCTATTTTTTATTCTTTCATGACATAAAGGCATCTTCAGTGGATTTTTAGTGTTGTGTTGTGTCCTCACCATTGATAACTTCTTGTCTCTTGATCTCATGAGGCATGAGACCTGCAAGGACTTCTCGTCCCACCAACTGCTGCCAGTTAGGTGGATCATGCTCAGAGTCGGTACCCTGATCATCCTCACTCTGAACATCAGCAAGGCCCAATCCCTCAAGTCTAGTGAAAGAAAAAGGTAACTTTGCCTATGCTGATAAAATCTACTCTTTTATCTTTGAGACAGACTTTAAACAGAAAAAAAGATCAGGAAGACTTACCGTCTGATGGCCTTTGGTGTTCCCTCGTGAGTTCTACAAAAATTGTAGTTGAATAAATTATTTTTAATTTATAATTATTAACAAACACAAGAAATCCTTTCAAAAGCACCTGTGACTGTAAATGTACCTGTAACTTTCTCTGTCATCCTCTTGAAGATGGTCTAGACTACAAAACTCCAAGTGTGAAGCAGGCGATGCAAACCCACCCAGAGGGTCAGACTGAATACCGTCATTCAGTTTGGAAGGGGCTGATGTTGGTGTCCCACCTGACAGACAAGTTCAGCTTAAATAGTTTGTGCTTTACCAGCAGACTGATATTCAGCCTACATTGTAGCCTTGTACTCATGTGATAACATTTGCTTTTGTGTTTTTTGACTGGAAGACTTTCAGAATACTTAAATCAAATGATCACCAACTGTTATGCAACGACTTTGATGGTGACTAAAAAGGTCAGTTACAGAAGGGAAGCTAGTTTTTAGGCTTGTCTGACAAGCACAGTTTCAGACCTTCTGCTCTTTTTCTTTACTAATTCAGTCATGTTGTAGCTCACCAATATCAGCATCTCTGCTTGTGTCAAAGCTGTGGGTGATGCTGTTTGGAGTTGAGGCATTGACAGACATGGAGTGAGTGAGTTCAGGGCCTTCACTGGATTGGCTGCCTCTTAGACCACCTTCCATTTGTTCATTTGTCCCAAGTGTAGGCTGAGAGACCTGTTTCTGTGGCCTGGGGCGATTTTCCAGGACTTTACTCACTGCATACGAGAAGTTTCAAAAATCAGAAAAGGCTTTTCACTTACGGTTTTTATTTATTCAACCCAACCTCCTTCACACAAACACGCGCTTACCTGATTCATTACGGCTAGGCCGGCGCTGAGGTGCAAGAAAATTAAATCTGGTTCTTTTCTCCACTTTCTCATCTCCTTCCTTATCTTGCTTTATGCTTTTCTGCAAGTCATCACAAATGAGGGGGGAAAAGTGTTATGTAGGAAACAAGGGATGGGAGGGGAAATCTATTTTTAAGTACATCACATTGCAAACATGGATGATTCTGATTCAATTCATGAACGTCAAACTCAATTTTGTTAACTTAATCTGTGTTGCCACTTTAGGAGAGTCAGCAAAGCAGTTGCTGCTTGATGTGGCTTGCATAGTAGAGTTGCAACAGCTGCTATAGTAGAAACATGTAGCTGAAGCTGTGCTTTTCACCTTCTTTTAGCTGAACTTTAAAGAATATAAGTCTGTAAATTATTGCTGAAGTTATCGTAACATGACTGTCTTTCACAGTGACTTTATAATGGTTGATTTGTGCATGAATTAACAGTGAAACTAATGTTACGTTAGCATCCTGAAAATCCAAGCACTGTCAGCCATTGTAGGTTAAATTTGTAAAATGATGTTTCTGTCTTTGTATTTCAGTTTCACAATGTTTCGAATAAAACCACATGGCCTTATCAGCTGTCTCCTGGTGTTTATTCACAAACCTGATGATCAAAGATGATCAAAACACATCAATAATTGTTTTATAATCACATCACAGCACTTTGGAATCAGAATCCAATCAAATCACGAGGGGTCTAAAGAGTCCTACCGTTGTGATAAAAGTTGAAGAAGACATGTTATGCAATAATGACATTAAGTACCTTCATCTTAGGAAGAAAACCACTCCAAACACGTTTGGGCTCTAGGTTTCGAGGTTCCTTGACCCTCACACCAAGGTGCTTCATGTATGTATAGATAACATACTGTATTGTAGTGCTAAACAAAAAGACAGAATGTTTGTTGCTGTTTTATTTTCAATAAATACAAAAGGCAATACTAAAATGCGAATAGCAAAGGTATTCGTATTTTGACTTCTACCGTATGTTATAGCAGTTTTTCTCATTTAATTTATTGACAAAACCATGTGTTGTGCTGAGACCATATGGTATTTCCAACAGGACTTAATCAGTCACACTTTTAATTATTCAATCAAAAACATGCTGTATAAATTCCATGTTTGCTTAAAGCTTCTGCTCGAGTGTTTAAGTTGTAAACAGTAACAGATGAAGACTAGAGATTTATTGATGTACTGGTATTATACAGTGTTGTTAAACATTCTTCAGTGAAACTTCTAGGACTAAAATTGCAAAATAATAAAATACTTTGATCGATTTCATTTAGTGAAAGTCTGTTTCAAATGATTCATTAAAATGAGTCAAAGGGTGTAATATATTGAGCCATATAGACAGTTTTGCTTTGTTTTCTTAGGTATGACACACTTATTACTGGAAGAAATGTTTAATCTTTAAACAATCTGTGTTTCAGAAATGTTCCTATTGTGTATGTACATACTAAATGTGACAGTATGAAACACATTACCATTTTTCTTCCTCTGTAGGTTGAGTAGTTATCCTGCAAACAACAGAAAAAAAGACCTTTATTTAGCAATAAAAAAAATAAAAAGATGATATCTTGCCTGTGTGTTAAACAGTTTCATGCCCATTTGGGCAGCACGTCTTCATGTGTTTTTACAGCTACATGAGTTGCTTACAGGATGTCATCTATTTTGCTGATGATGTTTTCGGCATACGAACGTTCCCGCTCAAGAGTTCCCGCTCGGCCTTTCTCTTGGTCCAGTCTGGTCAGTTCGCCTTTAGCCACCGTTAAGCCCATGCTGCGTTTCTGCCTACATGAATTAAAACATCAAATGATCTGACAGCATATGTGTTGAACTGTTTTCACGCATAAATACAGGAGAACATCTGGAGCATCAGCTCTGAACTTGAGCAGGAACAGGAAATACACATAAAAAGTTCACATTGACAATAGGGCTCTGCACTTATTCATAACTTAAATCAGTACAACCAACAGCACGGTGACAAGGATTTTAAACTCATTTTACCAACTTACTATGATGCAGTACTTTGTGAATGAAGCAACAAAACAATTATCAATATTTACATATTGTTCTAATTGATAAAGCTATAAACTAATAAAAATAGCAAAAAAAAAATTAAACACAAAAAGAATCACTCTGGCCAGGTTTACCTGAAGTCTTCAAGATTTTTCTGAACGTCAGTGTACAGTGAGTCCTGCAGTGTTTGAACATGCTGTCTGTTTATTTCCTCTGGGATCAGCTCCATCCGCCGTCGGTCTTCAAAAACACACACAGACACACACACACACAAACTCAAACACTATACATAAAATACCAACTGAGTGAGATGTGGACTCTAAATAAAGCTACCGTAAATTATATTTATATTTTTTCCCATCTCAATCAATTGACAGACTTGGACATACTTACTGAGGTCAGAAGAAACTGATTCAGGAACGGGAACTTTTAAATTCTGAAAAACAAAAATTGCTTGATATATTGACAACATATTAAAAGCAGAAAGATAATAATACTCAAATCCAACTTTAAATGTAAGTCTGTTATCTGTTAGAGGCGTACAAAATCCATACAGCTGCATTTATGCTAACCTATTCTAACATGTAGATTCCATTTTGTTTGGTATTAGTGCGTAAATAACTGTCTATTTTTTCTATCCGTTTATTAGAAAGGTTGACTTACTGCTGCTCGGTCCATAAAGATGGAATGGAGGTCTAAGAACACCCGTCTGGTCTCTTTGGAGTTAGTTTGCTTATAGAGGTCAGCATAGAGGTAGCATAGCTGAGAACAAAATAATACATAAATATTAGCAACTCAGCTTTATGGGAAGATGATGGGTTGCATAAAACCAATAAATACACAAAGAATATTTATGTTTAAGTCCCAGCAGGGGTTCCTACCACTGGAGCAGGGTCAAACTGAGAGATGACATAGTGCAGGAATGCTGCGAGGTGGGCAGGACGAGACTTAAGATGATCAATACTGTCAAAGCTGTTACACTGGCCATTTGTCTGAAACATAGATAATTTAACAGCTTACCTTGATGAATTTTTTTTTAAATGTTAGCTTTATATACTTCAACAATGTTGAATATTTGGTGGTCCTATAAATGACACAGTGGTAAAAAAAGCAAAAAAACATAATAACATACTTGCTCTTGGTCTGAATCAAAATAGTCATCTTCAGCTCCTATTATTTGCAATCCAAGGCGAAAAGGAGGGGGACTGCTGACTGTGATGGGAGACAGAGTGTCCTGCAGAATATATTTTCTATGCTCAGTTAAATCAACATACACAAGCAAATTAAGTGAATGAATAAATATTCTTAGAAAATTAAGGACAATCAGAAATGTTAAAATACCAAGTCAGTGGTTTCCTCTGCCTCTGGGGAGTGGAAGGAGTTGAAGCTGTTCCTGGGTGTGCTTTTTGGGCTGGCACAGGAAGAATCTTTTGGAGAGTAGCTATCGAGAGATCCGGGTCCAAACACGTGAGATGCCTGGGCAATAAATGGAACACAGTATTATATTTCTAACAGGCTTCAAATAATCGCACAGCACTAAAAAGCACTAATGAAAATTTTTTTTTAAAAATCTGAATGCAAAATCAATAGATGTGTTTATAGCGTCCACACTGATGTTCTTAAAACATGAACAAGCAAATTGATTTATTTTCCAAACTGCATGACGATCAGAGGTTTATTTTTTTACTTTATGATAACTTACAGCAGTGCTGCTCCAGGAAAGGTCTGTGCTGTTGTCTCCTTTAGGGACGAGTGCGGCGTCTGTCTCTATTATGCTACCACTGTCTTCTTCTTCACCTGAAACAGCCTCCTGTGGATTCACAAGACATTTTTTTTAAGAACAGCTATAGCTAGTCACAAGCGTCATAATAAGTAACTATTTTCATGAGTAAATATTAATGTATGAACTTTAGGTTTGCTGCATGTCACCTGCATTTCACAGTAACAGAAAAGTCATGAAAAGCAAACAATGACAAACATTACGTCACAAAAGAGTGATGTAAAATAAGCTGTCATGCAGACAAAAGAGTGGCTTCCTGCAGAGAAAGCTTAATCCTCTGATGAGAATAGGATTCATGCTTGTCTGGAATGAGCTCCAAATGTGCTACACAAAATTAAACAAAGACTGCTTGAGTGTTTCTGGTCCATCTCTGTCTGTGAATTTCCTGCTCTGGGGGTTAAATTTGCAAGTTGGTACCTGTGTTGTCACGGTGGCCTTGAAGTGCTGACCCTGCAGCTGAGGAATGTGTTTTGTTGCTTCCTGAATGTCTTTCAGTAGTTTGGGGGAGGGGTTCCTGTTGTACCTCTCTTTCATGGCCTAAACAGTGAGAGATGAGTACTCATAAGGAAAACAGGAACAGTGGATCTGGGACCTTTGTATATATTTAGGTCAATACACATATAGATACTGTAGTTAACTAACAATTTAGTTTAGGTAAATACTTCAAAATAAAAAAAATAAAACTGCATGATAACAGTCTTTTATCAAGTGTGCCACATACCAGGTGCTTACCAACCCAAATATTCTATTTAAAGATCCTAAATGTGATCTTTTGATTTTTAAATAAGAATTATGCAGAATTGTTAAAGCAGGTATCAGATGCATAACAGTGTCAAAACTGGGGCAAAGCATATCATCACTGTTTAAGTCTTCCTAGGAAAAAAGTATTGAAAAAAAAGGAAGACAATTATCATTGTTATGCTAACCTGCACCTCCTGCTGCTCTTTTGAGAACTTCTTTTGTAAAACATCAGCCGTCTGGTTGCAGGCACTG
>JAVKLF010000063.1:9767768-9780112 GCA_034783495.1 Millerichthys robustus | reverse complement strand
AACAGGATGAACTAAAAGAAACAATTTATTGATGGAAAATAAAAAAGCAATTGGTACCCATGGTTGTAGTGAAGAGGAGAGGCAGTTCAGAGGACTATATGGCCGTTCTGATGCTGGAGAGTTTGGAGAGGACAGGCTAATACCTAACGTCTCAGCCTCCGCTTCAGGCAAAGGGATCTGGGCAAGCCCTGGAGGGCGTCCCAAGACCGTGAGGGCCACATAAGAGCCCGCTAAAAACACACCAAAGGGAATAAATTGATTTGTTATTTCTCAAGTAATTATGTAATTTTAAAATAAGGTTTGAGGTATAAAGGAACTAACATTTGATAAGTTTCACAACTTCAGTGTGATTAGAATGTGTAACAAGGGTCCCGTTAACCTGGAAGACAAAAATAGCATAATAATTCTAAAAAAAAAAATGAACCAAGACAAATGCCAAAAGGCAAACATTCAATGTTTACTTTCACAATTGGAGACGATATACTGCAGCTAGATGGTGTAGAATAAACAAATTACTGAACGTCCAGGAGATGGCAGCCTACAGCCTTTTGATGGCTGCTGGAAGAAAAGGAAGGTTTGCAGTTTGAAGAAACAGAAAAAGATAAATACAATACCTTAATGATCCTATCTCCTGTCTGAACACCAGCCCGCATTGCAGCCCCATCTGGCAAGCACAAAAGCAAAAAAAAGGAATTGATTAAACTCAACAGACAAAAACAGAATGATGATGATACAGACAAAACAGAAACTAATTTTGAAGGAGAGGGGTGAAAGTTAAAAAAAAAAAACCTGTTGCTTTGGTGTCAACCTGCTAATGTTTCTATACACTTTGCATACACAATATTGCTCTGACACACCAGATGTGGCAAAGGGACTATTTTGAAAGACCATAACAGTGGTTACATTACAAGAAGGACCTGTTTCACAGCTCCACCCCAAACAAAAGGATTTAGGCGTGTAGACGGGTTATTATGTGAGCCACGTCTGACTCTACAGTCAGCAGCAGCCAGAGCACTTTGTAAAATAAAACAAAACACAGAGGCATTTGGCAGCAGCAACGAACAGCAGCAACTGTGGTGACAAGGTCAGAGACAGATGTGCCACAGCAAGCAGCTGCTGCCCTTATTTTAGCCCGCTAACATAACATGCAACACAATCAGTGCTGAATAATTAAAACAACATGTCAGCTTCTAGCATCACATTATATACTGTATTTCCACAAACCTTGACTCCTACTTGTAGCAAGTCCAAACTGTACAAACATCCCAATTACCTCAAGTTCCAACAGCACTTGTTTGGTCGTGTAAGCAAAATAAATATTAGTTGACTTTGGAGCAGAGAGCATCCCTAGCTAACGTTATTTGTTGTAGTTTTCTGTTGTTTTTGAATAATATGTGTTAAAATAACATTCCACATCATGCATACCTACTAAATGGTGAACAAATCACTACAAAAACTATTTGTCAATGTAAGTATACTACTCTGACAGAGAATATGTAGTTTTTTTAACAAGAAGTACACTTTTTTTTTTACATTACCGTAACTTAATATTAACTTGATAAAAAGTTATTTATACACCTGTCAAAACACATTTGAATGCCAGATCTCATAAAAGTGCAACTACATTTATGCTGATGAAACGTATTTAATCTGTAAAGATAAAAAAGACAACATATGTATAAATAAAAAGCTTTTAACATGATCCAGTAACAAAGTATATGTAGACTGTTGTAGACAGACACTGCCAAACAGCAATGACAGTGCAACAGAAGTCCTTGTGCAGTTCCTTCCTCTATTAATTCTCTCCATTGCGGTACAGACCACGTGGTGCTTTCTTGTACCTGATAATAGAACTACATCATCCTCTACTGACAGTTTGAAACTATGAACGGCCACAGATGCATTCTGCACTGCTTGTAAAACTAATGGTAAAGTAGAAGCTGAGGATTCACTGAAACTACTAATAAGGAAATGCAGCATTCTGTCAAAAGTGTCAGATAAAAGTGACAGTAAAAGCTGAAATGATTCTTCCAATTACAAGCCATATATTTTTGTCCCCCTTACAAAAAAAACTAAACAAAACATGAAAAACAGACAAAGTAGTAGTTGTGGCTAATATATGCAGCTCTTTTTCCTTTTACAGTCAAAACTCAAGTTTACCTTCTTTGACCAGCTGCACAAACACAGGGTTGTCACCACTGACTGTGAGCCCAAAGCCATTTTCATCTTTCTGGATGATTACACATCGCTGGACCAGACCTGCAGGAGGGACAAACAGGGCAGAGAGAGAAAATACAGTATGTTTGCAAAGACCAGGAACTCACTAAAATAAGTTTATTTAAAAGCAATAAATTTATTTATAAGCAACAAACATTTTGAGAATTGAAACTAAGCTTTATGACTGCTCTTATTGGTAAAATTAAAAGCAAAAAAAAAAAAAAAAAAAAGGAAGAAGAACCTAATTCTGGAACATGTGCTGCAAGATATTTCACTGAGTAAACATATTTTTAAAGCAACAAAACTTTTTGCATTTAGAAAGATGAAGTATCCTGAATTTCACATCCCTATATAGATGAATAAAAAAAATCTGCTTTTTGTTTTTGTTCCTCTTATCCTATCAGTTCAACTGACCCGTCAAGTCGAACCAAATCCCTGTGAAGCTGTCAGCATAAACATGAAGATTGATTTTAAACGCTTGAACCAATTGTTTAACATCAAAAACTAACCTCCATGACACTGGGACTCAGGATAATGACTGTGTACAGTAAAGACTGCTTGTTGCCCATAAAACATTTTCAGAGACAAGTATTATTTTTTTTCTATTTTGGACACAAAGTTTTGCTCTGTAAACAGTTTTATTATTATTATAATTAAACAATGCAGATTAAAAAAATCTATAATATGAACTTTTTTCAGACCTTGTATGTTTAGGAATATTGAAAACTCATTCAACAAAAATTCCTCTGAAAGTTGTTGCACAGGTCCGAATGAGGAACATTCCTTTTCTGGTTCTTTTAGGCAGTGTTTCATGACCATGGTAAAAACTGATTAGATGTTATCTTATGTCTGAGTGACAAGCTGTACAAGCTGCAAGCAAAAATACAGCGTAAAAAGCAAAATGCTCAAACAATGCAGTAATTAAAACATCCTATTTTTATTTTTTTTCTAAAAAAGCAAAGATATTTTCCAATAATAACCCAATCTTCAAGAGTTCAATTAAGACTAAAAGTAATCATTCATGTTGTGTCTAAGATTTTCTGGTCAGTGCAGCAGCAACAAGAGAGGTGAGTCCTTCAATAGGGGTTAGAGCAGAGTGAGCAGCAGCTAAAACACGGGGAGGGAATGGGGGTGTCAAAAGGCACAACCTGGGCTGGAGTGGGGGTGTGCAG
This sequence comes from Millerichthys robustus, assembly GCA_034783495.1. Classification (NCBI taxonomy): domain Eukaryota; kingdom Metazoa; phylum Chordata; class Actinopteri; order Cyprinodontiformes; family Rivulidae; genus Millerichthys; species Millerichthys robustus. The sequence continues at coordinate 9,776,723 of JAVKLF010000063.1, read as the reverse complement.
AAAACAGGTTAGGTGGAGATGAGTGAGGAGCAGGGGGAAGGGAGAGGGTGGGGGAGCACGGGTGTTGGAGGAAGCAGATACAATCCATTTGAGTTAAAGAGCTGGTGTGAATTTGCCTCTAGATGTGATATTATTGTCCTTTTCCCCATCTTAATTTTAAGATATCAAGTTGGTATTAATAAACAATGAGTGGTGAGAGTGCTGTAATAAATACTGGTCAGATTAAGACATCTAAGCTAATGCATTATTTAAAAGTTTAACTGATGTCTAATAAGCACCTTTTGCTAAAGCACATGGATTTATTCTCTAGAGAGTAAAATGATCTTTATCATTCACAGCATACCTGCAGCAACACAAAGCCAAGGAGAAAAAAAATAAGTATTTGCAATTCAGCATATAAATCACATTTCCCTAAGAAGTCAATTCCAGGCTGCACTGGAAGTGCTACAGCTCATTGCTGCTGCTTCTGTTTACACTTGCCAAAAAATGAATTTCTGCAAACTGGGGTCATTTAAAGATTCATCTACATAATCACAGCAATGAGAGAGTAACTGAGAAGATACAGTAATACTCTGGCACTACAGGGATGCTGAGGCTTCACAATGACCCTGTTAACATGGATTCAGGAAACATGCCATCAAACCCACTGAGTGCTTAATTTTACACCAAACACAAGTGGGTCAGTGTAAGACTGTAAATATATCCCGCATAAGCCTAATTGATCCTCAAAGATTATTCAAACAAAGAATTTACATAAATACTGTTCGTGACCTGGCACAAGTGTTAAAGGAAAAGTGTTAAACAGAATCCCAATAATCCTAAAGCTGTAAACCAGTGCAGTGTACAGCTGCTAAGGTATTACATAATAACTATTACAGGCATTAGCAGCAAAAAGCTAAGATTTTAATCTTGGTTGCTGTGCTGAAAGATAAAATTATTGGAACCTTAGGATAGTTACATTCATCCATACATTATCTTTACCTGCTTCTTCTTTTCCAGGTTGCAGGTTCCAGGATAGCTCTTTAAACATTTTTTTTTTTTTAAAACAAGGCACACCGCTTAGCATAGGTTCAGATTTGGGTTAGGACTGACTATTTGTATTTATCTTAAATGAGAATAAACAAATATTGGCATTTCAGTGAAACAAATCAACTGGCATCTTAAAAAACACTAGGTTGGATAAAAATATGATAAGTCAGATAAATCAAGTTACATGTTCTTAGATAAAGTGTGTATAAATTAGTATTATTTTTACATGTCTTGTTTACAAAGTCTTTATGTCACATGCTGACATATCTCAGTTGGGCTTATGTCTTGATTGTGAGTACAAGTTGGACCTCTGACTAATGCAGGCTTAACTTTATGGTCAGAGGTCAATGCAGGAAATAAACTCCTTTGGCAGTAGTTTGTTATAAACTAACATCTGTTGGCTGTTCCACACCAGCATCTAAAAGCTGACACACCAACCATTTCAGCAAGAGCATCTTACCACAGGACTCAGGCTTCCCCTCTGCTAGCACACTGCTGCTGCCACTCTTCTGCACCACCAGAGCTTCTGCCCACAGCCCCCACCAGACAGCACAACAACACACAAACGCATAAACACCAATAAAAAAAAAAACAACAACCAACATACACGAAAAAGAAACACAAAAAAGGAAAGAAAAAATCATGAAGGAGAAATAATCATGAGAGAAGAAAAAATAAATGAACACAAAAGCAGATTAAGAAAACATTTGGGTTTGGATAAAAAAAAAGTGCACTTAACTAGATCAATAAAAAAAATTGTGTTCATAAAGTAAATTTCAAGTGAATATTGTTTTGATTGGTTATTGAGCTTTTAAAACTTGCAATTATTACTATTATTATTATTATTACTATTGTTGTTCAGTTGAATTTTTACATTATAGACGTTGCAAACTATAAACGTAAAATTAATCTCATCTGTGTGACCTGACGACTACATGGCCAGAGAACCAATCAATAGGCAACAGTAGCTAACGTCAAATTAGAACCACAGCTCTCAGAGTTCAAGAAATTAGGGTGGACCAGGGCCATTAGGGCTAATGCTGAACCGGGATTTGAATCTGGGCCACGCCAGGCAGACAGGGGCTGGGCCGTGCAGTGCAAAAAAGGCCTTACTACTGTACCATTCCTAAATACCCAGACCACTTCAAAATAATGAGATGAAATCAGAAAATTTCAACTTAAGATTGCTACAGTTCATGCAACATGCAGATGTGTAATAGTGACACAGACACATACATTATTTAAACACATTATACTGCAGGACATACAGCCAACACACAAATGAGGAAAAATCTACAAATAAAATGAAATTTTACGCCTGTAGTGGACTATTTTTAATGGGTGCATCATTTTAGGCTGAGCAGAAACCATCCCAGAATTGCATGTAAAACAAGATTTTTCTCCAGTTCTACATAGAAACAGGCAGCAGGACATATCTTGTGTAACCACTAAGAAAAAAAAATCTTGTCCAAGTTTTGTTGCATCATGCAGAGATTAACCACCATGTGATACAGAGGATTTTGCTCCTCTGTTTTGAACACAGAAGCTTTAGTCATATCTCACATCATGCTGCCCTTGATTGCTGACAAATTCCAAAGATCAGAAAGAAAAGCATCATATCATATAAGTCTGTCCTGAAACCTTTTAGATCTCTGCTTGCAAAAAAATTCAGACTAAAGTACATAACAAGCTCAAGGGCTTTTTATGGCCTTCATGTATGCATCAGACCAGATTTATGTACATGTAAAACTTGAGGATAATATGGACACAGCAGATTTTTTTCACTATTAATTCAACTTGCCTGAGCTTCTCAATTTTGGCTTTGCAGCAAATAATGTGACAGCTTCTGTCATATAAACAACGTGACAAAGGATAAAGCCCATGTAACATAAGAAAAAGAAAACTATGCTTTTACTGTTTGTTAAAATAGCATCAACCTCAATTGGGAACCATTTCTTTTGTTGGTTTCTTTGTTTGTTTTTGTAATTACTAGACAAGTCAGCAAAAAAAACAAAAAATCTAAACCACAGCTTTAGGGTGTCACACCAGAAAAGAAGATGATGTAAAAAGTGAGACTGATGTGAGCCTTGCAGTTGCACAGAAAACATGAAGCACTTACAACATTTCACTACCCTAACATGTATTGTTTTGCAAAACATTTAGAGCAAATTTGTTTTATTGGACAATCTGCGCATTACAAAGCAGTAGTGAGACAGAAATGTGAGAAGCAGTTAAATGAGTACTGCTTGCAGAGAAAGAAAAACTTAAGAAAGATAAGTGTGTAACAAACTGCACAAGAGTAAATGTTGAAAGAAAAATGAAACTTTACCTGTCGGGTCAAACTCATTGGAGGGAGGTGAGGTTTTATCACTTTTGGGTTTCTTGTCTGGCGGATGGTCTTTACTGAGAATGCTGCTGGTTCTAAAGGAAGAGGAATATTTGTTAGAAACAACTAATGCAAATAACAAAACCATACAAATTCAGAAAGAGTTGACTATGTGAGTTTATATATCACAAAGTCATTTCTGTGCATAGCATTTTCTATAAATGACATCATTGTAACCCATGCATGTTGATGCACTATTGTTCTGCATAAATGCCAAATTCTAGCATGTGAATAAATTATTAAATGTTGCAGTAAGAAGGAACTAATAACTGTCCCTTTCAACTCTGGGAATATAGTCTCAGGAAGTCCTTCTAAAGGATGAATCATGCTGAGTGTGCCTACTGTATAATGTGACAGCTAGAGAGGATGTGGAACCGCTCCGCTGAGTGCCCAGAGACCAAGACACTCCTCATGTCAGTGGAGATGCTACAAGACCAAACTACAACTTGAACCTTCGAATGCTATGTATGGCTGCTTCTGCCTAAACTAGCCCCAACTGTGAGAGGCCACTGTTCTGTTCACAGTGAAAAGCAGTAATGGGCCCCTGTAGAAGAGGGGCTTCTTTGTCCCATGCTCTGTGTGTATGTGTGTTCATGGCTGAGTGGGGGTTGGTGGGGTATGTTTGGACAAAATACTGAAGACTCGTGTGTTATAGCACAGTAAACATAGTAATACCTACCTAGTGTTCCATGAATCTCTGCATTTAAACTAGTATTGTGTTATGTGTATTTCCATGAAATAAAGTAGACAGAAGCCTAAAAATGTCTTTAAAAAAACAATTCTTACCTGATTGCTTTCTTATTTAACCTGCAAAGTTAAACAAAATGACTGTTAGAAATTTTGACCAACACTCTAATGAGTATTAATAAAATGAAGCACACAAAGGTCATGCTGTCTATGCTTATATAGAGGGTGGAAAGCAAAAAAAACCATGATGGCAGCTCTTCCTGAGACCCATATACTTTAATCCTGATCAAACATCTGAGTTCTTCAGCTGCAGATTAAAGCCTTTTCCAGGTCAAACGTCTTCTGTCTCCTCTAGCTTTGTGTGTGTGTGGGGGGGAGCATATAAGTGTGTTGCAATTAAATACTGTATGTCACACACACCCCAGCTTCACCGAATTAATCACATTCTAATCACACACATGCTTGATATTTTTCAGAGCAGACATGATTACAGGGGAAATGATACAGAGATTATATAATTGTCAGTACTATATAGGAAATAAGAACATCTGGAAATTACGAGAATTGATTTGTTAGAAAAAAAAGAATGAAAAAGGGAAAAAAAAATAAACAGAAAATATAAAGGATAAAAATTACAAAGAAATCCATCCATACATCTGGATAGCCAGTCAGTATTTTATATCTGGAACCAAAAGATTGAGCAAACCATAGATTAGTAGAGTTTTATTTTCCAATCCAGCATTACCAGTTCTTCCTAATGTACGAGAGCCAGCAAAGATATAGCTTTCCTCAGAAAATTCTGGATCTTCAAGACCATTTTTGAGACATGTCAAAAACACCTCCATGAAGTGTCCTCAAGACATCCTTCTTTTTCTCCTCAAACCACATCGACAGACACCTTTTGTTGCAGAGAAAAAGTAACTAGCACATTTGGGATTGCTGCGCAACCTACCCTGTGCTTATTACATCTAATTGCAAACTGTGCCATTGTAAGTAGTCTTGATGATGCAAAAAGGACCACATTTTTTTGCAAAAAGAAAAGATTTAATCTAAAGCTGAACAAACTGGAAAGCCTCTGTCCCTGGAGTATGGCTCTCAACTGTTTAGTAAGGATTAGTACAGTATAGATGATAAAAAATAGCACCAGTAGAGTACAAAACTCCCCAAAAAACCTCATCCAATTTACTGGTCAAAACAAAGTAAGCAAAATTCAGATATACACCAAAAATGGATAGTACAAGTTAAACACTTCAAACTACTAAAACATTCCCAAAATAACATATGGCATGACTTCTGGGCATGACTCAAACTAATAGCTCATAGATCACATTCTGGTTTACTTCCTGGTACCTATTAGATAGATGGTTCCACTTCCACTTGTACTGAACTATCTAGGCAAAGGCACTCAAGAATAAATTTATTAACTATAGGTTGTTTGAGAATGAAGCTACCATATGCTTCGTTGAGTGTATAGGTGCCTTGTTGGAATTATAGTAAGTGCTTTTTAATAGCGCTTTGCTTTCTCTGTGAATAATAAGCCAGTTATGGTGGAGAGATTTGCCCCAGGGATCCCAAGAGCTAGACTGTTGAGGGACTTGCTTCTGGTAGGGTCTTCTACAGTATAAATGGTTGTGCATTAGGGGCCAGACAAAATGTAAAGTAAATGTAAAGAAAAAGTTCAAACAAACTAAGACATTACTTCTGTTAGAAATGTTCTGTTAGAAAGATTCTTCTACACTTCAGAGGTCAGTCCAAAATAAAATAACTACAAACACAATTCTTTAATTTTTTTCAGTCTTCATTAGATTTTCACAGCGCTGTTTAATGTGTTTCTTATCAATTTTGAAATTACCCAAACATCCTTACTGTGCCTCTTAGCTTGGCACTGTACAGTATGTAGAACAGGCTGAGATAAAGTAAAATAAGGGTCAAACCCTAAAAAGCATAATGTCTCTCCCTCTTGTCAAAGTGTCTTTTCAACATAACAGAGGTTAAAGACCAGGCAATTAATGGGTATGCACAGTCAGCATTACTCTTTTTATAAAAAAAGAGGGATTAAACCGTGATTTGTCATTTAATTTTTTGCTTATAAAACAACTCTTCTTACAATTTTTTTGGTTATTGTCAAACTGAAGCCAGATGGTTCACATTTAAAACTATGTGTGTTGATTTTGGGCGGATGAAGTGAAATATGTACAAGATTTCAGGTTTATTAAAAACACTGAAGAGTAAATACATTTTCAAACTTTCTTATACATGTTTTTTATTGCGTTTGAATACAATTTATTTTAAGGTGTGTTTTACTGTGTTTGATATTGTACTTAAAATATATGCTATTGTAAAAATCTCAAAAGTTGAAAAAGGAGAAAGAAAAAATTTCACTCATGTTTTACAAAATATGTAAAGCTCTATTATAGCACAAAACAGTCATACAAATGACTACAGATTTCGGAAGACCAATCTTCCGTAGTGGGGAGGTCTTGCAACTTACCAACCCACATTAACTCTCTTTCTCCTAGTGACACTGAGTCCCATTCAGAACCATGCAGAGGCAGCTGAATGGTCCGTTTATGAAAATGCCTCAGAATGTAATAAGTTCCAGAGCCTCTACCAGAAAAAAAACTAGCTTTAAGTACTCTCCTCCCAATGAAACATTTGAACTGAGGAGATGGAAAAGTCAGCACATAAACACACAAACAGAAAAATTTTACAAGCAACTACACAAGCTTTGAGATGGTAAAACTGAGTCGGCAGATGTTTCAATGTTGATCTTGGTCAGTCATACAGGAACAAATGAGTGACAGGCAAATTACGTTAAACTGGTTGAGTAACAAGTCATGTTGTTTGTAATAAGGAAATGGGTAGAAAAGTTTTCATCAGGATAAAAATTTTTAAAAATTAACATTTTAATATTTTCAGGACTGCTGTGTAAATTTCAAGAATATGTTATGAGTTCAAGTTTAACACCTATAAACTTGACATGTGGTGTATTTTACATTGTCAGTTAAGTTATGGACTTCTTTCTCACTGAATGCTGGGATAAGCTCCAATAAATATAACTATAAAACTTGTTCTCTAATAGACTTTACTAAATTGAATTTGATCAATTGCATTTCAACAAATCTCTGCTGGCAACAGTCAACGTCAGGTCATGTGCAGTGAAAATGAAGACAACTTGATTGGACAGTTTGTTTGGTTTTTAATGCACTTGTAAATACAGCGTAACAGAGTGCAAACTTTGAACAGTAAACATTTTACATTGTGTCTGTAAACAAATATCTATAAAGATATGTGCATCCTTCATGTCTATGTATAAAATAACTTGTTTAAATGAAACAAAATGTGGGCACATGAATTCGTTTTTACTCGTGCACAAACTTGATTTTCTCTGGCAGATTCCTTTTACAGGATGACACATAATGATTCATAACTTCGAAATCTGGAAGCATTTGTTAACATGTATTAAGAAGCTCCTAAATTGTAATGATTCCAACTTAATGCCATGTCTGTGACTGATCACAGAGCACTTAGCTGAAAAATCTTCGACAACAGATGACATGTAGAGTTAAGGGAAGCTAAGAAACAAACATGTTAATTAAAGACCATATTTGAAAAACACACAAGCAGCATTTAACAAGTTCCTTGGCGCATTTAGTTCTTTAGATGACACAATGTCATAACACTAAAAAACAGGAACTCAATTCACAGGCTCACTAAATGTACTGGGATAGAAGAAGGGAAAAAGAAGGCAGAGTCAAAAGAGAGTGGGGCAGAAGGGAGGGGTCAAGCTGGAACGGGTTTGGGCTTGAATGCTCCATTGAGGTTTGGTGTTATGATGGAAAACTGTGGCAGAGCTGAGCCAACTGCAGCTAAAGTGGCAGCAGAAAACACTGGGGCCTAAAACATAAAGGGAGCAAAAGAAGAGAAGGAGAGAGGGACGAGCAGTTCTGGGGGCCAAAGGACTCAAGCACACAATTTCTGCACATCTGTTGGTCCCCCAAAATAAAAAGAAAGTCAACAGGTACACAAGCAATGGGCTAAATCATAAAAACAAGTAAATAAATTTTCAGCTTCTCAGTTCTCCTTTTGATCCAATTGATCTATGCAACTTTTGGCAAATTACCAAAGATTAACTTTGAAGTTGAATTATTACTAATTTATTAGCTTGAACAAACCCGATAAAGTAGCTTCAAAATAATTATGACAACAAGATATATAAGAATAGATGTTTAACAACCTAGATGTGTAATAAACTAAGCTTTACCCTTTCTTATAATAATCCTGCTGTATTTTGTATTAGGGAAGCTGTACAAATTAAATCTCCCAGAACTCCTCTATAGGAGGCTGATCAACAAACTTAACCAGCCAAAGTGGAAAGGGGCCTCATAGAGGCATAAAGCCAGACTAATAAGAGATAAAGACAGCTTCGTCAGGTGCCTGTAAGCTGTAGAGATCATACCAAAGTATGCCCATTTCTGGAAGTAAAATACAACACGCATAAGAACACAACCTGAGAATCTAGATGAGACTGGAAATTTTGGCTGAAATGCACTGTGTGGTAAGGCAGTGTTCATTCTTTTATCCCTTTCCTGAAATTATACTATATGGTATTAATAAGGCTTACTAGGTTGTTCCATTACTGCTTAGGCCGTTTTAACGGTTTTCGTTGAATAAAGATGTAACAAACAAGTTTCATTTTGTCATTATTATTGCATCAAGGAACAAACACATTTAAAGAAATGATAAATGAACAACAGCTCAAACAAGAGGCTCCTAACTAGGGCTGAAACGATTAATCGAGTAACTCGATTACAAAAAATCCTCGAGGAAATTTATCTGCCTCGAAGCTTCGC